>CM056055.1:65145625-65511921 GCA_029574335.1 Rana kukunoris
GTAACTATGCGCCTACGCCGCGCTAGCTTAATGCATTTTCGCCGGCCAGACGGAAACCAATTTTGCGCGTATGTGGTTCTGTGTTTACCGCGCATCGATACGCAGGCGAACATTTACTATTACGCCGCGCATATACATTTACGCAGGCGTAGCGCCTCTGAGAATCTGGCCCTAAAAGAGCATTCTACAAGAAATGTGAGTAAAAGAGTGTGTGCTCACAGGTTCGCTGGGAGTAGTAGTCCATCGGAGTGTCTTTTAGTTGGTGAGTGCCATTCCGCAGGCTCTGGTGATCAGGGCTGGGACAAGGCCATTTGGTGCCCAGGACGAAGATGGCAAACTGCGCCCCCCCCCCCGGTTTTTAGGAATGAATCAATGTTGTTTCAAAACAAGAATATACTTAAAGCAATAGAACAAAGGATTGTCCCCCCTTGGGTGGGACTTTGAAAGTGGCTACGTTTGATGGTCACACTGGCGGCAATTGATGGGGCAAACTGGCAGCACACTGGCGGCAATTGATGGGCACACTGGCGGTTTGCCCCATCAATTGCCGCCCGTGTGTTCTGCCAGTGTGCCCATCAATTGCTGCCAGTGTGCCGCCAGTTTGTCCCATCAATTGCTGCCAGTGTGACCATCAAACGCAGCCACTGTGCCATCAAACACAGCCACCTTGATGGGCACAGCTGAGTGGCTGCGTGTGATGGGCACAGTGGCTGCGTGTGATGGGCACAGTGGCTGCGTGTGATGGGCACAGTGGCTGCGTGTGATGGGCACAGCTGAGTGGCTGTGTGTGATGGGCACAGTGACTGCGTTTGATGGCACAGTGGCTGCGTGTGATAGCACAGTGGCTGTGTGTGGTGGGCACAGTGGCGACAATTGATGGCACAGTGGCTGTGTTTGATGGGCACACAGTGGCTGCATGAGATGGCACAGTGGCTGCGTTTGATGGGCACAGAGTGGCTACATGTGATGGCACAGTGGCTGCATTTGATGGGCACAGAGTGGCTGCATGTGATGGTCACAGTGGCGACAATTGATGGCACAGTGCGTGTGTTGGCACAGTCAGTGGCTGCGTTTGTTGTCACAGTCAATGGCTGCGTTTGGTGGCACAGTGGCTGCATGTGATGGGCACAGTAGCTGCATGTGATGGCACAGTGGCGACAATTGATGGCACACTGGCTCTGTGTGTTGGCACAGTGGCTGCATGTGATGGCACAGTGGCTGCGTGTGATGGGCACAATGGTGACAATTGATGGCACAGAGGCTGCATTTTATGGGCACACAGTGGCTGCATGTGATGGCACAGTGGCTGCGTTTGATGGGCACAGAGTGGCTGCATGTGATGGGCACAGAGTGGCTGCGTTTGATGGGCACAGAGTGGCTGCATGTGATGGTCACAGTGGCGACAATTAATGGCACAGTGGCTGCGTGTGTTGGCACAGTCAGTGGCTGCGTTTGTTGGCACAGTCAGTGGCTGCGTTTGGTGGCACAGTGGCTGCATGTGATGGGCACAGTAGCTGCATGTGATGGGCACAGTAGCTGCATGTGATGGCACAGTGGCGACAATTGATGGCAAACTGGCTCCGTGTGTTAGCACAGTGGCTGCATGTGATGGCACAGTGGCTGTGTGTGATAGGCACAATGGTGACAATTGATGGCACAGAGGCTGCATTTGATGGGCACAGAGTGGCTGCATGTGATGGCACAGTGGCTGCGTTTGGTGGGCACAGAGTGGCTGCATGTGATGGCACGGTGGCTGCGTTTGGTGGGCACAGAGTGGCTGCATGTGATGGCAGTGGCACAGTGGCTGCGTTTGGTGGCACAGTGAGGCTGGAATTAATGTTTTTTTTACAGAGAAGGCAAGCTCAAAATGACACAAAAGCATTTTTTTAAATGGTCATCTCAGTCCAAACCCCCCCCACCCCCCCTCCCCAATACAGTATTGTCTTACTTTTTACACAGTAGTAGTGTTGTTCTGTAGACTGTTTTCTTCTTAGGCCAGACCACTAGCAAGTAGCAACTGTAGTCTGTAGGCAGGTGCAGAACTGCAGCAGGCTCCTCGTGAGTTCCACACAACTCCCTACACGAGTCCTCCTCCCTCTGTCACCTCCGGCGACTCCAGCATGAGCCGCGTGACGTCACACGGCGAGCGCTTGTGGAATAGACCAAATGAATCCTGCATGTGGGGGGCGAGGAAACGCACAGCAGGAAAGGGAGCGCGAGCCAGGACACATAGATCTAACTGGTGTGGTGGCCACAGCTGATTGCGCCCCCCTCCTGCACAAAATGGTAGCTCAAGGGGCACTCGACCCTCCCGCCCCTACCTTGTACCGGCCCTGCTGGTGATGTCCGCACGGCTTCTCAGTGTGGATGGGTCCTGGAAGCTCCTCGTTAACCAGCGTGGAACGCGGAAGCGGAACAGGCGGTGACATCACAGGGCACAGGGGGGATAGCAGGCATACGAGGGAGGAAAGTTACAGGAGCTTCCAGGACCCATCCACACTGAGAAGCCGTGCGGACATCACCAGAGCCTGCGAAATGGCACCCTCTAAAGGATGGCTGCCTCCTCATAATTCATTTATCCGTGAGACCCTTTCCATAGGTACTGCTAAAGTTACCACTATTACTGTAGCTTCCCAGGCATCAAGTCATTACGAGCGCCGGTATACCCCCCTTTTTTTGTCTTCTGCTTTTTGATGACTCTGTTAGCAGGGTTTCCCAGGGCCATCCACCTAGCCCTGCCCCAGAAGTGGAAGAGATGCCCAACCACTTATGTTTCAAGATGAGTACATGGGAGGACCATCGCAGCACGTCTCGGATAATGAAGAAACACCATTGCCAACTGCTGCTGCTTTCGCAATTGTGCAGACCGACAAGGAGGGCAGGGGTGAAGACTGGGTGGAAGATGATGTGGAGGACGATATGGTCCTTGACCCCACATGGAATCAAAGTCATGCAGGTGACCTGTGTAGTCCAAAGCCAGGTCCAAGGAGTTCCCTAGCGTGGCAGTTCTTCACACAATGTGCTGATGAGAAGACACGAGTGGTTTGCACGCTGTGCAATCAGAGCCTGAAGCGAGGCATAAACGTTCTCAACCTGAGCACAACCTGCATGACCAGACATCTAAGTGCAAAGCACGACATCTCAAAAACCAAGAAATGTCTCTGGCTCCTCCTGCTTCCTCTTCTGCTTCAGTCTCGGCCTCTTCATCCACCTCTGTAGTGACCGTGGCACCTGCCACCTCACAAACAGAGGATCTGCCAGCAACACTACCACCTGGGTCACCAACCATCTCCACAATGTCCCATGGAAGCGTTCAGCTCTCTATCTCCCAAACACTGGAGTGAAAGAGGAAGTACCCCTCTACCCACCCGCGATCCCTGGCCCTGAATGCCAGCATTTCAGAATTCCTGGCCTTTGAAATGCTGGCATTCCGTCTGGTGGAGACGCAGAGTTTTAAAAGCCTGATGGCATTGGCTGTCCCACAGTAGGTCGTGCCCAGCCGCCACTACTTTTCCTGGCGAGACATCCCTTCCCTGCACAACCAAGCGGGGGACAAAATCAGGTGTGCACTGCGCAACGCCATCTGTGGAAAGGTCCACCTAACTATGGATACGTGGACCAGTAAGCATGGTCAGGGACATTATATCTCCCTAACAGCACACTGGGTAAATGCAGTGGCGGCTGGGCCTGAGGAGGATAGCAGTTTGGCGAATGTCCTTCCACCACCAAGGATTGCAGGGTGCTTCAGTTTGCCTCCTGTTGCTAACTCCTCCTACTCTGCTTCCTCATCCTCTACCGCCTCCTCATCCGGTCACCCCAACTTTAGCACAGCCATGGGTAAACGACAGCAGGCAGTTTTAAAACGTTCCTGTTTTGTGGAAAAAACCCACACTGTGCAGGAGTTGTGGAGGGACATGGAACAACAGACCAATGACTGGTTGACGGCAGTGAGCCTCAAGCTGGGCCTGGTGGTGTGCGATGATGGGCGAAATCTCGTAGCAGCTCTGGGCCTAGCCGGTTTGACGCACATCCCTTGCCTGGCGCATGTGCTGAATTTGGTGGTGCAGAGGTTTCTTAAAAATTACCCCGATATGCCACAGCTGCTGCAGAAAGTGTGGGCCGTCTGTGCTCACTTTCGGCATTCTCACCCTGCTGCTGCTCGCCTGTCAGCGCTGCAGCGTAACTTCGGCCTTCCCGCTCACTACCCCATATGTGACGTGCCCACAAGGTGGAACTCCACCTTGCACATGCTGGCCAGACTGTGCGAGCAGCAGCAGCAGGCGATAGTGGAGTTTCAGCTGCAGCACGCACGGGTGAGTGCGGGAACAGAACCACTTCAGCACCAATAACTGGGCCTCCATGCGAGACCTGTGTGCCTTGTTGCGCTGTTTCGAGTACTCCACCAACATGGCCAGTGCCGATGACGCCGTTCTCAGCGTTTCTATCCCAGTTCTATGCCTCCCTGAAAAAACGCTTCGGGCAATGATGGAAGAGGATGTGGCACAGGAGGAGGAGTGGCTCGGAGGGTGGGTTCCTGCACCAACAAACGCCAGGTACACAATTGTCCAGCAAGGGCACAGTTCTGGAGGATGACGAGGTGGAGGATGAGGAGGAACCATGTCCACAGCAGGGTGGCACCCAGACCAGCTCATGGCTATCACTGGTGCGTGGCTGGGGGGATACAGAGGACACAGGCGATACACCTCCCACAGAGGACAGCTTTTCGTTGCCTCTGGGCAGCCTGGCACACATGAGCGATTACATGCTGCAGTGTCTCCGCAACGGCCGCCGAGTTGCCCACATTTTAACAGGTGCTGATTACTGGGTGGCCACACTGCTGGATCCCCATTACAAGAACAATGTACCGTCCTTAATTCCCTCACTGGAGCGTGATCGTAAGACGCGCGAGTACAAGCGCACGCTGGTAGACGCGCTGCTGGTGGAATTCCCACCTGACAGCGGGGGCACAGTGGAAGCACAAGGCGAAGGCACAGGAGGAGGAAGAGGTCGCCAACGCAGCCGGGGCACCGCCAGCACCTCAGAAGGCAGGGTTAGCATGGCCAAAATATGGAAAAGCTTTGTCAGCACACCACAACAACCAGCACCACCAGCTGATATGGAACTTCTTAGCAGGAGGCAGCATTTCACCAACATGGTGGAGCAGTATGTGTGCACACGCCTACACATACTGAATGATGGGTCTGCCCCCTTAAACTTCTAGGTCTCCAAATTGGGCACATGGCCTGAGCTTGCCCTTTATGCCTTGGAGGTGCTGGCCTGCCCTGCAGCCAGTGTATTATCTGAACGTGTATTTAGCACGGCAGGGGGCGTTATCACAGACAAGCACAGCCGCCTGTCCAGAGCCAATGTGAACAAGCTCACATTTATTAAAATGAACCAGGCATGGATCCCACAGGACTTGTCCGTACCTTGTGCAGAATAGACACGTATACCGGCCTTATCCAGCCATTCTTGTATTTTTGATCTTTCTCACTCGTTTGGGGTGTACCCAATTAAAAAAATTAATTAATTAAAAACAAAAACCTGTGTTGGCTACCTCGTCCTCCACCGCCGCTTCCACCTAAACCGCCACATCCACCGCCACCTCAACCTTCTACTCCATATGGACCTTGTCCTCCTAGGTCAAGATTATCATTTTTTTATTTTTATGTATTTTATATTATTTTAAGTTATTTCCCTATCCACATTTGTTTGCAGAGTACTCGCCATGCTCTTACCAACATTTTGCTGCCATTTGCAGCCCTCTGGCCCTTTCCATTACTTTTTTAGAGACATTTTAGTACTCAAAAGTTCTGGTCCCCATTAACTTCAATGGGGTTCGGGTTCAGGGTCAAGTTCAGGTCCCAAACCCGAACTTTTTTTCGAAGTTCGGCCGAACCCGTCGAACCCGAACATCCAGGTGTCAGCTCAACTCTAGTCATGGTTTATATTCAGATTTTTGATTTCATAGATTTAATTGGTTTAAAGAGGTGTATTAAAAAAATGCAAACTGCACCTGCAATATGCAAACTGTAACCTGCACAAGTGTGAGTCAGACCTGAGGTTTGAAAGAATGGAAAAAGAAGCAAACGTTTTCTGTCTTTTTTTTGTGGGGGACCAATATGGAAGTAATTACAGGTAAACTGACGCAGGTCTGTTTACACCCCACTCCCCCTACACTAACATTGAGCTTCTGTTCAAATCTGCCTGAAAAACTGATTGGAACAGCCATGTGAGATGATGCTATTCTGCTAATTGTTTCTAGAATCCTGAACTTTTATTTTAACAATTCCTTTCCTGTCTCAGGCTGGATTCACACCTATGCATTTTTAGTGCTTTTTACATTTTGCAGATTTGCACTAGAGTCCATTTAACATGGTTTCCTATGGAACACGTTCTGTAGTGCAAATCTGCAAAAATGCAAAAAGCACTAAAAATGCATAGGTGTGAATCCAGCCTAAGCCCTCATTCACACAGAATGAGCCCGTGGAGGGTCTGCGTGGACAGCCACAGCTCCCATTGTGACATCCATGCAGGTGCACGACCCAGAATGCATCCTGGATGCATTTAGGATTGTGACTTGTGAACCTGCACCAGGGGCGGACTGACCATTCGGCCACTCGGGCACTGCCCGAGGGCCCCATGCCACTAGGGGGCCCCATTAGGGTTGCCAACCTCAGAGGGACAGTATGTAAAAATCTTTTTTTTTTTACATATGTCCATTACCAACATCCTTTTAGTCTAAAAATCCCAAGATTTTAGCTGCCGGACCTCTCTAGTACCTTTTCAGTGTGTGTATGTGTATTGTGTATGTATATATACTGTGTGTGTATGCATACTGTATGTGTGTGTGTATACTGTGTGGCCCCAAATCTATTGCTTGGGGACCCCGTAATCTCCTATTGCCCAGGGGCTCCATAATCTAATATTTGGGATATATTTATTACTTTCAATTTCAATGATAATGGTAACCACTTCTCAACCAACGACGTGGTTATACTGGGATGATGCCTGCAGCTGCCGTATTTTAGAGCCAGCAATCACCTCTCTAGTAAAATTAATTATAATGGCTAAATAGCCGCTAGACTGCTTTTACAAGCAGCGGGAGGGAACGGCCTTGCTCAGGCTTTCCCGTCCCACCGGCTGACCAGGCAGCCAAACAAAGCCGCAAACGGCTTCCCTATAGTAACCCAGAAGCGAAAATATCACTTCCAGTTTACCCAGGTGTCAATGGCACCATAATTTATTTTTTAAGGTGTTCAAAAACACAGATCTAGGGCAGAGGAGGGATTTGGGGTCTTAAAGACTCCAGATATCTCCATAAAGAGTACCTGTCACATGCCTATTGCTGTCACAAGGATGTTAACATTTACATAAAAGTGATAAAAAAAAGTAACAGTTTAACCAGTTCTGGACTGCCCACCTCACATATACTGCGGCAGGGTGCCCCGGCTGCCCGATACAACGTACCTGTACATTTTCCACGTGACATGGTCTGAGGCATGCGTGTGCCTCCCGCTATCGTTTATTGGAATGACAGAATGGGGGTTTGCTGATGTAAACAAAGCAGACCGTCCTTCTGTCAGGCAGGAACAGAGAGATCTGTGCTTCCTGCTAATCGGGAACACAGATCTCTCTGTTCCTGCAGTAAGTTCATCCCCCACACAGTTAGTAAGAACACGGAGCCCCTGATGTTAACCCCTTCCCTGCCAGTGTCATTTATATAGTGCCAGTGCATTATTTTTAGCACTGATCACTGTGTTGGTGTTACTGGTCCCGAAGAAGTGTCGCTTAGTGTCCAATTTGTCCGCCACAATGTTGCAGTCCAACTACAAATCGCTGATCGCCACCTCTACTAGTAAAAATAAAAAATAAAAAAGGCCCTAAATCTATCCCATAGTATGTAGATGCTATAACTTTTGCGCAAACCAATAAATATATGCTAATTGGGAATTTTTTAACCAAAATTTATGAAGAATTTGCCTAAACTGATGAAGAAATCTAATTTTTTTTTTAACTGGGCATCTTTTATAGCAGAAATTAAAAAATATACTTTTTTCCCATTTTTTTTTGATTTTTTTTTTGTTAATAGTGCAAAAAATAAAAAGCAAATAGGTGATCAAATGCCACAAAAAGTAAGGTCTATTTGTGGGAAAAAAAATACATCATTTTGTTTGGGTACAGCGTCGCAAGCACACGCAATTGTCAGTTAAAATAACGCAGTGCCGCATTGCAAAAAAATGGGTTGGTCAATAAGGGAGTAAATCCTTCCTGGGCTGAAGTGGTTAAAAAATAAATAAATAAATAATAAAAAATAAAGTGCCTCTGTCCCCCTCCCTGCTTATGTGCAAAGACTAACAAGCGAATCGGCCCTGCACACATGCACACAGTGATTATCCCGCACATGTAAGGTATTACTGCTAACATCAGATCATGGGCAGTAATTCTAGCACCAGACCCTCTCTGTAAATCTAAAGTGGTAACCTGAAAATGCTTTTAAATTGTCGCCCATGGACCTTTACGTCTTCTGTCGCCGTGGCACAGGCATGAACAATTTTAAAGCGTGGCATGTTTTATATATACAGTATTTACTTGGTGTAACATCATCTTTTATATATTTAGCTTACAAATAATTAGGTTTCTGTACTGTGGTTTTTTTTTGCATTAAAATTCCCCCAAAAAAAGTTCTTTACCCAAAAATTGCATTTGAAAAAGCTGCGCAAATACCGTGTGACATAGAAAAAATTGCAAAACCCACCAGTTTTTTCTCTAGGGCCTCTGCTTGAAAACAAATATATAATGTTTAAAGGTTCTAAGTAATTTTCTACCAAAAAAACACTGTTACAAAAAGTGCCAGAAAAGGCCCGGTCTGGAAGTGGGTAAAGATAACAAATAGAGAGAGTGAATCTCCCTAAAGGTGGCACAGACAGCAATAGAAACCTAACAGGTGATCCAATCCCTTTCCAATACAAAAAAAAGTTTCACCTTTAGTTATACTTTAGCTGAAATTGTTTTTTAATGTTCAGTTCAACATGATTAACTACTAGATTAACTACTACTAGCTAAATTGTACACGCAGTAAACAATAATAAGGCTACTTTCACACTAGGGCGGGAGACGTTAGCTAATTTTAGCGGCACTTTACAGCTGTACTGCCGGGTTAAAAGCGCCCCGCTAGCAGCCGAATAAAGGATTAATAGTGCCGGCAAAGCACACACTGCCAAAGTTCTTTGCAGGCGCTTCGGCAGTGGTGCCCATTGATTCCAATGGCAGGGGCAGTGGATAAAAACACTGCTCCTCCACCGCCCGAAAGATGCTGCTTACAGGACTTTTTCTAACATCCTGTAAGCGCAACGCTCCAGTGTGAAAGTACTCAGGCTCTCGGATTGGGGCTGCAGGGGAGGCGTTTTTCAAGCACTTTACTTGCACTATTGTTAGCACCTGAAAATCACCCCAGTGTGCAAGGGGTCTTATAGTGATGATGAATAACAACTTGAGTCCTCCGGCCTTTACTCACCCACGTCCCCTCAAGTCCTAGAGATTTTTTATTCTTTATACAAGGTATCCGTTCTGTTCATGAAATCTTTCAGGGTTTAGTGTCTACCCTTTCTAGGGCAGATAGAGCTTTAATTTGGTAGCAAATTTGGATACAAATATTTTTTTTTCTTTGTTTTCCTTCAACCTGGCGGTTGAATGAACATAAAATGATTAAATTATGTCATCCACACATTCTGCAGCAGCACATCATAAGAAATCTCACTCCACGGTCCTCACAGACCTCACAGTACAGAAGAGCTTAGCCGGAGAAGGGATTCCCTCGATGCATGATGACTCGCATGGCTTGAGGAGCAGAGAAGCCAGCCACTGTCAGATAAAGTCCCTCCTTCCTGATAGATGTCACAATGGTCCAATGGTGGGAAGGGACACTTTTTTTTAGATTTCCTCCCTTTCATCAGTCAGAGACTCCCTTTGGGCTGGGTACTTTCTTGTCTCTTGTGTGTGTAGCGGTACCCCCGAAGGGGCTGCTGAGAATAGAATGGGATGGCTGATGACCTCATGGCTCTTGTAGAATGTCTAGGGGTGAACGATGCACACAGCAGTAGTAAAGGAATGTCTGCAAAGAAATTTCTTTTTTATATGTGCTCTTTATTACCCAGCCGGGTAAAAACAACAAAACTTGTGGTGATAGAAGAGTTGGAGTAAAAGGGGAAACAGCAGATTCAGGCGTACAATAGGGAAACAGTCCTGCTTCCGACAACACTTAGTTTTCTTCGCCACTCCAGCCGGAGTGAGTATAGCGTACCTGGACAGGCCTCTCTCACCGACCTGGCAGCCGGAGTATCGCTTGGAACCTAGGAAGATGTCTCTGCCACAGACTCTTCTGAATGAACGTCAGGGAAGCGCCTCTGCCACAAGCCTTTTCTGATTGCAGATATGGAGGTAGTCCTCATTAGTAAAGTTACGCCTGGATTTCTTCTTAACGTCGCCGAGGTACTGACTGAAAGAAGAGTCAATCCTTCAGTGTCCGGTTACCTTGATCCCCGGTGGTTCGTCGGAATCCTATTGGATCGCCAGCCTCTCATTGGCGCTCCTCAGATGGACTCCCCACCGAACAGCTACACTTGCTTGGGATCTTCAAAAGTGGGAATCCAGTCAATTACTGAGTCTCCGTCCTGCTTGAATGTTCCGGACCAACATGGTCCAGAAACCAGGAGCACCGCGTGGCACGCACGCCCCGGCCAGGTAGGTCATAACGCTAGGTGAGCGGTGATGTGGCCACCCTAAAGGTGGGTGCCACACTCGAAGAAGAAGAACCCAGACTGTAACGGTCACCACCGTTTACAATTTCCCATTCCACCAACCCAAGACAGCTTATCCGACACTCAGACTTCCAGCAGACACGACCCATTCCATTTCCCAGAATAACCGAGACACAAGCTCTGGTTCTGGTTCCGAAATTAATGAATACTTTAATGGTACACTCAGCTGGTTATATACAGTTATATACAGTTATATACAGTTTTAGACCCCAAGTGAACAATGAATCGTACTTGGAAGTACACAGGCGGTACATGTGTTTATATAAATACCATTTCCAACATTAGTACATAGTGTTTGATAAGAAACACAACTTCCTTGTGTGGGCACATATCTTCTTAAGAGACTTCTCAATAATAACGTCTGGGGGAATGACTAATAAATCCTCACTTCCTGTTCTTCTGTCTGTAGCTACACACCATAATGCAGGGCTTTCTCCCTGGTGTGGAGAAATCCTCTTGAGGGGGCGAGCAGGAAAGTCAGGATGCTCTCTTCTTTGCAGATAGAGAAAGGAGCTGTGTGTTAGTGGGCGCCCTGACACTCCTGCTCGCCCCTCACCCCTCAAGAGGCTTTCTCCACACCAGGGAGAAAGGCTTGCATTACGGTGTGTAGTTACAGACAGAAGAACAGAAAGTGAGGATTTCTCAGAAGAAATAAGGACATTTAAAAGCAACATCGAAGGATGAGGTAAGTGAAGGAGGACTGCACTAAGGTAAAGGAAGCTATTTAGGAAAAAAAATAACTTTACAACCCCTTTAAGCCTATAAACATTTATAGGCTTGTGTGTCTTCACACAAGGGTTCCTTGTTCAGGAACATAGTTTTGCCGTAAGACCGCACAGCACAGTAACTGGCTAAAGGGACAGAAAAACAGAGTGTATTGAATAGGGAATGTGAACAATACTTTCATTCCAGAGCACTTAGGGATTCTGGGCACCTTGTCTGCACCCTAATATGGTAACTTTTATTCATGGCTGATTAATTTGAAATAATTCTAGCTGTTTTTTTTTCTTCGTTTTTTTTATTGTTTTTTTAATTTTTACATATATCTATATATATAAATAATAAAACAACTTTTAAATAGGGTTAGTAGGTTGTGTGTGGGAATTAAATCTGCCCTAGGCCTTTTGCTGACTGTTAGCTCCGCTGTGCATCTTTCATTGCAAATAATATCAATAATTATTTCAGCATGAAAAAATTAACAATGCACATGCTATGTCTTATCATTTCCACCCAAAAATGGAACTTCCGCTTAATCCACTCCACACCCCCTTACATGCTACATTTGGCATGTAATTTTTTTGGGGGGGAGTGGGGGCTTCAGGAGGAGTGGGACTTCCTGTCCCACTTCCTCCATCCGCCGAGGGGCTGGTTAGGCGATAAAGCTTAATCGCCTACAGCAGCCCCTCCCTGTAGGCGATCGCCTAGGACACTGACAGGTCCTAGACGATCGCCTGTCCAATCAGCGGCGGACCGCGCTGCGCATGCGCAGTGCGGCTCGCGCATGCGCAGTGCGGCTCGCGCATGCGCAGTGGGTGCCAGGCCGTGAAGCCGAAGGCTGTCACGGCTGGGTGCCCACAGTCGGAATGAAGACGCCGGCCGGGGAGGGGGGGAGAGGAGCGGAGCCCTGGTCGGCGCGTCGCTGGAACGTGGAGAAGGTAAGTGAATGTTTATTAAAAGCCAGCAGCTACACTTTTTGTAGCTGCTGACTTTTAATAAACATTACATTTGGCTGCAACACCCCTTTAAAGGTTTACCAAAGGTGTAACTAACCCTAGTGCTAGTCACTTATCACGGTTATCGAAAAATGTTTGAAAGAAAAGTGTTAAAAGAACGTAAAGTAACCTTGCAGCTTTATAGCAGGAATTCTTTTCCACATCTTATCTTCCCAGTCGCAGGTTGCTCCCCTCTTGTATGTCACTGAAGCCTTTTGAAAAACCTTAAAGCAGAGGTTCCATGAAAAAAAAAAAATTAAAAGCCAGCATCTACAAATACAGCAGCTGCTGACTTTTAATACATGGACACTTACCTGTCCAGGGCGCCCACAATGTCGCCACCACCGCCGCCATTCTCGGTAAGGGAATCAGGAAGTGATCCTGGTTCCTTACTGCGCATGCGTGAGTCGCATCCTCACTGTTCCCCACTGTCTTCTGGGACCTGTGTGTCTCCCAGAAGACAGCGGGAGGGACAGTATAGGCGCCAGAAGTGGTGTAGGTCACCCCAATCACAGAGGTGATCTATGCTAGGAAGTGGGCGCAAATACCTGTATTAGACAGGTATCTACTCCCTCCTCCCCCTGAAAGGTGCCAAATGCGACACCGGAGGGGGGTAGGATTCCAAAAAGTGGAAGTTCTATTTTTGGGTGGAATTCCACTTAAGCATACAAGTGTAGAGAATAAATATTATCTTACCTTTCATATCTGACAATACTAGTATATGCTTAAGATCTTTATGAGCTCCAGTGGTGCACTGGTATGCAACTGCAGGTATCTGCTATGAAACTGCAGCTTAACTGTGGACTTTTCTTTCATAACTAAATCTATAAAAGGAGTGGTTACCTGTGATACGTACCTTATGTAAACTTAAATTGTATTGTGTTTATTATAGAAAAGCATGGGTTTGAGTAGGCGGATTGTGGTCATAAGGGGACCCCTATGCC
Source organism: Rana kukunoris (assembly GCA_029574335.1). NCBI lineage: Eukaryota > Metazoa > Chordata > Amphibia > Anura > Ranidae > Rana > Rana kukunoris. The sequence goes on from CM056055.1 coordinate 65,159,102, forward strand.
ATTTTTCGTTTTAAATTTGGTGCAGGGTTCCCCTTAATATCCAGACCTGAAGGGCCTGATATGGAATTTGGGGGGACCCCCATAAAAAATTTTTTATTTTGGTTCGGGGTTTCCCTTAATATTCATACCAGACCCAAAGGGCCTGGTAATGGACTGGGGGGGGGGGGGGGCTCATGGCATTTTTTTAAATTGCTTTTATCAGTATTGCCAGGACCCGACAATTCATTATAGCCGCGAGTAGTTTTAACTACTAGCCGACCAGCCGCCGTCGTTCTACGGCGGCAGGTCGGCTCTCCTGGGCGAGAGCCCGTAGCTCTACGTCGGAACTTTCGCGGCCGTGCGCGTGCCCGGCAGGCGCGCTCGCCGCCGGGCACGCGCGCTCGTTCGTTACAGAGCGGGGAACGAGAGCTGTGAGTGTAAACACACAGCGCTCGTTCCTGTCAGCGGGGGAAACGCTGATCTTCCGTTCATACAATGTATGAACGGAAGATCAGTGATTCCCCCTAGTGAGTCCACCCCCCCCATACAGTTAGAACACAAATAGGAACACACTTAACCCCTTCCCTGCCCCCTAGTGTTAACCCCTTCACTGCCAATGGCATTTTTATAGTAATCCAATGCATTTTTATAGCATTGATCACTATAAAAATGCCAATGGTCCCAAAAATGTGTCAAAAGTGTCCGATGTGTCTGCCATAATATCGCAGTACCGAAAAAAAAACGCTGATCGCCGCCATTACTAGTAAAAAAAATATATTAATAAAAATGCCATAAAACTACCCCCTTTTTTGTAAACGCTATAAATTTTGCGCAAACTAATCAATAAACGCTAATTGCGATTTTTTTTACGAAAAATATGTAGAAGAATACGTATCGGCCTAAACTGAGGAAAAAAAATGTTTTTTTATATCTTTTTTGGGGATATTTATTATAGCAAAATGTAAAAAATATTGCATTTTTTTCAAAATAGTCGCTCTATTTTTGTTTATAGCGCAAAAAATAAAAACCACAGAGATGATCAAATACCACCAAAAGAAAGCTCTATTTGTGGGAAAAAAAGGACGCCAATTTTGTTTGGGAGCCACGTCGTACGACCGCGCAATTGTCAGTTAAAGCGATGCAGTGTCGAATCACAAAAAGTGCTCTGGTCTTTGGACAGCAATATGGTCCGGGGCTAAAGTGGTTAAATGACTTTTTTTCCTTTAGAAATTTCATTTTGTGCAGGAAACATGCACTATTTTACAGGCATACTATAAACACCCCCCAGGTATGAAATTTAAAGGAATATTTCACTTTCATTGTTTCACTTTAAGCAGGAGTAGGACCCAGGTCCCAAACACTTTTTATGACAATAACTTGCATATTAACCTATAAAATTAGCACTTTTGATTTTTCATGTTCGTGTCCCATAAACTTTAATGGTGTTCTTGTGTTCAAACACATTTTTTGCCTTTTCGCATGTTCTGCTGTGAACCAAACTGGGGGGGTGTTTGGCTCATCTCTATTTTTATAAGAAAGGGGCATGATCCCTTTACCAAGTATGTGTGACTGGTTATAAGAAAAAGCTGCAGAGTGCATCTAGTAGTCTAGAGTCTATATCCAAGGCTGGTAATTTATCTCTCAACACTGCATCCTAATTAAAGGCTTGATTCTTTAACAGGTGGTAAAAAATATGCATGTAACAATAAGCATTAATTACAATCTATGTTTATACTGCATACAAACCTAACATTCATTTTAAAGGGCAAATATCACAAAATATATTGTATTTTGATAACTTTATACAGTTAGTACACGCAAATGATCATATTCAAGATAATTATTCCTTTTTGTGTTTCATTCCTTTTTTGCATTTTTTTATTTATATTTTTTTGCAGTTATTATAGAAAACTATTGATTTTTAGCCCCCCTTGCAATTGTAATAAAACATTAAAGAAAAAACAAGTGTTATAAAATAATGAAGCTTTATATATTTTTTTACACTACACAGTTTCAGAGTTTATATTTAATGTATCATATATAAGTTACTTTTTTTTTGCACTACAAATCATTTCAACATATTTTTTACTTAAAGTGGTTTTAATGGCAGAATGTTTTTTACCTTAATGTTTCTCTGCATTAAAGCGGAGTTCCACCCAAAAGTCGAACTTTGGCATGTAATTTTTTAGGGGGGGGGGAGTGGTGCCTAGTTTTGAGTGGGACTTACTGTCCCACTTCCTGCTTCCGAATACGGGCTGCCTGGATGACTCCTCCTCTTCCCCTAGGTGCCCCTCCCTCTCTGCAATCTTCTGGGACACATCACAGGTCCCAGAAGATTGCCTATCCATTTGGAGAGAGTAGCGTGACTCGCGCATGCATAGTGCATACTCGGCCATGAAGCCGCAAGCTGTCACGGCTGAGTGCCCACAGTTTCAACAGAGGCGCCGCGGAGAGGAAGGGGAGAGAATCGAATCTCTGTGCCTCCGCATCGCTGGACCTAGTACTTTTTTTAAAGATAGTAAAGGGTCGACCTGATCTGACCCTCACTTGATATGCTGTTATCAGCTCATATATAATTTTGTCAAAGCTGTTTAAGATAAGCATAATATAATATATAAAATAATATGGCCCACTTCCATAAAATACTTACCTGGCACTAAAAGGCCCTGGAATCTTGAACACCTCATAGGCCCAATAAAGGTGTGAATAAATGTAGGTATGGTTTTGTGTGAAAAAGTATAAGCCCACACCGAATGGAAGGCACACTTGTCACACTCTGACCTAGGTAAACTGATACTGTAAAGTTTTTTAAGCCACAGACATGCAATAGAAAAATTGAAAATAGAAAAATAGAAAAACACCAATGAATTAAAATAACAAATAATAAAAACTGACTCCCCAATGACAATTTTCTATTTTAAAGTATATAATACATTTCAGAATATATCTTTTTTTTAATTGTTTATTTACCTTGAATCTCCCATGGTGATCCAATAAAGGACAACTTTACCCTAAGTGAAGTTGTCCTTAAGGTGCAGTGCATTTCTGGCCACTGGTTTAGGTGTATATGATGGGCACATCTGTAATGAATTAAAAAAATTAAGGCCCAAACCCCCCCCCCCCCCCTCACCAGTTCAGTAACACTTTTTGTTAAGGCCTCTTTCACACGGAGCGGTCCGTTTTTCGGCTCAGCGGGGGGTCCGCCCTGTCTCTCCTCCGCTATGCCCTATGGGGAATCGGATGGAAATGGACCGTCTGTCCGTTTGCATCCGATCCGTTCCACCGGACGGAAGAAAAATAGGACATTCTTCCGTCCAAAAAAACGGATGCGGATCTTGCGGACGTTAGCGGATGCATCATATGCTAACAGATCCGCTCCCATAGGGGCCCATTACAAGTCAGTAAACAGACTTGTAATGAGCGGACGAACGGTCCGCTAATGTGAAAGGGCCTAAGAAAAAAATTATGAATATAGATTCAGGCTACATATGTTTACAAATTCAATTCAGTTTACATCTACTGTATTTTTGCATCTTTTTTTTATATTTCCTTTTTTTTTTTAGTTGTTGAAGAAACTAACTATAGGTGACAAAAGTATAAAAAAAAATATATATATTTCATGCATAAAAACGGACATGAATAACACCCGTTTATGCCCACAAAATGGAAAAGGACACAGGATTTTTTTTCATATTTTTTCTGCAAACATAAACTGACTCAGGTGTAAGCGGATGCAAACAGACATACTTGTAGAAAAGAGGAAAAAGATGTAGGTTGGCGCTGTTCTGGTAAAAATAACTTACCACAAGGTGATAATACTCAAATTAGACACTTGAAATATACCACTACGTGAAATGAAGAAAAACTTTCAAGGAGATGATACTTTTGAATAAATTAAAGTGAATATATACCTCGGTCGGGTGTTTGATAGTGTTCACGTGTGTGGAAATGAAGTTGAGAATTAAGATATACCCTGGTGTCACTTGGTGACAGTGTGAAACAAAACCGGCTCACCAAAAGATATAGGGCCAGATTCACATAGTGCGGAGTAAAGTTGTGCTGGCGTAGCGTATCTCAGATACGCTACGCCACCGTAAATTAGAGAGGCAAGTGCTGTATTCACAAAGCACTTGCTCCATAAGTTACGGCGGCATAGCGTCAATGGGCCGGCGTAAGCCCGCCTATTTCAAATGTTTTTCATGTGGGCGTGTTTTAGTTAAATGAAGTGTGACCCCACGTAAATGACGTTTTTTTTTTTAAACTGCGCATTCGCTGGCCGTGAACGTATCCCAGTGCGCATGCTCCAAATGATGTCGAAAAGAGTCATTGAAAACGATGTGAACGTAATTTACGTCCAGCCCCATTCACGGACGAGTTACGCAAACAACGTAAATTTTTTAAATCTCTTAACATTGGCTGCACCATCTTTTTGTTGGAATAACTTTACGCCTAAAAAAATGCCTTACGTAATAGGCGTATCTGTACTGCGACGGCCGGGCGTAAGTTTGTGAATAGGTGTATTTCGCTGATTTACATATTCTAGGCGTAAATCAGCGTACACGCCCCTAGCGGCCAGTGTAAATATGAGGTTAAGATACGACGGCGTAATACAATTACGCCGCTTGTATCTTAGCTCAAACCCGGCGTATCTTGTTTTCTGAATACAGAAAAAAGATACACCTGCGCATTTTAGAAGTTACGCTGCGTATCTCGAGATACGCCGTCGTAACTATTGCTGAATCTGGCCCATATATTATAGACATGTGCTGCCGAGTATTAGACCCTCGGTCAGTGGTAAGAAGATATGTAAATTTTATGTGTTTTTGTGTCCGAGAAAAGTCTATATTAAACCAGTCCAGTGTTAAATAAATGATTGCTATCAATCCAGTGGAGAAAAAAATGCATATAGGTAATGGAGAAAAATGGTAAAATAAAACAAATTATATGTTGTGACTTTTGTGCTTGAAGAAGTTCCTTATTGCTGGGAAGGTTTTTCGAATTCTTCTACAAACGTGACACACCGTGCTCTTAATAGGATTGCACTCACCAGATACTTGAAGTAATGATGCAGTCACAGTATGTGCCACTGTGTAGCAGTATGAAGGATTTCCAAAGCCTGACTCCAGCAGTTTCCTTCGTTCCTCCAGTTGGGTTATATAGGAGAAGAATGGATACCCATAGCGTGATTCCACATAAAAAAAACTATTTATTGTTCAAATCCGTTTAAAAATACTCACATTGTATGTGAACAATTTAGGCAAAGTTAAATGATCAATTGGTGCTATTCAAACAAAATTTGCCGCCAGCATTCGGACGTGTTGCGCTAACGTGCCTCTGACTCCGCCCCTGTATTTACATCTGCCCGTTGACATAAACATGGTTCAGTCTGGAGCCATGTGAAAAACTGACAGACAAACCCAGACTAATTGCCTGTGTGCCTTTAACGCACCTGAATGTCAATTACTGTTTTGCCTATGGGATAAATTAACACGTTAGTGAACAAAAAGGCTAAACATTGTAGATTTCTCCCTGTACCCCTCCTGCATTAAAAAGCAATGCTGTCCCTCACGACGCTTAGGGTGGCCAGGTATAAGAGGACTCAGTCTGTCCTGTGTCCAGGGTGTGGAGTAGTAACGGGCATGTTCCTCCACTTATTGTGGGCTTGTCCCAAGATCCAGGGCTTCTGGGCTCAGGTGGTGACATTTTTACATGACAACATGGGATCCCCTGTGACCCTGCACCCGAAACAGTGCCTCCTGGGGATATTTCCTGACGTTTTAGACAGACCATCAAAACATTTCTACAAGAGACGCTATTTTCTGCCAGGAAACTCATAGCAAGGAAGTGGATGAGGCCAATCTCCCCCACGTTGTCAGAGTGGAAAGCTGAGATAAATGGGATTCTGCCTTACAAGAAATGCATATATGTGAACAGGGGATGCCCAGATAAATACTATAAAATTTGGGACAAATGGTTGCAGGACCCGGACACCTGCACATGAGAGACATTTTCTTCTCGTTGTACTGAATGGGGATTATTAGCACTGCACTGAGCCTAACTTTTCTGTAAGCGACTAGCTATGTTACAGTCCCGGCTTGAACTTCTCCTGGAGGCTTCCAGCCGCTCTAGTTGTTACATGTCATGACTCTGGTTGTTTTCCATGCATTCCTGTCTGTAATGCTACTGAAACTATGTCTATGCTGTGTACACTGTCTTTCAATAAAACCTTGTTTGATTTAAAAAAAAAAAAAAAAAAGAAGCAATGCCGCCGATGCAAAAGGAGCAGGCGTTTACATGGATGAACTGAATTCATTCCACTTTTGAAAATAAAATAATAATAAAATAATAATAATAATAAAATACATATATAAGAGGTTGGGCAGCATAGAAAATTGAGAAGATATATAGGTTCCTATTAACTATTTAGAATAAACCAAATCACTAAAGTTTGGGGTATGCTTCTGCTATACAGAGTGACATTTTCTCCTTTTGTATTATTGTTTTGTAAAATAGGGCACAAATTCCTGTAAATGCAGTCTTTTACTAGCAGCCAAATAATGTCCATAGTGTAGAGGAGTTAAAACACATAAATGGTAATTGTTTAACTTGCCAGAGGACTTATCATTTTTTTTCCATTACATTTGAGATCCAGTTACCCCTGGCAGACTGCATAGAATCTTGACCCTTACTGCAACAACAGTTTTATCAAAAACACTAGTAGAGCCTGCGTGTCCTTACGGTGCACCACCCTCCCCAATTCTCAGTGTATGAATTGCATTTAAAATACATTTAGTGTTTTATAATGTTTACAAGCAATAATTGATGTTTATGTATCTGCCTAGAGTTTAGCTTTCAATCCACAGTTAACTATAAAATTGTTTAATATACAGCATGAAGTTCAAAAGAGAGAATTCCAATATACTGTGGAAACAGCAGTTACTCAAATGGAGTGGATACTTCTAGAGGTCAGGCTGAAGGTTCCTGATGGTCACAGTGCTTCACTATCCTATATGCATTGTTACATTGATTTCCTATAAGTGGCTGCTGGTACAAAGTGCTTAGGGGAAACAGCTTTACGCGCAAATATCATCATCTACGGCTACAGACATGTATTCTTCATAGGTCAAACTAACTTTAATTTTTAAAATCTTTCATCATATTACATTATGTAGATCAACAAGAGTCTCTATAATCTGTAGATTAACTCTATTGCCTCGTACACATGACCATTTTTCTCGGTGTGATTTCTCTCCAGCCTGACTTGCATAAACACGTTCATGCAAAAAAAACATCCGACCAAAGCGCGGTGACGTATAACACGTACAACGGGACTATAAAGGGGAAGTTCCTTTTAAATGGCACCACCCTTTGGGCTGCTTTTGGGCTGCATACTTGATTCTGAGCATACACGTTTTTTTCCCCTCGGAAAAGCATACACAAGACGTTTTTCGCGATGAGAATAAAACTGACGGAAAACATGACGAGAGAAAAGAGAGCTGGTTTCAATCTTTGCGGCAGTTTTTTCTTCGAGAAAACAGCTAGGGAGCATACACACGGCCGGGTTTCACGACCAATATAAAACATGGCAGTTTTCTTGTGTGTACAAGGCATTACTTCTAGAACTTTGTCATATGGTGCAATGCAAGACCGATCAATAGGACAGATTTATATGAACTTGTCAATTAAAACATTTAAAGGCTATATATGTCTTTATATGTTTTTTTTTTTTTAAAGACGAACAATTGCCTGTATGTAATTTGATTTTCTGTTTCAGTCTTTTTTTTCAGATTTTAGAAATACAGTACAACGTTATAATGTAGTGAAAAATGGCTCTGTCAACATAAACAGTAAACAAATTTTTTTTCCTGTTTTAACCACTTCCCGACCGCCGCATGTACATATACGTCCACAGAATGGCACGTACAGGCAGATGGGCGTATATTTACGTCCCTGCCTTTGCGCGGGTCGGGGGTCCGATCGGGACCCCCCGCTGCATGCGGCGGTCGGAAACCCGCGGGAGCGATCCGGGATGAGGGCGCCCTCACGTTTCTAGCCGACCGCTCGCGATCGCTCGCCGGAGCTGAAGAACGGGGAGAGCCGTATGTAAACATGGCTTCCCCGGGCTTCACTGTGGCAGCTGCATCGATCGAGTGATCCCTTTTATAGGGAGACTTGATCGATGACATCAGACCTACAGCCACACCCCCCTACAGTTGTAAACACAAACTAGGTGAGCCCTAAATCCTACAGCGCCCCCTGTGGTTAACTCCCAAACTCCAACTGTCATTTTCACAATAAACAATGCAATTTAAATGCATTTTTTGCTGTGAAAATGACAATGGTCCCAAAAATGTGTCAAAATTGTCCGAAGTGTCCGCCATAATGTCGCAGTCACGAAAAAAAATCGCTAATCGGCGCCATTAGTAGTAAAAAAAAAAAAATAATAATGCAATAAAACTATTCCCTATTTTGTAAACACTATAAATTTTGTTTGGGAGCCACGTCGCATTACCGCGTAATTGTCTGTTAAAGCGACACAGTGCCGAATTGTAAAAACGCCTTTGGGCATTTAGCAGCATATTGGTCCGGGGCTTAAGTGGTTAATCTTTTATTTGGTATTCAAAATGTAATTTGATTTTCACAGGTTGTGCAGTTTATATGTTGGTTTTGTTTTCAATTATAATGTTGATAGGCAGGTTTCATATCATTTTTGGTCTATTATCAAAGTTATAATAATTACCAGGGCAATGCTTTATAATCGGCTATACCAGAAATCCCACTGGACATTGTATGAGCAGAAAATGGATCTTGCTGACTGACAATTCAACTACGATTATGGTTTTTGCAATTATGTAACATGGGGGAAAAAAGCAAAAACCTCAAGGTGATACATTTATTAATAAGTGAAAAGGATGAACAGATTTTTTTTACAAACTGTTAGGCCCCGTACACACGAGCAAATAGATCTGTTCAAATCGGTCAGACAGACCGATTTGAACAGATCTGTCTGCTGGGATGTATTGGTTTGATCGTGTACACACGATCAAACCAAAATCCCCGGTGATGTGGCGGTAACGTTGACGCAGCCACGTCACTGCACCAGGAAGTAAAACACTTCTGCGCATGCGTCGAATCCATTCGACGCATGTGCAAGCAGATATGTCTGCTGGTTAGCGTACTAACCAGCAGACATATCGGGCCGACAGGTTCCCAACCGACAGATTTCAAAGCATGCTTTGAAATCTGTCGGCTGGCCAAATCCGTCTGTTTGCCATTACACACGATCGAATCTGTCTGCTGAAACGGTCTGGCAGACTGTTTCCAGCAGACAGATTTGATTGTGCGTACGCGGCCTTAAATATGCACAATTAAAAAAATATTTTGGGTGAACATATAGACTGCATCAGAATCAAGTAAATATTTTAAAAATGTTAAATTCTCTGGGCCAGATTCTCGTAGATGCGCGCCTAATTATGCAGGCGTTGCGCATCTCAGATGCACTACGCCGACGTAACACGGAGTGGCAAGTACCGTATTCCCTAAGTAAATGCGCTCCAAGATGCGCCTGCGTCGCGTAAAATCATCGGCGTAATCCGGCGCAACTCCAAAGTAGGAGGGAAGTGGGCGTGTTGCATTGTAATGAAGCGTGACCCCATGCAAATGCAGGCCGGGACGAACGGAGCATGCGCCGTGACATGGATGACCCGCGCCATGACGTGGTTGACCCGCGCCGTGACGTGGATGCCTTCTGCGCATGCGCAAAGCCTCCCTACGATGCGCCGGCGCAGGGTATATAATGCGCCCACACATGCGCCCGTGCAGCGCAAACGTCTCCCATTTTTTTGATAGTGACGGCCAAAGTTTGTAAGTTTGTGCTGGACAAGATGACAACTGCTGTTAAGGAGAGGAGGAAGAAGAATTTCTCCCCAGAGGAGAGGGCCATTGTCGTGAGGGCCATGGAGAAGTATGACTCGCGGCTCCATGGTGCTGACAGTGCCCGGACCAGCAAGTCCCGGAGGGACCAAATACTTATGAGGGTCGCGTGCCAGGTCAATGCCCTCTCTCATGAGGTACGGACACCGCAGGACATTCAGAAGAAAATGAATGACCTGCGGCGTCATGTGAAGGGCAAGCTGGCTGCCATAGCTCGGCATGCCAGGGGCACTGGAGGGGGCCCACCCTGCCCTGTCCGCCTGACTGAGGAGGAGAAGGTGGTTGCCCGCTGCCTGCAGACGGAGCAGGTAGAGGGAGTTGGGGGCTATGAGTCCCAGAAGCCAGTCGTGAGGACAGGTAAGTGTGTTTTATATTCTATCTGTTGTGTACATGTATGGGGGTGGAAGGGAACATGTGCCAAGTGTGTGGGTCCACCAACATGGGCATCTTTTGTGTCATCCACAGATGTGCAGGAGGGAGCGGGGCCATCTGTTGATGCCATGGCCCATCAGGATCCATCCCCTGAAGATACAGTCCCTCTGGCTGCCCCCCTGGAACAGGACTTGGAGGGAAGTGGGCACACCTCAACGGAGGAGGTGGTTGAGGAGGGTGTCATAGTCCAGGACCAGGACCTATATGTTGTTGTGGAGGAGGATGGTGGGTTGGCCGGACCAGCCCAGGCTATCCCTCTACCTTTAGCAAACCCCTCAGTGTCCCCCTCCAACCTCTCCAGTCCCTCTCTTCCCCCCCCCTCATCTCCGGCCCCTCAACATCCTCCCCTTATGCCCGGTCCCCTGCCACTCCACGTAAGGCAACGTGCAAGACCAGGGGTGTATCCAAGGTCCTGCCGGAACAGCTGGTCAGACAGCAGGACCAGCAAAATCTGCACCTGGCCGAGGTTGTGGAGGAGATGAAGCGCCTGGCCGACAGCCTGGCATCCTCGGGACATATTACAGATGCCATCCAGGATCTTGCTGTCAACAGCGCAGCAACGCTGACCAGCCTGGGGGAGCTGCAGGAAAACACCTCCGAACTTGTGGGGGAGGTTCATGCCCTGCGCCTTGCTGTCGAGGCGCAGACTGCTGTGCAGACCCGCATAGCGGTTGCCCTGGAGGGCATGCAGGCAGCCAGGGAGGGACGTGGGGATGCTCCTCCTCAACCTGCTCCCCCCCCCCATCTGTGGCTGCCCCCAGGCAAGTGAGGGGCAGGACCCGTGGCACCAGGCGGAGCCCCCGCCAGGCCCATTAATTTTCTTTTTGGTTAATATTATGCTCTGGTTAAGAGCTTTTTTTTGTTTATTATTATGCTCTGGTTAAGAGCTATTTTTGTTTATTTTTGGATACTGCACACGGTGCAGTGTGAATGGTGTGTGAATGTGAGGGGGTGGCACTCCTGCCAGTAAGGGGTGTCACCCTCGGCCGTGGTGGTGAAGTTAACCCCACGTCTGTATGAATGACGTGTGAAAGGTGTATGAATGGACAGCGACATCATTGGGGCCTTGACGTGGCGTTGCTGCTCCCAAGTCCTACATGCTGGACTTGGGCTAATCCAATGCGATGTGCATGTGGTGTGTGTGATCTAGGGACATCAGTGGTGTACACGCATGCATTGTCTGTGTGCCATGCTGTATGTGTGTGTTTAACGGTCAAAGATTCGTAACACGAGGACCCTCCTGACTGCTCTTCCATCAGATGACGGGGTCTCCTCTGGCGGGGGGGGCTGTGTGGTTGGGGGGTCAGGTCATCACATAGGGCAATGTGCAGGCCCTTTCACATGGCAAAGTTGTGCAGAATACAACATGCACCAATGATCTGACCCACAAAGTTGGGGGAATACAATAGGGCCCCCCCAGACTTATCCAGGCATCGGAAACGGGACTTCAGGAAGCCAAATGTGCGCTCCACCACTGCACGGGTTTTGATGTGTGCTTCATTGTATCTTCTCTCTCCTCTGGTTTGGGGGTTCCGGAAAGGAGTCATGAGATGGGGTCCCAGTGTATATGCAGAGTCACCTGTAAGGGAAAAGACAGGAGCATGGTAGTCATGCATGTGCCACTTCTGTTGTGCATCATGGGAGGGGATAGTCATGCCTGCCACCCATGTCACTCACCAACCAGCCAGCTGTCCCCATACATGTCCTGCTTAAAATCTTCTGGGATGTTGCTTTGACGGTAGATGTAGCTGTCATGGCTGGACCCGGGGTCTTTGGCACGGACGTGCCATATGAGGTATTTGGCATCGGCTATCACCTGTACGTTGATGGAATGCCAATGCTTCCGATTGCGGTATATGTGCTCTGTGACACTGGGGGGCTGTAGGGCCACATGTGTGCAATCAATGGCCCCGATGGTGCGTGGGAATCCGTCAATTCTGTAGAAATCTGTCATTGCCTTCTGCCGCAGGTGCACAGTGGTGGGTCTGATGAACTGGTTGGACATGCGTCTGAGGATTGCGGGGACAACCTGGTGCAGACATCTGCTTATGCTGGTTTGTGACATCCCAGCCACCACTCCACTTGTACGCTGGAATGATCCACTGGCCAGGAAATGGAGTGTTGCCAGGACCTTCACCAGTGGCTGCAGTGCATGTGAGCGGTATGTCTGGCTGGTGATGTCATCCTGCAGGGCTGTGGTTATTTCCAGGATGGCAGCAGGGGTGAATCTGAAGATGCGATACACCTCCTCATGACCCATGCCAAAGAGGCTCATGCGCGCTCGGTAGATCCTCTCACGTGCCCCCCTCCTCCTCCTCCTCCTTCTATGCTCCTCTTCCTCTGCATACCTTAGTAGTGATAAGACCATGGCTGGCCCTGGCATCTTGGCATACGAATGTGTTGTCCAGTAAGTGTGATTGCTCAGCTCGTCCGTTACGGTGCTGCTGTAGTTGCTCTCCAGCTGACTTGCACACGGCCTTGAGCAAAGTTACCCGTGCTTTTATGAGGGGTATGTTTACTCAAGGCTTTCGAGTTACGCGCACCACGAGTAGCCAACGCCGGACACGCGTAGTTTCGGGAATACGCGCATCTCCCTCATTTGCATATTTGCATGCTAATTCAATGGGAACTGAATATTTTTGATGCGTAACTATGCGCCTACGCCGCGCTAGCTTAATGCATTTTCGCCGCCCAGACGGAATTTTTTTTCGCGCGTATGTGGTTCTGTGTTTACCGCGCATCGATACGCAGGCGCACATTTACTATTAGGCCGCGCATATACATTTACGCAGGCGTAGCGCCGCTGAGAATCTGGCCCTCTATGTTTAAATGAAGAATACTATTTAATGTGCTTTCAAGTGATGAATGCAGTGTTTCATATAATTATTGGCTCATCCATCTCATTATGTAACAATGTCTCTGGGGTAAGAAGAATTGATCCTACATCCTGACTGAGTTTATACCTCCTCTCTTGAGATGTTCACATTCGTTTTGGCAGCTGTTATTATACATTCATACTCTCAGTTTCTCAAAGTTGATGAATGAAAACTGTATTACTCATACTGACCAATTAGAACCCACATGGCTTGGTTTTTGGGCAGGTTAGAAATGAAAGCTTATCCATAGTTGTGTATTTTAGGCATGACGTCTACTTCTTTTTACTTCAGTGTTGAGAAATCAGTCCAGTTTTCTCCATTTATTTCTGAAATTCAGCTTCCCACTTTCCTCTCCCCTCTCCTTTAGCATTTGCCTCTGTTGATGTCTGTATTTGTCTTGAGGCTATAACAACACAACATGGATGAGATCGATATGCTGACGCTGTTAATTTTCCATCAGTACTGACAGTCCCAGCCTGATACTTTACATCCAGAGACAGAGGAGCATGGTAATGGTCAGATGGCAGAGAGACACTTACATTTGAAGAATACTGGGTATTGACATGCAAACACAAATGAACAATTCCCACCATGTGCCAGCTGCTGTGTCAACATGCCAACATGCTGGTGGTCATATATATATATATATATGTAAACAGTATCTCACAAAAGTGAGTACACCACTCACATTTTTGTTATATCTTTTATTATATCTTTTCATGCGACAACACTGAAGACATGACACTTTACTACAATGTAAACTAGTGAGTGTACATGTGTATAACAGTGTAAATTTGCTTTCCCCCTCAAAATAATTTAACACAGCCATTAATGTCTAAAACGCTGGCTACAAAAGTGAGTACACCCTTTTTGAGCACTGCCTTAATCCTCTGGGGCATGGAGAGCCAGAGCTTTACAAGTTGCCACTGGAGTTCTCTTCCTCTCCTCCATGATAACATCATGGAGCTCATGGACATCATGGAGATTAAAATCACATACATTGATTAGGTCCTAATGAACCTACCATAGCAGACCTACAGTTGTTACTATTTCCACTGTAAAGTGTTTATCAATGTTTTCCTCCTCTTGAGATGTGTGCAGCTAACAGGTTGCCCCAGATTACCCTGCATTATGTTTCCCTCACTGCTTTATTATAAAAGCCCTTTTGCCCTAACACATATCTGGGGTTGCTACTTTGCCTCAGCTATTCACAAAAGGGCATACAAATATTCTCAGTATACCGTCTACTTTAAAATCCACTATTCCCTCCATTTTCAGAAGTCTCATTGGCCCAGACTTTAGTGACTTTGGAGTCATGTTTTAAAGGATATCTATACTGTATAGAATATGCAAGCTGCCATTGCCGACCATTGTTTTAAAAATTTAGTTGACTAGCTGTCTCTGGTTTCAGTAATTCCTGAGCATCAGAATTGGAACGTTTGAAGCTAGCAAAGTCAAAATGCTAGATTTGCATCCTTATTTCAGATGAGTGACTAGGTATTGAAGTCAATGGACTAGCATGACAGTCAGAGAACAAGCATTTCCCGAATGAGAAGTCAACTTTTGCAGCCTACATATTTCTCTAAGGCCGCGTACACACGAGGAGACATGTCCGATGAAAACGGTCCGCGGACCGTTTTCATCGGACATGTCTCTGGGGATCTTTTGGTCTGATGGTGTGTACACACGATCAAACTAACATCCCCGCGGACAGACAGCGCGGTGACGTGGCGGTGACGTTGACGCCGCGACATCCGCAAACCAGGAAGTAAAATGCTTCCACGCATGCGCCGAATCCATTCGATGCATGCGGGGGATTTCGGTCCGCTGGTTAGGCGTACTAACCAGCGGACATGTCCGACGGACAGGTTTCCAGCGGACAAGTTTTAAAGCATGTTTTAAAACTTTTCTCTGCTGGAAACCTGTCCGCTAGGCCGTACACACGATCGGATATGTCTGCTGAAACTGGTCTGCGGACCAGTTTTAGCGGACATGTTCGATCGTGTGTACGCGGCCTAAGGGAACATTTCTTATAATCAGCTACAGAGATTTTCATGCATGCTTTTTTGTAGACTTTATTTGTAATAAACTTTATGGGGAAAAAATGGGACAGCAGTGTTTGCTACTGTACAGCATTAAAGTTGTACACAGTTGCTGTCCCCATGTATTATTCATAGCAGTGCATTGTTAAATCTGTGCAAGATAATACAGAAACAGTGTGGTTTATCTACTGGGTAAAAAAAAAAACACACACACACACAACAGCAACTCATGTACAGGCTATTTATAGCTTGTAGGATGAAGTTCAATTATTCTTGCACATGTGGGAGAAAGACTAGTTTCTTCAACAGATGCTCTATGGCGTCATAATCCTCTTGAAAATCAAATGTTGATAGACTTATTTTATATCCTCTTCGGTGCCAGAAGTGTATGTGTTGTGTTGCAGGACAAAATGAATTAATAAATTACCTACTATGGCTTGTATAGTTGTTTCATTACTTTTTACATACTAACAATTAGCTCCACGTTTTCACCATGTTTTCCACTTTTAATTGCCACATAGTCCATAATAATTAAATGACATTGTCATGTGCAGTCATTAAACAATAAAGACACCGTTGTAAAGTAGCAGTACATTTTAGTATAATATATATACTGTATATATATATATATACACACACACATACAGTCAAAAAAATATATGCACAAACACAGACACCCACTTGAACTTCCAAACACACCTTTATTTAGAATACATTACATATTCAGGTTTATACATGTGTACATGCGGTCTCTCCAGATGCAAGTTTGTGAAAGCTTTTCTGCAACTAAATAGTGGCATTTCGATAGCCAACACTGTATTTTCGTTGTAGCACTGCCTGCTGACAGCCCCATTAAGAAGAATATTACTCCTCCATCCACAGCTTGTTGCTCTCCTCCCAGACCTTGATGGACAGGTCAAGAAGAGGGGAGCATAGAGGAGGACTTTATGAGGACTTTATGAAGACTTTATGTAAGATATAAAACTTTGAGATGCAGGGCATCAGAGTGGAGAGGCACCCCTGTGGTGGTTACCTAAAGATCAAGAGTTAAATTGATCCTTTAATCACCGGACAATCGGGACCTTTGGCACACTGGTCACTGTGTGTTCTTAGCTATCAGGGTCCTCAAGAAGTTCCTTGATTATGGGACCAACACAGATCTGATTAGATAACTGCTAGATCCATTAGATGTGATTCTGCACTAGAGAATGTGCATCCCATGCTCATGGCCAGTGAGTCTGGTTCAGGAGAAGAAGGCTGCAAAAGAGGAAGCATTACAGCCAGAAGTGGTTCTTTGCAGACCTAAGGGTAATATGGAGACTAAGGGTCTGGAAGAAACGTCCTCTTAATTTCTTCCAGAAGTTGCAGTAAAACATCCTGCCAGAGAGGGCAGAGGGCTTACTGTCCAGCCTACTGTTGAATCAATAGTTAATTCAACAGGGACAATTCTGAAGAAATTATCATAACTGAAGGGCTTCATGTTGCTTTACCAGTGAGTGGCTCCCCCTGTGTTATAGCCAATACATTGTGGGGGGATCTCCCCTGTCTATATCATGTGTAAGGTGAAAAGAGTAATAGGTTCAGCGCCAAGGATACCACTTTTGTGCTGAGTGATGGTGTAATGGAACGTCCCACACTACGCTTGAGTATTTCCGTCATATACCGCTTCCTATAAGTCTGGATATAGATATCAGATATTCCAGCTGCTCACAAGCACACAACGAGATGAGACTTGTTTGTCTGCTGAACATGGAGTGTTTAATAGAACCAAGAATACAACCTTATATAGAGTTTAAAAAATAAGGTAACCAGAACATAAATTAACATGAGCTAATTAACTAATCATTTACCCAGACTAGGCGACTCATAGATATGACCTTTCAGGGTAGACGTCATGTCTCCTGCTATACAATACACATTATCATAAGTGTAAACACAGGACATCTTCACACAATAGCAGGGTCAATTAGCACAGAGAACAGACAGATGGCTGGAGGTGAGGACATTAGCATCTAACAGTATGTGTCCCAACAGTATGAATGAGTCACTCTTACAATTAACCCGTTGCGTTCAGAATCAACAAACAGTAAATTAGTTCTTTACAGATATCCTGGAATATATTGTGGATATTAATTACATAATAATCCCATCTCAGGTAGTCCAATATATAATTTCTCAGTCATCCTATGCCCCTAGTGGACATAGATGATTTAAGACATAAGAGGGTCCGGGGATGTCCCGGGTGAGTCTTGCACAGATGGGTCTAAACAGATGAACATAATTTGACAGCTGCAGCTGTAAAGAGTGCATCAGTGCAAAAACAACAACAAGTCAACCGCGCTATTCTCATATATATATATATATATATATATATATATATATATATACTTACAAACTTCAAACAAAGATTTACAAAGTGCTTAACAATTCAATTCAATAATACCACATTTTAAAGTGCAAAAGCCATAAATTGTTATCCACACTCAATAATTGTTATCCAATCAACAAAGTCTTATATGGGTTAAAAACCCATTTTGCAGGTGCAGGTGCTCTGTGACATATATGCTTTAATATGCTTGATACACTCTGTGAATATGGTGCCCCACATGATATTGCACTCACTAGAATCTGTTGGCTAACTATCTCTAATTTGTTCAAACTCACTTGTGGGGCATGTTCCCTTTAAATACCTTGTTTATTGCGCTGAGTTTATCCGATGATAGAGATCCAATGGAACCATTCATAGGGAAATGGTAAAAGGAAGCCTATAGTGTAAAACAGGGGTGCCCAACCAGTGGCCCGGGGGCCAAATGTACACTCGCCTATCTCCGATCTGTAAAAAAAAAAAAAAAACAGAAGTGGATCTATCCCCTTCCATCTGATTGGATCAAAGGGTCCATAGAGTAGATTGGGCTGTGTCTGCTTTGCATATGCAGACTGGAAACAGACCTGTCATCTGCTCACTCCGCTCATTGTGGCCCGCGCCTGTTTACTAAGTCGCTTAAGTGGTCCTTGGCCTTCAAAAGGTTGGGCACCCCTGGTGTAAAAAAATCATGACAAATGTATTTAAAAAGAAATTAAATGTTATGTCGCATACACACGATGGGAAATTCCTACAATAAAACTTGGATTTTTTGTGACGGAATGCTGGCTCTAACTTTTGTTGCATACACACATTCACACAAATCTTGTCGGAAATTCCGACCATCAAGAACGTGGTGACGTATAAGACGTACGACTAGCCGAGATCAATGAAGTTTAATAGGCAGTTCGGCTCTTCTGCTTGATTCTGAGCATGCATGTTTTTTTGCGTATCAGAATTGCATACAGACCAGTGGATTTTCCGACAGGAACTTTTTCCGCCGGAAAAATAGAGAAAACAAAAGTCTGATGGAGCATACACACGATTAGAATTTTCGACCAAAAGCTCACGTTGGAATTTTTTGGTCGGAATTTCAAATCGAGTGTACGCAGCATAACACTCACTTTTTCTGGTGCCCTACAAGCGAGTTTGACCAAACTAGGGATAGTTGGTTTACAGATTCTGGTAAGTGCAATTTCATGTGGGGCACCATATTAACAGAGTGGATCAGGCAAATTAAAGCAAACATGTCACAGAGCACAGGTTTTTAAACCATATGGGACTTTGTTGCTTAAATAACAATTATTAAGTGTGGATAACAATTTTTGGCTTTTGCACTTTATAATGTAGTATTAATGAAGTGTTAAGCACTTTTTAAATATTTGTTTGAAGTTCGGATGTTTGTACACACACACATATATATATATATATATATATATATATATATATATATACAAGGCTTTTTTTCAGGGGGAACTTGGGGGAACTCAGTTCCACCACCTCTGGCTCAGACCCTTTGGTGCCTGCTCACCACAATCAATTTTAAACACAGAAGTCTGTTTTTTGTGTTTACAAGTGATAGCTCTGCACTCTGTGTGTAACCTCCTGAACTATGCACCTTTTAAAACCCTCCTACTGTTTGTGAAATCTGAATGGGATCGTGGTTGGGTTCCTGCACCTATTTTCTGAGAAAAAAAGCTCTGTAATATATATATATATATATATAAAAATATAAGAAACTAGTGTGTTTGACCTTTTTTATTTTCACTATATCATGTGTAAGACAGTTCCACAAAGTCAGTCTGCTTGCCCCAATTAATAATTCATTTGTGAAACTCTTTTTTAGTTCGATGAAATGTTTATGTTCAGTTTAATTTGTGTATGACAAGTTGTAGTGAAACATCATGTTAGAGAGATGCCAAACAATAATAACATATCCGTGTATAAACCCGTAAACCTAAAAAAAAATTTTTACGTTAACAAAAAATGTGTAAAAAATGTGTAAAAAATAAATTACTTGTAGCTGGAGGGTGGGTTTATTTATTTTTTAATACACATCAAATAAGTATGTGGGCTCCCATTGCCCACCTGCTTCTAAATACAGTATATGACTCTTATATCACATAATTGGGACATGCATTCAGCAGATTAAAGCCAGGTCAGTGACTCAGAAAGTACTCAAACCAAAGCATCACCATGGCAGACAGGCACCTGGTATGTCTAGAAGTAGAAGTCAGTAATGACAGTCTACATACTGTATTTTCTATATGACAACTGACCTTTAATTAGCATTGTCTAATCGAATTTTCTTGTGTCTGTGTAGCATCAATACAGTATGAAGCTTTTTACAATGCAAGTATACACATATAGTGGTATATGGTCTATTGTCATACAAGCACATACTAATGAGGATTTGATCACAAGTTGGGCACCACGACACTGGAGCACCTGGAGGAGTACATCTACACTACCTGCAGACACCTTAGTGGAAATAGATTTTAGAACATCAGTACTATAAGGCAGGCCTGCATTTATATATTGGCATGTCCTGATTAAAGTACACTTGATGACTAGGATGGCTTTTGGTTAGAATTCAGTAAAACTACCAAAAGACAGAACGCACGGGGGAAAAAAACAAGGGCCAGATTCTCATATCTGGCGGCGTAGCACAGCATATGCTATTTACACTACGCCGCCGCAACTTACAGGAGCAAGTGCCGTATTCTTCAAGCACTTGCTCCGTAATTTGCGGCGGCGTAGTGTAAATGGCCCGGCGTATCCCCGCGTAATTCAAAGGGGGCGGCTTGTATTTAAATTAAGCGTGCCCCCGCGCCGAACGAACTGCGCATGCGCCGGCCGTAAACGTAGCCCACTGAGCATAGTACGCCGCAAATACATTGGTTTCGACGTGAACATAATTAACGCACAGCCCTATTTGCGACGAGTTACGTAAACGACGGAAAAACATGACGCTGTCCTGACGTCCATACTTAACATGGCGTACGCCGGACCTACGCAAAGTTACCCCTCATATAGCAGGGGTAACCTTAAGCTTACGCAAACGACGTAAACTACGACGACGGGGCGCAAATACGTTGGGGAATCGGCGTATCAGGCTCATTTGCATATTTGACGCAGAAATTGACGGGAACGCCACCTAGCGGCCAGCGTAACATTGCAACTTAATTAAGTGACTTACGCAAGTCGGATCTAAGCAAAATGTATGCGTAACTGATTCAGAATCGCATAGATACACAGCTGGAAAAACAGAGATACGACAGCGTATCTGGAGATACTTCGTCGTATCTCATATGAGAGTCTTGCCCCAAGTGTTTTCTACTGACACTGATATCTTTATTTTCATTCCTTACCCCCCCTTCCTTCTATTGGGCTCTATTGTTCTCCCCAAGCCACCACTGGGCACTATTATTTTCCTCTACCCCCACTGTGCATTATTGTTCCCTCACCCTCTCTGCTGGGCACCATTGTAGTCTCCTTTCCGTGTTGGGTACCATTTTTCCCCCACCTCCCACTGGGCACTATTGTTCCCTCCAGCCCCCTGCACTACCTTCTCGGTTCCCTCCTCTTCCTGAAAATGAATGCCCCCATCCCTCTGAGCAGTATTGTTGCTCCTCTCCACATGATGAGCAACATTGCATTTTTTTTCCAAATAAAATACATTTTCTTGTCCTTGACCATCAACACTGGGCATATTTTTCATCTACTGACCGCATGACTTTTTTATTTTATTTCTACAGACAACTGACATGTTTCACAGTGGGGATGGTGTGTTCAGGGTGATGAGCTGTGTTGCTTTTACGCCAAACATAACGTTTTGCATTGTTGCCAAAAAGTTCGATTTTGGTTTCATCTGACCAGAGCACCTTCTTCCACATGTTTGGTGTGTCTCTCAGGTGGCTTGTGGCAAACTTTAAATGACACTTTTTATGGATATCTTTAAGAAATGGCTTTCTTCTTGCCACTCTTCCATAAAGGCCAGATTTGTGCAGTATACGACTGTTTGTTGTCCTATGGACAGAGTCTCCCACCTCAGCTGTAGATCTCTGCAGTTCATCCAGAGTGATCATGGGCCTCTTGGCTGCATCTCTGATCAGTCTTCTCCTTGTATGAGCTGAAAGTTTAGAGGGACGGCCAGGTTTTTCAGTGGTCTGATACTCCTTCCATTTCAATATTATCGCTTGCACAGTGCTCCTTGGGATGTTTAAAGCTTGGAAAATCTTTTTGTATCAAAATCCAGCTTTAAACTTCTCCACAACAGTATCTCGGACCTGCCTGGTGTGTTCCGTGTTCTTCATGATGCTCTCTGCGCTATAAACGGACCTCTGAGACTATCACAGTGCAGGTGCATTTATACAGAGACTTGATTACACACAGGTGGATTCTATTTATCATCATTAGTCATTTAGGTCAACATTGGATCATTCAGAGATCCTCACTGAACTTCTGGAGAGAGTTTGCTGCACTGAAAGTAAAGGGGCTGAATAATTTTGAACGCCCAATTTTTCAGTTTTTTATTTGTTAAAAAAATTAGTTTTATATCTTTATGTTTGAAGCCTGAAATGTGGCAAAAGTTCAAGGGGGCCGAATACTTTCGCAAGGCACTGTATATGTTGCAGTAAAAAAGTATTTGCCCCCCTTTCTTATTTTTATTTTTTTTGCATATTTGTCACATTGTTAAATGACAATGTTTATTATTACACAAAGAAAACCAGAGTAAATATAAAATGCAGATTTTAAATGACAGTTTAATTTATTAAGGCACAACAGCTGTCCAAACCTGCCTGGCTTTATGTGAAAAAGTAATTGCCCTCTAAACCTAATAACTGATTGTGCCAGTCTTGAGGGTTTTCCAGCATGAACGGCCTGTGTAAGGTCACATGATACAGCATCCCAACTGGATTTAAGCCTGGGGTTTGACTAGGCAACTCCAAAACTAAAACTTTGCTTTGTTTGAACCATTTAGAGATGGACTTGCTGTTGTGTTTTGGATCATTGTCCTGTTGTATAACCCAAGTGCACTTGAGCTTGAGGTCACAAACTGATGGAAGGACATTCTCTTTTAGGATTTTCTGGTAGAGCTCAGGATTCATGGTTCCTTCAATTATGGTAAATTGTCCAGGTCCTGAAGCTGCAAAGCAGCCCCAGACCATCAGGCTACCACCACTGTTGGTATGATGTGCTTATTATGAAATGCTGTTATTATTTTTATGCCAGATGTAATGGTATACACACCTTCCAAAAAGTAAAATTTCTGTCTCATCAGTCCACAAAATATTTGCCTCAAAGTCTTGGGGATAATCCAGATATTTTTTGGTAAATATGAGATGAGCCTTTGTGTTATTTTTGGTCAGCAGTGGCTTAAGCCTTGGACAGGCCCGGACTGGGACAAAAAATAGGCCCGGGCATTTTAGACTGAGCAGCCCGGGGGGTGGGGGGGGGGCACAGGGGGGGTTAATGACGGGATGTGAGGTGAGATAAAGAAAGATAGATTGAAAGATTAAGATAAAAAGAAAGAAAGATACAGATAGAAGGGAGGGAAGATACAGATAGAAAGAAGGGAAGGAAGGAAGATACAGATAGAAAGAAGGGAAGGAAGGACGATACAGATAGATAGAAAGAAGGGAAGGAAGATACAGATAGAAAGAAGGGAAGGAAGGAAGATACAGATAGAAAGAAGGGAAGGAAGGAAGATACAGATAGAAAGAAGGGAAGGAAGGAAGGAAGATACAGATAGAAAGAAGGGAAGGAAGGAAGATACAGATAGAACGAAGGGAAGGAAGGAAGATAAAGAAAGATAAAAGATAGAAATAAATAAGGGGAGGAAGGAAGATAGATAAATAGATGTAGATAGATAGAAAGGAAGGAAGATGGATACATAGATGTAGACAGATAGAAAGGAAGGAAGATGGATAAAGAAAGAATGAATAATATAGAAAGAAGGGAAGGAAGATAGATAGATAGATAGATAGATAGATAGATAGATAGATAGATAGATAGATAGATAGATAGATAGATAGATAGATAGATAGATAGATAGATAAAAAGGAAGGAAGGAAGATAGATAGATAAAGATAGAAAGAAAGAAGTGAAGGAAGGAAGATAGATAAATAGATGTAGATAGATAAAAAGGAAGGAAGGAAGATAGATAGGTAAAGATAGAAAGAAAGAAGGGAAGGAAGGAAGATAGATAAATAGATGTAGATAGATAGAAAGGAAGGAAGATGGATAAAGAAAGAATGAATAATATAGAAAGAAGGGAAGGAAGATAGATAGATAGATAGATAGATAGATAGATAGATAGATAGATAGATAGATAGATAGATAGATAAAGATAGAAATCAAGAAGGGAAGATAGATAAAGATAGATAGAAAGAAAAAAGGGAGGGAAGATCGATAAAGAAATAAAGATAGATAAATATAGAAAGAAGGGAAGGAAGGAAGATAGATGGATAGATAGATAGATAGATAGATAGATAGATAGATAGATAGATAGATAGATAGATAGATAGATAGATAGATAGGAAGATATATAAAGAAAGATATATAAAGAAAGATAGATAAAGATAGTAAGAAAGCAGGGAAGGAAGGAAGATAGATAAAGAAAGAAAGATACAGATAGAAAGAAAGAAGGGAAGGAAGGAAGATAGATATAGATAGAACGCACACTGGCATCAATGGGCACAGTGGCAACAATTAAAGGGCACAGTGGCAACAATTAAAGGGCACAGTGGCATCAATTGGCACAGTGGCGACAATTAAAGGGCACAGTGGCTGCGTTTGATGGCATGGCACAGTGGTGACAATTGATGGCACAGTGGCTGCGTTTGATGGCATGGCACAGTTGCTGCATTTGATGGCATGGCACAGTGGTGACAATTGATGGCACAGTGGCTGCGTTTGATGGCATGGCACATTGGTGACAATTGATGGCACAGTGGCTGCGTTTGTTGGCATGGCACAGTGGTGACAATTAATGGCACTGTGGCTGTGTTTGATGGCATGGCACAGTGGTGACAATTGGTGGCACAGTGGCTGTGTTTGATGGCATGGCACAGTGGCTGCGTTTAATGGCATGACACAGTGGTGACAATTGATGGCACAGTGGCTGCGTTTGATGGCATGGCACAGTGGTGACAATTGATGGCACAGTGGCTGCGTTTGATGGCATGGCACAGTGGCTGCGTTTGATGGCATGGCACAGTGATGACAATTGATGGCCCAGTAGCAGCATTTGATGGGCCCAGTGGCTGCCTTTGATAGGCACAGTGAGGCTTAATAGCCGCCGGGGGGCGTTCGTGGGCCGCGAGGGCCGTTCGCGGGCCGCAATCGGCCCCCGGGCCGCGAGGGCCGTTCGCGGGCCATAACCGGCCCGCGGGCCGCCGCGGCCCACCGGGCATTTGCCCGGTATGCCCTATGGCCAGTCCGGGCCTGGCCTTGGAACTCTCCCATGGATGCCATTTTTGCCCAGTCTCTTTCTTATTGTTGAACCGTGAACACTGATCTTAACTGAGGCAAGTGAGGCCTGCACTTATTTAGATGTTGTTCTGGTTTCTTTCATGACCTCCTACATGAGTCGTCTTCATGCTCTCGGAGTAATTTTTGTAGGCTGGACACTCCTGGGAAGGTTCACCGCTCTTCCAAGTTATCTCCTTTTGTGGATCATGGCCCTCCCCGTGGTTCACTGGAGTTCCAAAACCTTATGCCGCGTACACATGATAATTTTTCGGCATGAAAAAAACGTTGTTTTTGAAAAAAGTCATTTAAAATGATCGTGTGTGGGCTACACATAATTTTTCAGGTTCTGAAAACAGAAAAAAGTAAAAAAAATCGAACATGCTGCATTTGTTAACGTCGTTAAAAAGCAAGTTATGAGACGGGAGCGCTCGTTCTGGCAAAACTACCGTTCATAATGGAGTAAGCACATTCATCATGCTGTAACAGACAGAAAAGCACAAATCGTCTTTTACTAACAAGGAATCAGCTAAAGCAGCCCAAAGGCGAATAGAACTTCCCCTATAGAGTGCCGTCGTACATGTTGTACGTCACTGCGCTTTGTTCAAAAACAATGGTGTGTGGGCAACGTCGTTTTTAATGTTGAAGTTGGAAAAACTTTGTTTTTTGGCCATGCTGAAAAATGTTTGTTTTTTTTCATGCTGAAAAATGATCGTGTGTACGCGGCATCAGAAATGACTTTGAAACCCTTTCTAGACCGATACATTTTTGCTTCTAATCTGTTCTTGAGTTTTTTTAGATTATGGCATAGTGTGTGGCTTTATGTGATCGGTTAAAAAACCGATGGTGTCAGAACGCGGTGACGTAAAACACAACGACGTGCTGAGAAAAACAAAGTTCAATGCTTTCAAGCATGCGTCGACTTGATTCTGAGCATGCGCGGGTTTTGAACCGATGCTTTTGCGTACTAACCATCGGTTTTGACCGATGGTCAGGCGTCCATCAGTCCGATTTTAAAGCAAGTTTAAAACTTTGGACTGAAGGACAAAAGACTGATGGGCCATACACAAGGTCGGTTTGGACCGATGAAACTGAACTTTAGTCGGTTTTCATCGGTTTGGACTGATCGCCTGTACGCGGCCTGGCAGTAATCAGGTCTGGGTGGGTGGCAAGTGAAATTTAACTCAGCTTTCCAAACAATTGTGGTTAATCACAGTTCTTTAATGATTCAGCATGGGAGGGGGCAATACATTTTTCACAGCACTGTATATACACTAAACTGCCTGCATGCCACGCCATAACTAACCTGCCTATTCTAGCTCTAATTCTCTCAATCTTCACGTCACACTACATACGGCTGCCATGCAAGCAGCCTTTTATAGTGTGGGTCATGATTGGCTAAAGGCACCCTGCCTTTGGCCAATCATGGCTCTCACAGCAGATTGCGATGTGATTGGCCAAAGCATGCAGGTTAGATGCATGCTTTGGCCAATCAGAAGTTGTAAATGCACTGCGATCTCGCAGTGCATTATAGTGCACTCCACTGTGCTGGTATTTGCTGCAAATGCCCATATGTTCGGTTTATTTGTGAACAAACCGATGTTCAAGTCGAACTTATGTTTGACTCGAACATCGGGTCATCTGTAGTTGTCATCAGACAAGCACGTTGGACCCTATTCTTTCGAAAGGGTCAATTTAGTTGTTTTGTACCACCCTGGGTCAAGGAATGGTAAATCTGATGCTCTATTACGGATGTTACCTGGGCCAGTCTCCATGAAAGCAACTCAGAATGTACAATTCTGCCTAAAAAGAACTTTCTATGGACCACAAATTCTAAGACATGTTTGAATCTTCTTAAGGAGGGGTATGAGAATGACCCACTTCTCAATCATCCTCCTAAGGATATTACCCTTGAGTACAAAAATGGCTTTTGGACTCAAGTGCATCGCCTCTATGTACCTGAATTAGCTTGGGTAGAAGCCCTCAGGCTGGTTTACGACTCTAAACTTACTGGTCATTTTGGGATTTTTAAGACAGAAGAACTTTTATCATGTTTGCTTTTTTTGGTGACCTGCATGTATACCTGTCCTGCTTGTCGGTGGGTGCTGCTCCACTGCTATAGTTACTGGCCTCTGAGCCTGACTCCGTGACACCCTATTCTTCAAGTTACAAAGTTGTCAGGTTTGAATTTGAGACTTCCTAACAGCTAAGAAATGTTATTAACCACTCCTGACTGGACATCATATGACATTCAGCAGGTTAACAGCTGCCGCGCACCCTTGGGGGCACGCATCACGGAGATCGGTGGTGTAGTGTGTCAGTCTGACACACCGCTACACCGTTCTCGATAAAGAGCCTCCAACGGAGGCTCTTTACCACGTTATCAGCCATGTCCAATCATGGCTGATCACAATGTTAATAGGAACAGCTGTTGATCGGCTTTTCCTTACTCACATATGACAGACACGAGCAGAGGAGAGCCGATTGGCTGCTCTCCTGACAGGGGGGCCACCAGGATGCCGCCGGGACCACCAGGGAAATGCCAATCTGTGCCCAGGCAGCTGCCAATCAATGCCCATCCACAATGCCTACCAGTGCCAGTGCCACCAGGGATGCTTATCAGTGTTATCTATCAGTGCCGCATATCAGTGTCCATCAGTGCCTAGCAGTGACACCTATCAGTGCCACCCATAAGTACCTATAATTGCAGCCTTTCAGTGTCCATCAGTGTCGCCTATCAGTGCCCACCAGTGGCACCCATGAGTGCCCATCAGTGCCACCTATTAATGCCCATCAGTGCCGCATATCAATGCCCATTGTCAGTACCCGTCAGTGCCCATCAGTGCCACCTCATTGGTGCCACCTCGGTGAAGGAGAAAACGTACTTATTTACAGAAACAAAAGGTCCTTTACCCTGGTCCAAGATGCAACACTTCCAGATGCATGCCTCAGGGGGGCGTGCAAGAAGCAGGTGCACAGGAGGACATAAATAGACACCCTCCCAGAACTAGCCATATGTGCTGTAGCCTTTATTTGGTTATAGCATGGTAGGCAAGTGGTTAAGGTAAGATGAGAGATTTGAGGTCTTTTAGACCCCAGATCTCTCCATAAAGAGGACCTGTCATGCTGAATTGTTATCGCAAGGGATGTTTACATTCCTTGCGATAGCAATAAAAGTGTCAAATATATTTTTTTGGTGTAAAAATTTAAAACAATTTAATAAAATATTTTAAAATAAAAAAAATGTAAAGCATCCCCATCACCGCATGCTTGCGTATAGTAGTGAACACATACATAGGTCACGCTCACACGTGGACGACTGAGTGAGAGCAATAATTCTAGCACTATACCTCCTCTGTAACTCTAAACTGCTAACCTGTAGACATTTTTAAAGCATCACCTATAGAGATTTTTAAGTACTGTAGTTTGGCCCCATTCCACGAGCATGCGCAAGGATGTTTATCCCCACTAGATGTCTGGAAAAGAATCGCCCCAACTCTGTAGAAGAGGTGTCAACCTTGATGGAGAAGAGATTGGAGATATCAGGCCTCAAAAGAGCAGGGCCTGAGAGAAAAGTCTGTTTTATGTCATGAAAGGCCTCCACTGTGTCACGTGGCCATTTTTTAGGATCAGCATCCTTCTGGGTAAGGGCTTTGATGGGTGCAACCAAAACAGAATAGGTACGAATAAATTGACGGTAATAGTTTGTGAAGCCCAGGAAGTGCTGGATGAACGTAAGACCGCTGGGCTAGGGACAATTTGAGATAGCTGCAACCTTTTCGGGATCCATAGAAAGGCCATCACTGAAGACTATGTAGCCCAGAAAAGGTACTTGAGATTGTTCAAAGAGTCATTTCTCTGCTTTACTATGAAGCCTATTTTAAGGAAGACATTGGAGGATGGTATAGGCATTAAGTCTGTGCATAGCAGCATCTGAAGAAAAAATAAGAATGTCGTCAAGATAGACTATGACACAACCATAAAGGAGGTCATGCAAGATCTCGTTGACAAAGTACAGAAAAACCACCGTAGCGTTACAGAGGCCTAATGGCATCACTAGAAATTTGGAGTGGAAATCCCTAGTGTTGAAAGCATTCTTCCACTTATCTCCATCTTTGATATGGTTTAGATTATATGCTCCTCTTAAATCAAGTTTTGTGAAAACTTGTGCTCCACAAAGTCGATCAAACAACTTAATAATAAGTGGAAGTGGATAACAGTTTTTAACTGTAATGGCATTCAATCCCCAGTAATAAATACAAGGACGAACAGAACCATCTTTCTTCTCCACAAAGATTTTCTGCGATGTATTCGGACATGGCCTTGGTCTCAGGGAGACTGAGGGGATATACCCGACCCCTAAGGATGCTGGAACCTGGGTTTAAATCTATGTCACAGTCATAAGGTCTCTGGGGAGGAATTTGGTCTGCTTTGTGTTTTGAAAAAACATCCAAAAAGTCTAAGTAGTGCATTGGTACCAGGGTAAAGACCTTAGCAGATGCCACTAGAAGAAACTTGACTGAAACCACCTTGGCTAGGTACTTGTGAGACAGGTGGGGCCCCAGGATGATAAGTAAGATGACAAGTAATGGCATTGCCCAGTCGATCACTGGGCAATGCCATTGGAGCCAAGGAAGACCCAGGACTAACTGGGAGGAGGCCTGTGATAGCATCAAGGCCAGAATGGTACCATCAATGAACCTTCAAGGGTCTAAGGAAGTAGTTCTGTAGTCCAGGTGAATTTCTTTACCAGGAACACAGAGACAAAATTGTCTGCTACACCAGAGTCAATGAATGCTTCCTTAGTAAAAGTGGAAGTGGGAAAGTGCAACTGCACAGTAATAGTAGGATGTAGACTTGAGGGGCAACAGTTCCTCTCTAGCATACCCCCCCCCCCCCTAGGTACACTAACCTTGGAAGTTTCCTGGCCGCTGTGGGCACTGTTTCAGGAAATGTCCCTTTTGTCCACAATAGATGCAGTCATTGGGTGTCAGGGCTGGGCTCAGCCCTTCCTTCTCTGTCCTGGCAGCTCAGTTGTCAGTTAATTGCCAGCTCCCACCTCTCCACAGTGATCCACCTGTTGATGATCCTGTTCGTCAGCTCTGCTTACTTAAAGCCTTCCAGTTCATTTGCTCTCTGCCTTCGCCTGTGTTAACATCACAACAGACTTTCTCCTGCGTTCCTGTTGAAGACCTGCTTGACTACCTTCCCTCTGGCTACAGATCCTGCTTGCTGTACTACTACCTTTATCGCTGGCTATTGGACATTGTCTTGGCCGACTACCCGATCTGGTTACTGAACTCTGGCTATGTTTTGACTACGCTTACTATGTTTACCTTTTTATTGTTATTATTAAACAAGTGTGACTTAAAGCGGGGGTTCCATCGATTATTATTTTTTTTTATTATTATTATTGTGCCCCTCTTACCTTCCATAACTCGCAGCCCATGTGTCCCACTGTTTTCGCCGTCAGCATGATCTTTTAGCTCCAAAAGATATTTTATATAATGTGGTCCAGGCAGTTGTCATTTTTAATTAGGGCACGCTGGGCACGTTGAAGCCCAGCAGTATTCATTTCCGGGATACGGTGAATGCTGGCGTCCCAGCATTCACCGCTGTATCCCGCGCATGTGCTGTGCTGTGCTGTGCTGGCGGTGATGTAATTTAGAATCCTTCTCCGCCTCCGCCCGCCCACTCGAACCTATGAGTTTCACGGACCGAAAAAGCATCTGCGCATGCGCAGCGCATGCGCCGTGGACCCGCGATCAGCTGTGCTCTGACGTACGAGCATCGGAAGTGACGCGGGTCCGATTTCTGCACCGCCGAAATATCGCGGGATTTGATCAGAGAGCGTCTCCTGGGAACGTCAGGACGGATTCCCAGGAGACAGCGCCGTCGGGGGAAAAGCGATAGGCACGCCCATTCCCCCGCGTTGGAAAATGATTGACAGGCCGCAATGAAACGAAAAAAAAGGTAAGCCTTAAGCAAAAAAAAATAAAAACCCACAGATTTGTTATGTTGAATGGAAGGCAGTTTTATTAATATTAAGTGAGAAATTAGGGTGAACCTCCACTTTAACCGTGCTTCTGTCTCAGTCTGATTCATAGTTTCTGACATTGGGTCCGGTGACAGTTCCTTTCCTCAATAAATAGGTGTGAATGGCCCAGTTGCATAGGCTGCTGTAAGTGCTGTTCAGCTGCTAGGGTGTGGAACTGAATGGCATACTGTCCAACAGTGAGGGTAAAGAAGGTAAAGAGGTAAAAAAGGTAAAGAAGTGCACCTGCAGCAGAGGATTTTCCCACAGAGGAGAGGCACATGCCAAAACCACTCCAGAAAGATGGGAAATCACGTATGCAACCTTAGCCCGAGCAGAAGGAAAATTCTGTAGCTGTAATTTAAAGTGAACATTACATTGGTTAACAAACCCATTGCAGACCTTAGGATATCTAGAGAATCATTGCGAAGCCTGAAGATGAAGCTTGGACACCACCACCGGAGCAGTTTGCGGCATTAGGCAGGCTGAGGTAAATATGCAAATGCCAGAAAAAAAGCTTAGAGTTGATCCAAACGAGTGGTTTGAGTCTGGACGTAACAAATAACTTGAACTTGACTAGATTCTTGAGCACTGAGCCTTTGGAGAAGTCAGTTGTTAATGGATGTAGGCAGTGCTTTAAGTGGGCCAAAAGAGGTGCCGTTACTCTATTAGGCGCTGTACCATGCCATCAATTGTCACCACTGTGCCATCAATCGTCACCACTGTGCCACCAATTGTCACTGTCCAGACATCTATCCACCTCGGAGCTTTATATTATAACCTGCTGGGACTTGTAGTTCTCCATCTTCTCCTGGGGCTCATGGAGATTGGAGAACTAGAAGTCCCAGCAGGTTATACATACAATAAGGCTCTGAGGTGGATGGGTGTGAATTGCATGCACCTGAGTCCCAGGAGAAGATGGAGAACTACAAGTCCCAGCAGGTTATAATATAAGGCTCCGAGATGGATGGGTGTCCGGACATCCATCCACCTCGGCTACGCCAGTACGTTCAGGTACGGGAAACCCACGTACTGGGCGCACGGAGAGGTGCTGGTACTCTCCAGGGCCATTTTTGGAAGTGGCGGTACTGAGTACCGCCGCGTTCCGGCCCACTTAAAGCACTGGATGTAGGTGATGGAGATCCGTCTGTCATGGTTTGAGCGAACTGTCGTGATCTGGGGATTGGAACATCTGGGACTGTAAAATTCCAGGTCTAGTGGGCAGTAGGAACGACTAAAGGGGTGTGCCAGGGTACAATGATTTGGGAGCAGTGTGTGTCAGAGTCGTAAGATCTAATGAGCCGCCTAGTCTTCACCAGAGCCACTGAAAGTATGGATGTTGCCCTGCGAGGCAGCCCCCAGGTTGCAGCTCTGCAACACACCCATGCAGGCACAGTGCTTGCAAATAACACACTGGAAAGACTCAGGGTACACACTGGATACACGGTTCCTAAGGAAACACTATGACAGCAAGCTAAGAAGGGACACCAGGGGGAGGACACAGGAAAAAGTGTGAAGCACAGGAGAGCGGGGAAGCTGGGCAAGCACAGAGAGAGATGGACACAGCAAGCAGGAATGAGGGGAAGGAGGCAAAATGAAGAAACAATGCCATGGAAGACCTTCTCAGCAACAGAAAATGTACGGATAAACAGACACCTAAGGGAATAAGAGCACAACAAGAAAGAAAATGCTGAGAACAGCAGCAAGTCAGAACAAACACACAGAGTATAAGTGTACTGAAGGAACAGCAAACACCAGAGGAACAGGGAGGTCCGGCTTTAGTGTGTAGACACGTTGCTGGAACACTAACACACAGGTGCAAATGATTAATAATACCTAGGTTCAGGGTGGATTGACAGGAACCCAAGCAGCTCGAACAAGAGGGTAGCGCTGAATCAATGTACAGTACATGGAACCGTGACACAGTGTATCACAGTAAACCCACTGTTTCTGTTTTAAACATACTTTTTTTCACATTCATAAAGCAAATATAATTTAATGTGTATAAAGTGTAGCGCCAATCGGGAGCCTTTTCCAGAGAGGACTCTCCTGTAGGCTCAGTGATTAAAATCAACAAAAACCTAAAAAAATGTATATATATGCAGTGGAATGACCTGTGCCTACAA
The DNA here is from genome assembly GCA_029574335.1 of Rana kukunoris. NCBI lineage: Eukaryota > Metazoa > Chordata > Amphibia > Anura > Ranidae > Rana > Rana kukunoris. The sequence continues at coordinate 65,192,359 of CM056055.1, forward strand.
TTAGCTTTTGAAAGGGAGAGGGTTATTCAAAACATTTTCTTCTTAGTTTCAAAAAATATAATAATAAATAATCAAAATTGTGTAAGTGTATATAAGATGGGTATATAAACCCGTCTAGAAAATCAAATAAGGAGTGAAAAGACCTCACAATGTATGACAGAATTAATCTGCATAGGTGTTTAAACACTGAAAACAATCTGTGATAACAATCCGTGACCGTGAAAATAGTAATGATCATAAGTGAAAAAACGTATATATCATAATGTCCACAGTGATAAATATGGAAGCAATCAATCCGATAAGTATCAGTCCATACACTCAGGAAAGTGTAGTAAATGTATACTTGAATGGAGCAGATAATCCAAAGAATAGAAATCGGTACCCTTACCAGATCAGGTGGACCCTCAACTCACCTTACGGTGGGGGGTCTTTAAGGCTTGTAAAGGCCGATTGCCTAATCAGGTTGGTATCCAGGCGGTGGTTCCAGGCAGGAATGACCAGATTGCCCAATCAAGTTGGTGTCCAGATGGTAATTCCAGGCAAGAAAGATATCCGGAAGTTCAAGGGTAAATGCAATAGCTCCGTGGTGGTATACACTTACTCCCAAGCATTTAGGAAGAAAAGAAAAAAGAGAGACGGCTTCTCATAGTGTAGGACCACCAATTTAATGGAGTAAAAATAATTGGACAAAAATAGAAATAAAATCAACATAAAAAATTCCACTACATCACACATGTGACAGGAATCACTTCAAAAGTATAAAATACAAAACCACACGTGAAGTTTGGAAAAAAGCTTAAAAATAGCAACACTCCCCCTTGATGGGTAAGCAGGGGTAATTTCCGAAGGAAAAATGCAGAGAAGACTATAGCAAGTCAGTGACCCGACCGGTTTCGTCACATATAGATACCCCAGTTGAAGTCTATATGAGACGAAACCGGTCGGGTCACTGACTTGCTATAGTCTTCTCTGCATTTTTCCTTCGGAAATTACCCCTGCTTACCCATCAAGGGGGAGTGTTGCTATTTTTAAGCTTTTTTCCAAACTTCACGTGTGGTTTTGTATTTTATACTTTTGAAGTGATTCCTGTCACATGTGTGATGTAGTGGAATTTTTTATGTTGATTTTATTTCTATTTTTGTCCAATTATTTTTACTCCATTAAATTGGTGGTCCTACACTATGAGAAGCCGTCTCTCTTTTTTCTTTTCTTCCTAAATGCTTGGGAGTAAGTGTATACCACCACGGAGCTATTGCATTTACCCTTGAACTTCCGGATATCTTTCTTGCCTGGAATTACCATCTGGACACCAACTTGATTGGGCAATCTGGTCATTCCTGCCTGGAACCACCGCCTGGATACCAACCTGATTAGGCAATCGGCCTTTACAAGCCTTAAAGACCCCCCACCGTAAGGTGAGTTGAGGGTCCACCTGATCTGGTAAGGGTACCGATTTCTATTCTTTGGATTATCTGCTCCATTCAAGTATACATTTACTACACTTTCCTGAGTGTATGGACTGATACTTATCGGATTGATTGCTTCCATATTTATCACTGTGGACATTATGATATATACGTTTTTTCACTTATGATCATTATTATTTTCACGGTCACGGATTGTTATCACAGATTGTTTTCAGTGTTTAAACACCTATGCAGATTAATTCTGTCATACATTGTGAGGTCTTTTCACTCCTTATTTGATTTTCTAGACGGGTTTATATACCCATCTTATATACACTTACACAATTTTGATTATTTATTATTATATTTTTTGAAACTAAGAAGAAAATGTTTTGAATAACCCTCTCCCTTTCAAAAGCTAATTGTAGGCACAGGTCATTCCACTGCATATATATACATTTTTTTAGGTTTTTGTTGATTTTAATCACTGAGCCTACAGGAGAGTCCTCTCTGGAAAAGGCTCCCGATTGGCGCTACACTTTATACACATTCCCATTTACAAATCTCCATTTGCTGTGTTGGCTGCCTTACCCTATATATTGATTTATTTTTATCTTTAGTTAGCGCAATATAATATATTAACAAATATAATTTAATACATTTTCTAGTATCATATAATGATTTAATATTGCATATTTGAAATTGAATTTGAATTTTATAGTTGTCTTTAGCTGTGATAAGCAAAATAGCAACTAACTGACCTAAAACTTTTTTCTGCATGCAAGTGACCACGAGTCATTTACAAGTCACTGTGTCAACTAAGGAAAAACAATATCTATATGATAGCGCTGCTTCACTCCCTAAACAGACCCACATATACCCACTCAAACAGTTCATGTGAAACTCTAGTGTGCACTGGTAAATTAATCCATGAACAAGCCCTGCAGCCCACAGGGTCAGTCAATAAGAAGCAGTGGCGGCTGGTACTCAATTTTTTTTTTTGGGGGGGGGGGGGGCAAACAAACTGAAAAATACTGGAAAAAAACATCAATTGCAGCCTCGCTGTGCCATCAAATGCAGACACTGTGCCCATCAAATGCAGCCACTGTGCCATCAATTGCAGTCACTGTGCCATCAATTGCAGTCACTGTGCCACTGTGCCCATCAATTTCAGCCACAGTGCCCATCAAATGCAGCCACTGTGCCCATAAACTGCAGCCACTGTGCCACCAAATGCAGCCATTGTGCCGATCAAATGCAGCCAATGTGTCTATCAATTTCAGCCACTGTGACCCCGCCAACCCGCTCACTGTCTGACCAGCACTTACCCCATCTTGGTGGCGTGTCAGGCAGTGGCTGACAGCGGTGAGCTGTGTCCACCATGCGTCTCTTCTTTTCTGCTTCTAGGCATCCAATAGGTGCTGATTGGCGGAGAGGCGGTTCAGTATTAGAAAAGTGAATACTCATTTGTTTTTCTAACACACCTGGGTGGGCTCCAAGCACAATGCTCCGCACTCCTAGTCAAGCCTATTTTGAAGCCTTTTAGAGCCTATGGCTCTAATCAGGTGCTTAAAACCCCCCCAAAAAACAGCCACTGTAATTCAGGCACCCAGCATTCTTAAATGGGCCAGACACCTGGCCATGGATAGATTAATGCAATGCATAAATATATCAATGATACATATAAGGGGGTGGCATGATATGGACCCTAATGGACGGCCGCAACTGCTATGAAGACAGAAAAACAGAACAGAGAGCACAGTTTACCCTTTATTGAAAAATAAAAATAAAAGAGTAAACATTGACACCTCTTGTAAGCAGTCTATATAACACCTCTTGTAAGCAGCATATATGAGCATATAATCTGACTTGTGATAGGCTTGCTCCTGGGAGCCGGATTATATGTTTATATGCTTATATGGACTGCTTACAAGAGGTGCCATTATGAGTGCATTAATCTTTTATTTTCATTGTTGAAGAAAGGGTTAACTGTGCAAGGTGCATGTGCACTCTGTTTGTCTTTTCTACTGTGTCAACTAATAAATTATAAAACATTTCTATATACAATACAATTATATTCAGGGCCAGGCTTCTGCATAGCGAATATTGGATGTGGTCTAATTATAACATACAGTAAAAGAAAATCAAAAAATCATTGTATATTATAAATGTCAGCATCCCCATCTGGAAAAAAAGGGTAGAGGTAGAAGTGCTACTAAAAAATAGTTTCCCACAGCACCCTTCTTGCTCAATTAAAAATGGGGCAGACAGCAAGGCAGCAAAAATGTTCGGGATTCTACTAAATCCTATATAGAGTCCAAAGAGAAAAAATACCACAATTTGTTATGAATGTTTTCCTATAAGATCGACTGTGATATCCAATAAGATGAATCAAAGGCAGTTCACAAAATTTTCTCACCTCTAATGAGTATCACGCTATCAGATTAGATTGAAAAAGGATAGCAAATAATAAATAAATACATCACACATAGCTTTCATTGTGATAACATAGATAAGTACTTGACCACAATTACACTGACTGGTATATATTGGGTGCCATTGTGTAGCCTGTAGAGGTCTGGTCTTCCCTCCATGGATATGCCTCCCCAGACCATCACTGACCCACCACCAAACCGGTCATGCTGAACGATGTTAGAGGCAGCATAAAGTTCTCCGCGGCTTCTCCAGACCCTTTCACGTCTGTCACATATGCTCAGGGTGAACCTGCTCTCATCTGGGAAAAGCATGGGGCACCAGTGGCGGACCTGACAATTTTGGTGTTCAATGGAAAATTCTAATCAAGCTCCACAGTGTCCGGCAGTGAGCACAGAGCACACTAGAGGACACCGGGCCCTCAGGCCACCCCCATGAAGTCTGTTTCTGATTGTTTGGTCAGAGACATTCATTCCTACCAGTGGCCTGCTGGAGGTCATTTTGTAGGGCTCTGGCAGTGTTCATCCTGTTCCTCCTTGCACAAAGGAGCAGATACCGGTCCTGCTGATGGGTTAAGGACCTTCTACGGCTCTCTGTAGCTCTCCTAGAGTAACTGCCTGTCTCCTGGAATCTCCTCCATGCTCTTGAGACTGTGCTGGGAGACACGGCAAACCTTCTGGCAATTAGGGATGAGCACCCTCCTGTTCGGTTCGCACCAGAACCTTCGAACGGATCGAACGTTCGCTCGAACATTTACAACCCCATTGATGTCTATGGGACTCGAACGTTCAAATTTAAAAGTGCTCATTTTAAAGCCTAATATGCAAGTTATTGTCGTAAAACATCTTTGAGAACCCGGGTCTTGCCCCAAGGAACATGTATCAATGGAAAAAAAGTTTTAAAAATGGTCGTTTTTTTCAGGACTCCTGAAAAAACAACCATTTTTAAAACTTTTTCTTCCATTGATACATGTTCCCTGGGGCAAGACCCGGGTTCTCAAAGATGTTTTCACAGGCATACTATAGACACCCAGCAGGTACAATATTTAAAGGATTTTTTCCTTTTTTTAAATTTAAGCATCATTAAAATCACTGCTCCTGAATCAGGAGCAGTGATTTTAATGATGCTTAAATGAAAAATTCCTTTAAATATTGTACCTGCTGGGTGTCTATGCCTGTGAAAACGTCTTTAAATAGCACAATCACCTGCCTGCCAGTCAATTAGGAAGAACTGATCTAGCTAAACTATACAGTGTATAAATATATGTACAACACCTGAGATGTATATATATATCCTCTACACACTGTATCATTAACCACTTAACGCCCGCCGCACGCCTATGTACGTCCACAGAATGGCACGTACAGGCAGATGGGCATATATTTACGTCCCTGCCTTCTAGCGGGTCGGGGGTCCGATCGGGACCCCCACCACTGCGTGCGGCAGGTGGCTTACCTCTGGGAGCGATCCGTCTTGAGGGGGCGGCTGTTCGTTTCTGTCCGCCCCCTCGTGATCGCTCCCAGCCAATCCCGTCGTGTCCCGCCATGTCACTTCCTCTGCAAGTAAAATGTAAACACTGGCAGAGGAAGTGATGCAGCGCTCCTCTCGGCGGTATTTTCAAACCGCTGAGAGGAGAGAAAAGTCAAAGTAAGTCGCACCTAACACTACACTGACACCAGTACACATAGGCACATTTAACCCCTTGCGATCACCCCACCCCCCTGTCACAGTGTCACTGAATGCAGTGATGATATATGTACTTATCACTGCATTTAGTGTCAGTGTGACAGTTAGTGTGACAGGCAGTTAGTGTTAGGTTCAGGGTAGCCCCGTACCCCCCCTAATAAAGTTTTAACCCCTTGATCACCGCCCTAGTTAACCCTTTCACTCCCTATTGCCAGCGTCACTAAGCGATCATTTTTCTGATCGCTGTATTAGTGTCGCTGTTGCCGCTAGGTAACTAATTTTTTTTTTATTGCGATTTTTTTTTTTTACTAAAGACATAAATGTTTGACTAAAATTTAGTTTATACAATTCTTCTTCTACAAAAAGTAAAAAATATTGTTTTTTTTTCAAAAATGTCGCTCTGTTTTTGTTTATAGCGCAAAAAATAATAATCGCAGAGGCAATCAAATACCATCAAAAGAAAGCTCTATTTGTGGGAAGAAAAGGACGCGAATTTTGTTTTGGAGCCACGTCGCAGGACCGCGCAATTGTCTGTTAAAGCGACGCAGTGCCGAATTGTAAAAACGCCTCTGGGCATTTAGCAGCATATTGGCCCGGGGCTTAAGTGGTTAAGTGACTAGCCTGCCTGCCTGCTCTATCTACCTGCAAAAAATGACACTCTCTATGTCTCTCTCTGTTCTCTCTAACCACCGCCGCAACACACTACATAAGGCCGACCTGCAGGCGGCCTTTTATACAGTAGTGTGGGGTGTGTACTAAACCCCCTGAGCCATAATTGGCAAAAGCCAACCTTTGGCCAATTATGGCTATCCGTTTTTTGCGTGCTGTGATTGGCCAAGCATGCGGGTCATAGTGCATGCTTGGCCAATCATCAGCCAGCCATGCCGCAGTGAATTATGGTCTGTGAAACGTAACTCGAATTTACCGCGAATTTACCGCGACGAACGATTGAACATACGATGTTCGAGTCGAACATGAGTTCGACTCGAATACGAAGCTCACCCCTACTGGCAATGGCATGTATCTATGTGCAATCCTGGAGGAGTTGGACTGCCTGTGCAACCTTTATTGGGTCCAAGTATCGCCTCGTGCTACCAGTAGTGACACTGACCCTAGCCAAATGAAAAACAGTCAGAAAAGATGAGTAGGAAAAAAAAATGTCGGATACCTCCACCTGAAAAACCATTCCTGTTTTGGAGGTTGTCTCATTGTTGCCCACCTAGTGCACCTGTTGTTCATTTAAATTGACAGCAAAGCAGCTGAAACTGATTAACAACCCCCTCTATATACACCCCTCCCCCTCTGCTACTTAACTGACCAGATCAATATCCCAGGAGTTCGGATTCAAAAGTGTTCCTTTAGTTTTTTTGAGTAGTGTATATCATATTTACTTGTTTTAAACCTTTTTTTTTTACATTTCTTCAGTTACTTACGGGTTTCTTGCCTAGGCAAATGATGTCATAAATGCCAGGAATCTTCAGGAGGGGAGAAGAGGAGGAGGAGTTTCTCAGCTAAGCACACTGTTATGCATGCATGCTTGAGCTAAGGGCAGATGGATTCCAGGAAGTAAATGCTACATGAATCATTTGCCCTTATGGCAAGGGCCAGAATTTCTAGGGGGTATTTTCTCAACAAAATAAAGCACGTAGACATGGATGGATGGGGGAGTTTGCTTTGAGTATTAAAACTGAATAAAATCATGTTTTTAGCTTGTGGTGCTCAGATGCAGTAATTGTCAGGAGAGGATCAGCTTCTGCTGCTTCTGTGCCTGTGTATATGCACAATTCTAGGTAATAACGCCAGAGATTGTTGATTCAGGGAATATCGGATTACCTTCAGAGGTCAGGAAGTATTTTTCCACTGATGGAGCAAATTGCACTATGCTTTCTAAAGTTTTTTATTTTTTATTTGCCTTTCTACGGATAGGGTTCTGTATATGGTGCTTTTCTACTTTGAAGATGGATTTGTGTCTTTTTTTGTCCTAAATATATAGTATAACTCTGTCATTTAAAAGATATGGCTTTTATGAACAAATCTACTGTTCCTGTATACTGTGACAAGTCAGGAATTTATTCATATAAACCTAGAATAAGTGAAAAATAATTAAACTCCCAGCTTCAGAGCAAAAAAAGAAATAAAATCACTCATATTATATTAAAATTAAGAAGTAGCTCTTACGCAGTACCTACCTTCTCTCCAGGGCTGTCTCCCACACACTTACATCCCCTACCCTGCAGTCCCTCTTTTGAGGTGAATAACCCCCAGAATTATTCAACCCACTTCCTCTAGTCCAGGCTTCAAGGGTATGCCCCCTGGATTACATTATCAAGTCACTCTTGGCTCACAAAAGAATGTTGAAGAGATCTTTACTTGTGACTCACCTACTACTGAGAAGTTAGAAAGTTAAAGTGAACCTAGAGTGTCATATGACTGGATTAATGCCCCCACCCTGCCTGAGCAATACATAGATGTAGATGTGTGGGACAAACATCATTCTGGGAGGACGGACCGGTGTGTCCTCCCACTTCCGGCACTCGTGCACCACCTTAGGGCCCTGCAGTGGCGTGATCTATGACCGCTGTGTATCACAGATCAGATGGCTCACACACACAGGAGCTGACAGGCAGGGAGTGAGGGGGAGAGAGGAGAGAAGTAAGATGATGGAGGCACAAACCCTGACCTTGGTAATCATGGATCAGCAGCCATGATTACCATGGTCAGCACATTAAGGGGGACACGGGAACAGGCTGGATTAACCAGGTATTTTACAACACGGAGAGGGAAAGATTAGACTCCACAAGCACTGTGCTGCTTAACCTGCTATAAGGGAACAGGTTCTCTTTTTTTTGTTTGCTTTGTTTTGTTTTTTAGGGTTACAACCTCTTATGCCGCGTACACACGGTCGTTTTTTGCGATGAAAAAAAACGACGTTTTTTAAAACGTCATTTAAATTGATCGTGTGTGGGCAAAACGTCGTTTTTGTCTTAAAAAAAACGACCAAAAAAAAATTCCAACATGCTTGAATTTTTTGTGTCGTTTTTCAAAACTTTGTTTTTTGTTTCACAAAAAGTCACCGTGTGTAGCAAAAACGTCTTTTAAAACGACGTTTTTCAACCCGCGCATGCCCAGAAGCTAGTTATGAAGCGAGCTTCAATGGAAAAGAGTGGTGAACGTAACCTTGCTTTTTGTGAAAAAACGATGGTGTGTATGCAAAATTGTCTTTGAAAAGTGACGTTTCAAAAACGTCGTTTTTTACTTCACAGAAAACTTCGTTTTTTTTTTTTCATCGCAAAAAACGACCGTGTGTACGCGGCATTACTAATGATAACTATAATTCAGATTATTGCAAATATTGATTGTTATCATTATATTCTATTATTATTTTATTATTATCATTGACTTTTATTTATGACGATGGTCATTCTTATTACTGATATGTTTGTCTATCTGATTATGTCTGGATCACTCCCATTTAAGGTAAAAATTCTAGTTGCTGCGATGTACTTCCCCCTCTGCCAGTATTAAACCAAATAAAATGTATAAATCTTGCATTACACTCCCTGTCAAGCTGGATTCACACCTATGCATTTTTAGTGCTTTTTGCATCTTGCAGATTTGAACTACCGTCCATTTACCATGGTTTCCTATGGAACACGTTCTGTAGTGTAAATCTGCAAAAATGCAAACAGCACTAAAAATGCATAGATGTGAATCCAGCTAGACAGGGAGTAAGATGTATACATTTTATTTCGTTTAATTCCACTTTAATGGCAGAAAGTATAGCAAGTGCTACACTTCTGACATTGTGGATATGGCAACTTGGATAGCTGTAAGGGAACCTGTCATTTACCCTACTTTCCTCTTTCCTATGGAACACATTTTGTAGTGCAAATCTTCAAAGATGCAAAAAACACAAAGACATGCATAGGTGTGAATCCTGGTGTAAACCCTGAGGTGTGTATGCACAGCTCAGCATAGACTTAAAGGGGTTGTAAAGATTTGTTTTTTATTTTCTAAATAGGTTCCTTTAAGCTAGTGCATTGTTGGTTCACCTTTTCCTTTGATTTCCCTTCTAAATGTTTTTTTTCTTTGTTTTCTTTGTCTGAATTTCTCACTTCCTGTTCCTCCTCAGTAAGCTGTTCTGGCTGACTAAGCACCAATCAGATGATGGTGGCAAGTTTACTGTGGAGAAACAGGAAGTATGAAATTCAGGCAAAGGAAAAAAACATTTAGAAGGGAAATCAAAGGAAAAGGTAAGTGAACCAACAATGCACTAGCTTAAAGGAACCTATTTGGAAAATAAAAAACAAACCTTTACAACCCACTTGATGTCACTCTCGCGCGTATGAAAATAAGTTTGTTCATCATTTTTGAGCCAACCAAGTGGCCGTAGAATCCAAAAGGAAATCCAAGAGAAGATGGCAGATCCACTTACTAACGGCAACACTGACAGTGCAGCGCTGGAGATGATCACTAGCAAGGTAAGTCTCCCATAATGTGCTAATATGCTGTGCACACTGGGCAATCGAGCAGGGGTATGTTGCATAGTGGCAAATTAGAGAACTGGTGGTTGTTGATGCTGAAGTTGGACCATTTAGTTCTTGGTAACTGCTGCAGTTTCTAAGCGTGGAGCTTCCTTGGTAACTAGGTAACTTATGTAAAATTTTCCTTTTTCAGAAACTGAAACCTTAATATAGATATGGGCATACATGTTCAATAAATAAGTGAAAACTGTAATTTGAGAGAAGATCTACATTTTATATATCAGATCAGATAAATGTTTGATCATCTTAATGTTGCAGTACAGATAAATTATAAGTGATTCTTAAAGGGGTTGTAAAGGATCCCCCCCCCCCCCTAAATAGCTTCCTTTACCTTAATGCAGTCCTCCTTCACTTACCTCATCCTTCCATTTTTCTTTTAAATGTCCTTATTTCTTCTGAGAAATCCTCACTTCCTGTTCTTCTGTCTGTAACTCAACACCGTAATGTGAGGCTTTCTTCCTGGTGTAGAGAAAGCCTCTAGAGGGGGCGAGCAGGAGTGTCAGGACACTCTCTACTTTGCAGATAGAGAAAGGAGCTGTGTGTTAGTGGGCATCCTGACACTCCTGCTCACCCCTAAAGAGACTTTCTCCACACCAGGGAGAAAGCCTCACATTACGGTGTCGAGTTACAGACAGAAAAACAGGAAGTGAGGATTTCTCAGAAGAAATAAGGACATTTAAAAGCAAAATTGAAGGATGAGGTAAGTGAAGGAGGACTGCACTAAGGTAAAGGAAGCTATTTAGGGGGGAAAAAATACCTTTACAACCCCTTTAAGCCTATAAACATTTATAGGCTTGTGTGTCTTTCACACAAGGGTTCCTTGTTCAGGAACATAGTTTTGCTATACAACCCCTTTAAGCTTTCAGTCATCACTTCAAATATTTCTTAGTAATATAACGCATTTAAGCGTTGGCAACTTAAGCAAGACATGCAAAGATAAGCCCAGTATCTTGCCTCAAAAGGCTACCCAAACCTGTTTAGCATTAAGTGGTATCATGTTGTCGAAGCCTGCACCCATAGTCTTTCTCTCCAGCACAGATCTAAAATGATGCTGCACACTTCATTAAGATGCTAATTGATATAATAATATGCCTGAACCCCTGAGTTGACGACACAGCTGGTTGTAGGAGCTATGAATATCTCTGAGTCAGGCTGCGCCGGCTGCAGCTTTAAACAGAAGATTAACCCTCTTTTTGCCAGCACTGCCAAACTCCAATTTACTGCCAGACATGTCTCACTGTAATGCTGTTTCAGCCTGCCAATTTTAAAGTATGTGTCTCGCCATGATCTGGCATGATGATGTAACACTCCAAATGAAAAATCTGGTACTTGCTATGGCAAAAAGGGTGTTAAATTTCTATGGCTAAAAAGTGTACAATTAACACTGTTATGCCACATACACACACAATCAGATTTTCCGCCGGCTTGCTTGGCTCGCATACACACGGTCACACAAAAGTTCTCTTAACTTTCGACCATCAAGAAATCGACAACGTACAACAATATGACGAGCCGAGAAAATGATGTTCAATGCTTCCGAGCATGCGTCAAATTGTTTCCGAGCATAGGTCGGAATTTTGCGTGTCGGAATTGCTACAGATGATCGTATTTTTCGATAGAATTTTTTACCATCTGAAAATTTGAGAACCAGCTCTCAATCTTTTGTTAGTGGAAATTCCAACAGAAAAATTCCGATGGAACATACACACGGTCGGAATTTCCGTTCAAAAAGCTTACATTGGACTTTTGCTGTTGGAATTTATGATTGTGTGTACAGGGCTTAAGTCAGTGATACAAGATATATGATCAGTGTTGTGTCCTAAAATATTTAGCATATTCTATATTATTAAAAGTGATCATGGATAGCATTCCAAATGTATATTTCTCACATATACAGTATCTCACAAAAGTGAGTACACCCCTCACATTTTTGTAAATATTTTATTATACTTTCTCATGTGCCAACACTGAAGAAATTACATTTTTCTACAATGTAAAGTAGTGAGTGTACAGCTTGTATAACAGTGTAAATTTGCAGTCCCCTCAAAATAACTCAACACGCAGCGATTAATGTCTAAACCGCTGGCAAAAAAAGTGAGTACACTCCTAAGTGAAAATGTCCAAATTGGGCCCAGTGAGCTATTTTCCCTCCCCGGTGTCATGTGACTCATTAGTGTTATAAGGTCTCAGGTGTGAATGGGGAGGAGGTGTATTAAATTTGGTGTTATCGCTCTCACTGGCTTCAACATGGCACCTCATGGCAAAGAACACTCTGAGGATCTGAAAAAAAAGAATTGTTGCTCCACATGAAGATGGCATAGGTCAGTAATGACAAACCTTGGCACCCCAGATGTTTTGGAACTACATTTCCCACAATGCTCTTGCACTTTTCAATGTAGTAGAGCATCATGGGAAATATAGTTCCAAAACATCTGGGGTGCCAAGGTTTGCCATCACTGGCCTAGGCTAAAAGAAATGGCAATACCCTGAAACTGAGCTGCAGCACGGTGGCCAAGACAATACAGTGGTTAACAGGACAGATTCCACTCAGAACAGGCCTCCCAATGGTTGACCAAAGAGGTTGAGTGCACGTGCTCAGCGTCATATCCAGAGGTTGTCTTTGGGAAATAGACCTACGAGTGCTGTCAGCATTGCTGCAGAGGTTGAAGGAGTGGGGGTCAGCCTGTCAGTGCTCAGACCATACTCTGCACACTGCATCAAATTGATCTGCATGGCTGTCGTCCCAGAAGGAAGCCTCTTCTAAAGATGATGCACAGGAAAGCCTGCAAACAGTTTGCTGAAGACTAGTAAACTAAGGACAATCATGTCCTGTGGTCTGATGAGACCAAGATAAACTTATTTGGTTCAGATGGTGTCATGCTTGTGTGGGGGCAACTAGGTGAGGAGTACAAAGACAAGTGTGTCTTGCCTACAGTCATGCATGGTGGTGGGAGTGTCATGGTCTGGGGCTGCATGAGTGCTGCTGGGACTGGTAAGCTACAATTCATTGAGGGGACCTTGAATGCCAACATGTACTGTGACATACTGAAGCAGAGCATGATCCCCTCCCTTCGGAGACTGGGCCGCATGGCAGTATTCCAACATGATAACGACCCCAAACACACCTCCAAGACGAGCACCGCCTTGCTAAAGAAGCTGAAGGTAAAGGTGATGGAATGGCCAAGCATGTCTCCAGACCTATACCCTATTGCGCATATGTGGGGCATCCTCAAACAAAAGGTGGAGGAGCGCAAGGTCTCTAACTTCCACCAGCCCTGTGAGGTCACCATGGAGGAGGGGAAGAGGACTCCAGTGGCAACGTATGAAGCTCTTGTAAACTCCATTCCCAAGAGGATTAAGCCAGTGCTGGAAAATAATGGTGGCCACACAAAATATTGACACTTTGGGCCCAATTTGAACATTTTCACTTAGGGGTGTACTCACTTTTGTTGCCAGTGGTTTAGACATTAATGTCTGTGTGTTGGGTTATTTTGAGGAGACAGCAAATTTACACAAGCTGGTTATACAAGCTGTACACCCACTACTTTAAATTGTAGCAAAGTGTCATTTCTTCAGTGTTGTCACATGAAAAGATATAATAAAATATTTACAAACATGTGAGGGGTGTACTCACTTTTGTGAGATACTGTAATTACATACCATAACTTATGCCATATTATCATGTATCGCAATAGTATTACACAGGGCTTTCTTTCAGGGGGAACTTGGTGGAACTCAGTTCCACCACCTCTGGCTCAGACCCTTTGCTCCCTGCTCACCACTGTCACTTGTAAACACAGAAGTCAGGTTTCTGTGTTTACAAGTGACAGCTCTGCACTCTGTGTATAACCCCCCTGAACCCTGCACTCTGTGAGTAATGCAATCCTGGTATGTAATGCCCCTTTAAGACAATCTTACTGTTTGTGAGGTGTGTGTGGGGGCAGAGGTTTTGGGGAGAGTTTGTGGTTGAGTTCCAGCACCTATTGTTTGAGGGGGAAAAAAAACGCTGGTATTGCATATCGACAGACCTAGGTTTGACAGTGATGTCGGGAATTTGTTTTCCCTGATGATAATGCATTGCTCTTTCAACAAGATAATACATCGCTTACCAACCTGTGGGGGGATTTCATTTTAGCTGCTTTTAGAATAACACTGCAATATCTTCTGCAAATAAGTGGTGCAATACTTACCTCTCTGGCCAGGGGCTTCACTGTGTGGAATATCTATGACAGAAAACAACCTTCAGCATCTGATACACATTTATATACAGTATGCATGGTCCTCCACTGTGTTTTTTATTTCATCCAACAAAGAATATAGGAGTGACATCACCAAGGGACAGAGCAGGTTGAGTCAGCATGGGACTAGCCAACCAAAAAGCCAAGTGTATGTGCATTCTTCATAAATCTTCAGCACAGCAAAGTAATGCCTCGTACACACGATCACTTTTTGTGATGAAAAAAAATGTAATTTTTCTTCATGTAAAAAAACGAAATTTTTCAAACTTCATTTTCAAAAATGACATTGCGTACACACCATCATTTTTGGAAAATGATGAACAAAACGACGGCACTCTAAAGGGGAAGTTCTATTTGCCTTGAGGCTGCTTTTAGCTGGTTACTTGTTAGTAAAAGACGATTCCGGCTTTTTTGTCTGTTACAGCGCGATGAATGTGCTTACTCCATTATGAATGGTAGTTTTACCTCCCATCTCCTAACATGCTTCTGGGCATGTGCGGGTTTAAAACGTCATTGTTTACGTCGTTTTGCCCACACACGATCATTTTTTTAACACAAAAAATGACATTTTTAAAAATGACATAAAAAATTCGAGCATGTTTGAATTTTTTTTTGGTCGTTTTTCAGAAGACATAAAATTATGTTTTGCCCACACACGATCATTTTAAATGACATTTTTAAAAATGTCATATTTTTTTCATCACAAAAAGTGATCGTGTGTACGCGGCATTAGAAATGCCTGCCAGAGAAGTTTAGGAGACTTATTTTTACTTTTTTTTTTACTTTTCTGATAGTATTATTTGACTTGTATACCTTAATGTAATATTACATTTCATACTAACAGAACTAGAACACTTTTGTCTATGTGCTGACCAACCAACAAAAATTATATATACTTTACCACTTAAGACCCGGATCAATATGCAGGCTAAGGACCCAAGGTGTTTTTACAATTTGGCACTGCGCTGTTTTAACTGGTAATTGCGCGGTCATGCAATGTTGTACCGAAACGAAATTTGCGTTCATTTCTTCCCACAAATAGAGCTTTCTTTTGATCGTACTTGATTGCCTCTGCAATTAAATTTTTTGCAATATAAATGGAAAAAGACCGAAAATTTTGAAAAAAAATATAATTTAGTGATTTTTTTTTGTCATAATTCAATCACTTGGGACAAAAAAAAAATATTCAATGGACTCAACATGCCTCTTAGCAATTTCCTTGTGTGTCTACTTTCCAAAATGGGGTCATTTGGGGGTTTGTACTGCCCTGCCATTTTAGCACCTCAAGAAATGAGATAGGCAGTCATAAATTAAAAGCTGTGTAAATTCCAGAAAATGTACCCTAGTTTGTAGACGCTATAACTTTTGCGAAAACCAATAAATATATGCTTATTGCATTTTTTTTTTTACTAAAGACATGTGGCTGAATACATTTTGGCCTAAATGTTTGACTAAAATTTAGTTTATTCAATTTTTTCTTATAACAAAAATTAGAAAATATCTTTTATTGCTCACACATGCCATGGTTATATGTGGAATTGCACCCCAAAATACATTCTGCTGCTTTTCCTGAGTACGGGGATACAACATGTTTGGGACTTTTTGGGAGCCTAGCCGCGTACGGGGCCCCAAAAACCAAGCACAGCCTTCAGCATTTCTAAGGGCGCAAATTTTTGATTTCACTCCTCACTACCTATTTGCGTTCCCAAGGCCATAAAATACCAAAATAGCACAACCCCCCCCAAATAACCTCATTTTGGAAAGTAGACACCCTAAGCTATTTGCTGAGAGGCATGTTGAGTCCCTGGAATATTTTATATTTTGCCACAAGTTGCGGGAAAATTACAAACTGATTTTTTTTGCACAAAGTTGTCACTAAATGATATATTGCTCACACATGCCATGGGCATATGTGGAGTTACACCCCAAAATACATTCTGCTGTTTCTCCTGAGTACAGGGATACTACATGTGTGGGACTTTTAGGGAGCCCCGAAAACCAATCACCGCCTTCAAGATTCCTAAGGGCATACATTTTTGATTTCACTCCTCACTACTTATCACAATTTTGAAGGCCATAAAATGCCAAAATAGCACAAAACCCCCCCAAATGACCCCATTTTGGAAATAAGACACCACAAGCTATTTGCTGAGAGACATAATAAGTATTTTACAGCTCTAATTTGTTTTTGAAAATGAAGAAAGAATTTTTTTATTTTATTTTTAATTTTCAAAACTTTGTGACAAAAAGCGAGCTCTGTCTGACCGGCGGACAAATTTTAAAACATGCTTTAAAATTTGTCCGCCGGGGTCATGTCCATCGGATATGTCCGCTGGTCAGTACACTCACCAGCAGACATATCCTCCCGCACAAGCGTCGTATGGATGCGACGCATGCGTGGAAGTCGTTTACTTCCTGGTGCGGTGACGTGGCAGCGTCAACGTCACCACGCTGTCTGCCGGCGGGGATTTTGATCCAATGGTGTGTACACGCCATCGGACCAAAATAGCTAAATAGATAAATCCGTACATGTGTACGGGGCCTTACTGTTCAACTTTTCGGTTCCAGGTTTGGGTCTCTCAAAATGCAATGGCATCTTGGGAGACCCTGTGTAAGTGTGCCTAGCCTGTGAAATGCTTTACCCTACGCTAATATTTCACTCGTGTGTGGAAGCGTTCAAAACATTTACCAATACAAAGACCAGGATTGTCAGGACAGCGAGGACAAAAATAACGGGTGTCACGCCTATATCCGCGCTTGGTACAGACACGACATCTTCTTTGGGGGGCTCGTTGGTTAGGGGTACTCTGAGGACATACGAAAAATGCCTCGTATGCAGTCGGCTTACTGCATTTGGTTGGGAATAGTGAGGTGCAGAACCGCCTGGATACAGGAGTTCTAAGATGATCTTATTCTGGAATTGAAGGAAGGATCCAGTCTGTCCTGAAGCTCTGTATATGACATGAGCGTTTAGCAAAGCCAATTGAAATAAATATAGAGACACTTTTTTGCACCAGCATCTCGCCTTACGGGCAATATGATACGGTGCCATGAACTGGTCGTTGAGGTCCACCCCTCCCATATTTTGGTTATATTGGTGGACACAGAGGGTTTCTCCACAACACCAGCCGCTGTAAGAATTTCTACTGTCGTGTCTGCGTGAAGGGTGGTAAGAACTAAAACATTCTTATTGTTCCACTACTTCACAGCGAGCAAATTATTACACCTGTAGCAGGCTCTCGCCCCCAGCCTAAGATGGGAATCTACAAGCCGCTGGGGTAAGCCCGGCGATTAGGTCGTACGGTGCCACATGCTCCAATCTGATGATCAAACAAGTGACTAAGAAGTGGCACGCTGGTGTAATAATTGTCCACATACAAGTGGTACCCCTTTCCGAATAAAGGTGACACCAAGTCCCACACAATCTCGCCTGCGCTCCCTATGTAATCTGGGCAGTCCTCCGGCTCTACCTGACTATCTTTGCCCTCATAAACCATAAAGCTCCATGTATAGCCTGTTGCCCTGTCACAGAGAGCTTATAGAGCTTGACCCTGTATCTGGCACGCTTGCTGGGAAGGTACTGCTTGGAAGACAATCTGGCAGAAAATGTAATTAGGGACTCATCAACGCAGACAACTTGATGGGGATTATACAAGGCTGCAAAACGTTCGTTGAAGTGGTTTATGAGGGGCCGAATTTTGTAGAGCTGGTCGTATTCAGGGTCTCCACGTGGACGACAAAGTTAATTGTCATTGAAATGCAAAAAGGATCGCCTCGTATCGTTTCCTGGCCATGGAAGCAGAGAACACGGGCATATAGTCATGTGGACTTGTGGACCAATAAGTCTGCAACTTCGGAAATTAGTGTATGCCCATGTTGAGGCAAAGGCCCAGAAAAGGTTTTAAATTCGGAAACCGTAAGTGTTTTCCATTCTCTGGCAAGGACGGACTGGGGATTATCGGCGATGTAAGTACCAGCATATAAATTACTATGGTCCACAATAGATCTATAAATATGTTCCATGAAAAACAGCGAGTAAAAATCAAGTGACGTAAAATCAGCTGTTTCCACCTGAATACCGGGTTGGCCAGTGAATGGGGGAAGTACAGGTTCTGCAGAAGTGGTGGGGACCCAATCAGGATAGGCGAATTCTGCAGGAAGGGCACTATGGGCATGACGGGCCTGTCTTTGTCTTCTTCTTCTTGGTGGCAGCAGGACACTGCTTGTGCTGGATGAACGAACAGGGTGTACTAGGCCGCTGGTGCTTGCCAGTTCACCAGAAGGAATAGCAGCGCTAGTACTGGCTCTCTGCTCCATACAAGGGTCCTGTGGTTCTTGCTCCTCAACAACATCAGAACTGGGTCGGGTACGCCTGGCCTTAGCAGGGACCACAACTTCGTCGTCAGAGCTATCTGGCATGGAGCTGCTGTCGTCTACAGCAGTGGTCATCAACCCTGTCCTGCAGGGCCCACTAACAGGCTAGGTTTGCAAGATAATGGAAATGCATCACAGGTGATGTCATTTGCTGCTCAGTGATTGCAGTATTCCAGTCTGCATCTCCCCAAGGTAATATATAAAACCTGGCCTGTTAGTGGGCCCTGCAGGACAGGGTTGATGACCACTGGTCTACAGGATCGTATTCTGAGCCAGAAATTGTGGGATGCGTGACCTCCTCTTCACTATCTGTCAGGCTCAGAAATGTGTAGGCCTCTTCACTAGTGTACATTCGCTTTGCCATTTTGGACTCTAAATTTAGTGGTACACTAGTAATGATTCACAGGTAAAAAGGCACCTGACCTGCCAGCAAATGTAGTAAGCACTTCCAAAAAAAACTGTTAGCGATTGCAGGGATCAGGCCTGTCTCTGCGAACGCTGCAGTTATGTGTGTTGTGTTTTGTAAGTGACAGTGATCGATTGATACTGCACTTGTGTGGGCTGGGCGGAGGGGCAAAACGCAGGTGCTAGCGGGTATCTGGGCTGATTCCGCTAACAGTGCGTTTTTGGGTACTGCTTGGTACGCTAGTATAGATCTGATCAGATCAGACATTGATCTGTTCAGATACTATACCACTATGGGGGGTGTATGCTTTGCACGTGGGTGTAAGCGTTATTGGCACTAACCTAACGCTGCCTGGATCGACGCAGACCTTGACTAACGCTAAAATTTTATTGATATCACCCACCGGGCGATCAGGGGGTTAAACCTTTATTGGGTTATATACGGCGGGGTGCCCTGATGCTATGAACAGCAAACTAACTAACCAGCGTCAACCGTAACACTTATACGATGATCACTGGTGAAAGGGTTAACTAGGGGGCAATCAGGGGGTTAAAACCTTTATTAGGTAATAACTAACCTGGTCGTGTGTCTGTGTTCACCCGATCCGGCCCGCCAGACGGATGGAAAAGTAGGTTTTTCCTCCGTCACACTTTGGTGGATCGGAGCGGGTCAGATGTCAGCGGACATGTCACAGCTGACATCCGTGGCTCCATAGAGGATGAATAAGTCTCATAATTAATGGCAGTGTAAGTAAAAAAGGCCTCATTATTGCTGTCAGATAAGCTAAATCTTGGTGTCGATGGGGGTAAAATAAGCCCTAAATCATTTGTGCCAGTGGGAGGAAAATTAGCCCAAAATTGGTGAAAGTTAGAGGAAGAATTTTTCAATGGTTACTTGCATGAACATATTCTCCTGTACTGCTGCATTGCCTCTTCTGATGCTGGGACTATACTGTGATTGTTGGGCAGGAGATCACTCTCACATAGAGTTGAGTTGAGTTGAGAGGTATCTTAATAATGCCTCGTACACACAATCTGAATTTCCAATGGAAAAAGTCTGATGTGAATTTGGTCGGACAAAGGTCCTATCATGTTTACAGGTGGCAAGTGTTTCAGCACTTGCCACCCTTTTGCCACTTTGCAAAGAGAAAGTTGTCCTGGATCCTGTGCGACAGCCCGAATGATGTGGACACCTCAGGACAATAGATTTTCATGCACAATCCAGAATATTTAGAAGCTAGATAGACTATTAGTACCAAATGTTATTTTCTTACAACCATATTAAGCAGATTTCAACTTGTACTAAAAATATCAGAATACAGGTGCATCTCCAAAAAAATTGAATATCATCAAAAAGTTAATTTATTTTAGTAATTCAATTTAAAAAGTGAAACTTATATTATATAGATTCATTACGTACAAAGTGGTGTATTTAAAGCATTTCTTTCTTTTGATTTTGATGATTATAGCTTACAACTAGTGAAAAACAAAAATTCCGTATCTCAGAAAATTAGAATATTACATAAGACCAATTAAAAAAAAAGGATTTTAAATTGCGGCTCACTAAAAAGTATGTCCATGTACAGTATAATATGAACTCAATACTTAGTCAGGCTCCTTTCGCATGAATTACTGCATCAGTGCGGCGTGGCATGGAGGCAAGCAGCCTGTGCCACTGCTGAGGTGTTATGGAAACCCAGGTTGCTTTGATAATGGCCTTGAGCTCATCTGCATTTTTGGGTCTGGTGTCTCTCATCTTCCCCCTAACAATACTCCACAGATTCTCTATAGGGTCTAGGTCAGGCAAGTTTGCTGGTCAATCAAGCACAGTGATGCCATGATCGTTAAAACAGGTATTGGTACCTTCGGCAGAGTGGAAAATTAAATCAGCATCTCCACAAAGCTGGTCAGCAGAGGGAAGCATGAAGTGCTCTAGAATTTCCTCGTAGATGGCTGCACTGACTTTGGACTTGATAAAACACAGTGGACCAACACCAGCATATGAAATGGCTCCCCATATCATCACTGACTGTAGAAATTTTACACTGGACCTCATGCAACTTGGATTCTGTGCCTCTCCACTTTTCCTCCAGAGTCTGGGACCTTGATTTCAAAAGGAAATGCAAAATGTATTTTCATCCAAAAAGAGGAAATTGGACCATTAACCGCTTGCCAACCGCCACACGCAGATGTACGTCAACAAAATGGCATGGGCAGATTGGCGTACAGGTACGTACACCGTGTGCCTCGTGAGCGTGTTTGCGGGTCCCGGGAACTCGATGTTCCCGGGCGGCCCACGATTACAGTCAGCAAGGGCAGAACAGGGGGGATGCCTTTGTAAACAAGGCATTCCCCTATTCTGCCTAGTGACACTGTCACTGATGGCTGTTCTCCCTGATCAGAAACGGTCATCAGTGACATGTCACGTGTAGCCAAGCCCCCTAACAGTAAGGCCGCGTACACAAGACAGGTTTCCTCGACAGAATACATCAAGAAACTTGGTGGCAGAGCTTTTTTGCCCAGGAAACCAGTCGTGTGTATGCTTTTCATCGAGAAAACTGTTGAGGAACTCGACGAGGAAAAAAGAGAGCAACTTCTCTTTTTCCTCGACGGGAGTCACAATTTTTCGACGAGAAACACGTTGGTGTGTATGCTTAGAAACCCACGCACCTTCGGTAAAAGTAGCGCTTGTAATGGAAATAGCACATTTGTCACTCTGTAACAGACTGAAAAGTGCAAATGTCTCTTACCAAACGTTTACCTAACACATGAGATTAGCAAAAGCAGCCACAAAGGTTGTGCCAGTGGAATCGAGCTTCCCCTGCTGTTGTATGTATTGAAGTCACCGCGTTTCAGAACGAGGAGATTTGGTCTTGACAGTGTGTACGTAAAGACAGCTTATCAAGTTTCTCGACAAGCCTAACAAGGAACTCGCCGAGGCAAACGATGTGTCTTTCCCTACGAGTTCCTCGGCGCCACTTAGTGGTTAACCCCTTCACTGCCAGTGTAATTTTTACAGTAATCAGTGCATTTTTATAGCACTGATTGCTGTAAAAATTACAATGGTCCCAAAAATGTGTCAAAAGTGTCCAATATTTCTGCCATATTGTCGCAGTCACAATAAAAATTGCTGATTGCCGCCATTACTAGTAAAAAAAAAATATTAATAAAAATGCCATAAAACGATCCCCTATTTTGTAGACGCTATAACTTTTGCGCAAACTGATCAATAAACGCTTAAATTGCACACGAATACGTATCGGCCTTAACTGAGAAAAAAATATGTTTTATTTTTAATTTTTTTTGGGGGAGATATTTATTACAGCAAAAAAAAAAATAATCAAAATTGACGCTCTATTTATGTTTATAGTGCAAAAAATAAAAACCGCAGAGGTGATCAAATACCACCAAAAGAAAGCTCTATTTGTGGGGAAAAAAGGACCTCAATTTTGTTTGGGAGCCATGTCGCACGACGTGTCAGTTAAAGCGGTGCAGTGCCGAATCGCAAAAAGTGGCCTGGTCTTTGACCAGCGTAATGGTCCGGGGCTTAAGTGGTTAAGCCTAGTCCAGTCCTTTTTCTCTTAGCCCAGGTAAAACACTTCTGATGTTGTCTTTGGTTCGGGAGTGGCTTGACACAAGGAATGCGAGAGTCGTAGTCCAAGTCCTGCATACATCTTTGTGTGGTGGCTCTTAAAGTAGTGACACCAGCTGTAGTCCACTCCTTGCGAATATCCCCCAAATTCTTAAATGGCCTTTGCTTCATAATCCTCTCAAGTTTGCAGTTATCCCTGATGCTTGTGCACCTTTTTCCTTCCATGTGACTTTCCATTAATATGCTTGGATACAGCACTCTGTGAACAGCCAGCTTCTTTAGCAATGACCTTTGTGGCTTACCCTCCTTGCGAAGAGTGTCAATGACTGTCTTCTGGACAACTGTCAAGTCATGATTGTGTAACCTACTGAACCAGGCTAAGAGACCGTGTAAAGGCTCAGGAAACCTTTACATGTTTTGAATTAATTAGCTGATTAGAGTGTGACACCATGAGTCTACAACAGTGTTTCTCAACCCCAGTCCTCAAGGCGCCCCAATAGATCATGTTTTCAGGATTTTTCTCAGATAAAACGGCTGAAGTAATTACTAAGGCAGTGATCAAATCACCTGTGCAAAATAATGGAAAGCCTAAAAACATGACCTGTTGGGGAGCTGAGAAACATTGGTCTACAATATTGAACTTTTATACAATATTATAATTTTCTGAGATACTGAATTTTGGGTTTTCACTAGCTGTACGCCACAATCATCAACATTAAAATGAATAAATGCATGAAATATATCACTCTGTGTAATAAATCTATATAATATATGAGTTTAACTTTTTCAATTAAAATACTAAAATAAATTAACTTTTTGATGATATTCTATGTTTTTAAGATGCACCTGTAAATGTTTTTATCTGACTGTCAGCTATTGAAAATTAACACAATTTGTATTAATGACAGTTTGATACAGAAGCTCTAGTAGTGTGTTGTGCATTAATATCTCATGGTAAAAAGAAAGAAACCACCATACTTCAACAGTCAACACACTAGTTCCACACTTCTAGTTTTCTGAAAGCTCACCTGTCTTGGTTGGCAAGAGTTACTGTACACCAATGTTCCTTACATTTTCTTCCAGAATAATTACAACCATATCTATGGTAGTTTCCAGGTCTTTAGAAAACGAAAAGGACAGTTGATGCTGACAGGTTCTCAGTATGCCAAATCAGCATGTGGTACAAGATGCCCACAGTAGATACCACACTCAACAATTGATATGGTGTGGTAACCCCCCAAAAAAAGCACTCTTTATGATGCAATTAGTAGTTGACATGAACTATGTGACTCTGTGACATAGTTCCATTATTTTCATCAGTATTACGGTTAATGCCTCTTGTACCTTTCACTTCACCTACAATCTCTATGATAGGGAAAGGCATAACTGGTGGAACATTGGTTCTGTGGTGTTATAACACTGTTGATTTAGCTTGCCTATAATTGTTTTTGAAATATGTTTTCAACTACATGTTTGGAAACCCTTTGTATTAATCTTTGTAAATTTGTTTCTTCTTTGTTGACTACAGAACTACTGAACTTTAAGACAAAATATTGAAATCTAACACACGAACAGTCCATCCGATGAGAACGGTCCGAAGGACCGCTTTCATCGGTAACTGACGAAGCTGACGGACGGTCTGATGTGCCTACACACCATCGGTTAAAAAAAAACGATCGTGTCAGAACGCGGTGACGTAAAACACATGATGTGCTGAAAAAAACAAAGTTCAATGCTTCCAAGCATGCGTCGACTTGATTCTGAGCATGCGCAGCCTTTTGACCGATGCCTTTGTATACTAACGATCGGTTTTGACCTATTGGTCAGGCATCCATCGGTTCAATTTTAAAGCAAGTTCTCTGTTTTTGGACTGAAGAATAACTGACCGATGGGGCCTACACACGATCGGTTTGGACCAATGAATCTAAACTTCAGTCCGTTTTCATTGGTTTTGACCAATGGTGTGTACGCGGCCTACAACCATACACTAGTGTCATTTTCTACGAAACTAAGGATAATCTAGTAGATCCTGTGTTCTTGTCCTCAATCTGCTATCTTCACATGTAGTGCGTTCAATACAGGGTTTGATAATGTAAGAAATCAAATTAGCACTGTACCTTTTTAAATTGTTTAGGTGCCACTAAACTTTTTGTTCAGGCTCCACCATATGTTACCAAAGTGATTATTACTTACAAAATTCTGTTTTGGAGGTAGCTTGTATACAGTTTTGTTCCCCCCAAAGAAAGAGGGCATGACACTCAAAGGTGGTCAGAATTCAGAAAATGCAAAATGAAATAAAGATTCCACCATTGGTTTCTGAATGTGGTAAGCATCCTCAGTGACCAGTCTTGAGATCCGTGAAGAGGACCAATTCTCTGTTCAGTATTTGTAAGATTGTCTGTCTTGGGGTTTTGGGACTCCATGAGCACTCAGGGAAAATTTTTGAGACAGGAACCTTTATGATATCCAGGTGCAGTTTACTAAGGTTAAAGTAACTGCTGTACTAAAAGGCTATAATTACATCTACACATTTTTTTTGCCAACCATCCATATTTTTACGGACAGTTTGTAAAAACTGGCACTTTTTCCCCCGTTAGTAAATGTCTGTGGTTGCGGAAATGTGCCAGTAAAAACAGCCGAGATTAGTTCGGATTGGAACTGCGCATGGAGATTGGAGGCAGGGGGTCATTGGAGGCAGGGGGTGATGGTGGCTGCAGTGGCACTGCAGAGGGGGATGGGGGCAGGGGTCAATGGAGGCAGGGGGTGTTAGTGGCAGAGGTTAATTGGAGGCAGGGTGTGATTGGAGGCAGGGGGCGTAGGTGGCACCGCAAAGGGTGGGGGATGGAGGCAGGGATTGTTGGTGGCACCACAGTGGTGGATGGAGGCAGGGGGAGATTGGAGGCAGGGGGAGATTGGAGGCAGGGGGAATTGGAGGCAGGGGGTGATTGGAGGCAGGGGGTGATTGGAGGAACCACAGAGGGGTGGGGATGGAGACAGGGGTTGTTGGTGGCACTGCAGAGGGGGATGGAGGCAGGGGATGATGGAGGCAGGGGGTGATTGGAGTGAGGGGGCCTGGGGGAGATTGGAGGCAGGGGGAGATTGGAGGTAGGGGGAGATTGTGGCACCGCAAAGGGGGTGAAGTCAGGGGGTGTTGGTGGCAGAGGGGGATGGAGGCAGGGGGTAATGTGACTAAATACTTTGCCCTTATTGTATCGAAAATAACAAAAATATGTTTTTTTTACCTTAATATCTACCTCAAATCACATTGCTATTTGCCTAGCCTACTTGTTTGTACCCTAAATACTGAAAATGTGCACCTACAATGTAATGTAGTAACATTTGTGAAATGCCAGTAAAAATGTGGCTTTGCCAGTAAATTTCAGGTGTTGTGCCAGTAAATTTCAATCTGGTAGGTTGGCAACACTGCTGCAGAGTAATTTTGGAACCACACTGATCAGTTACAAGCTTCCGAGGGCCACAGACTTTGTGCATAATGACACCCAAGAAACTTGCAGAATTTTGAAACCATGAAAAGTTTTAAATCAGATTTCCTGTTGCCTTTTATCAGGCTATAGATTGTTTGCCTGTTTAGCTATTAGTTTTCAGATTTCTGTTCTGTAGAACAGCATACCGGATTCATGAAATATTCAGCTCTCCCAACACAGCGTAGTTACTGTTGTGAAGGATCCTTATATTTATAGTTATAATTGCTATTTTTACTTATTTATAACATGATTTCACATGTTCTGTAATGTCTTTGTAATAGAAAGATGGAACAACTAGGGGAGTACAGCAGAAGTGCGCTAGTTAGAGTTAGGATTTACAATTTATCATACTGATCTTTTTCATAAGGCAATTAACAAAGCAATCAACAATATTCAAAGAGCAGCAACACATAGGGGATTATTTACTAAAGGAAAATCCACTTTGCATTACAAGTGCACTTGAAAATGTACCGAAAGTGCACTTAGAAGTGCAGTCGCTGTAGATCCGAGGGGGACATGCAAGGAAAATAAAAAACAGCATTTTAGCTTGCACATGATTGGATGATAAAATCAGCAGAGCGTCCCCTCATTTCAGATCTACCCCTCAGATTTACAGCGAATGCACTGCAGTAGATTTGGATTTGTACATAATCAGAAATATTCTGATAGCTAAAATATGGCTAAATACATTTCATCATGTTATATACTGTACATGATGCATATTTTTATTAACCACTTGCTTACTGGGCACATACACCCCCCTCCTGCCCAGGTGAAATTTCAGCTTCCGGCACTGCGTCACTGCGTCGCTTTAACTGACAATTGCGCGGTCGTGCGACGTGGCTCCCAAACAAAATTGACGTCCTTTTTTCCCCACAAGTAGAGCTTTCTTTTGGTGGTATTTGATCGCCTGTGCGGTTTTTATTTTTTGCGCTATAAACAAAAAAGAGCGACAATTTTGAAGAAAAATACAATATTTTTTACTTGTTGCTATAATAAATATCCCAATTTAAAAAAAAAACACATTTTTTTTTCTCAGTTTAGGGCGAGACGTATTCTTCTACATATTTTTGGTAAAAAAAAAAAAATCGCAATAAGCGACTGGTTTGCGCAAAAGTTATAGCGCTTACAAAATAGGGGAGAGAATTATTATTTTTATTATTTTTATTTTTTTACTAGAAATGGCGGCGATCTGCGATTTTTATTGGTACTGCGACGTTATGGCAGACACATCGGACACTTTTGACACATTTTTGGCGCCATTCACATTTATACTGCGATCAGTGCTATAAATATGCACTAATTACAGTATAAATGTGACTGGCATTGAAGGGGTTAACACTAGGGGGTGAGGAAGGGGTTAAATGTGTATCCTAGGTGTGTTCTAACTGTGGGGGGGAGGGGGGGTGACTGGGGGGGGGGTGACCGATCTGTGTCCCTATGTAGGAAGGAACACAGATCGGGCTCCTCCTCTCCAGAGACAGGACGCTGTCTCTGTGTAAAACGGCAATGAGAGATGATCTATGAGATCATCTCTCATTCGCCCACAGATCGCATTGCAAACGGCCACTCTGATTGGCCGTTCGCCGCGATCTGTGATTGGCCGTGTCCAAGGGACACGGACAACACAGGGCTTCCCCGCAGCGCACTCTACAGCGCGCGCTGGGAACGCCTGAAGGACATGCCGTCAAATGACGGCATGTTGGATATTCAGACCCGCGCTGTTGCCGTCATTCGACGGTAGCGCGGGTCTGAAGTGGTTAAAGGGGTTGTAAAGCTTTGTGTTTTTTCACCCTAATGCATCCTATGCATTAAGGTGAAGAAACACCTTGCAGTATCCCCCCCCCCCCCCCCAAGCCCCCATTTTACTTATCTGAACCCAGAATTTCCGAGGGCACAATCCCATGTCGTTCTCCCCATGGCTGATCAGCTCTTCTTTGGATAGATTGATAGCAGTGCAGCTGCTGTCAATCAAATCCAATGACGTGGCGGCCAGGGGCAGGGCTGAGTCATACAATTGGTGGCTATGGATGCCGATTGTATGACACGGGAGCGGGACCGCAAAGTAACCCCCTCGGAGAGAGCTTCCCAGATGGGGTTAGCTCTTGCGGGGAGGAGCCGCAAGAGACGCCGTGGGGCCCCAGAAGAGGACGATCGGGGCCACTTTGTGCAAAACTAACTGCACAGTGGACGTAAGTATGACATGTTTTTATTTGTTTAAGTGAACCTTCAATGTCACTTTAAGGCCCGGATTCACAGAGAGTGGGCGCACATTTATGCCGGCGTAGGGGGGTGTCTGATCTGGTCCAGGACCAGGTGGCGAGGGATCACGCCAGGCAGACGCAGCAAATGGGGGACATAGTTGGGCACCTGGGCAGAGTGGCTGACAACCTGTGCTCCGTGGCCCAGATATCCAATGCAGTGCAGGATGTCAGCTGCAACTGCGCTGCAGTGGTGACCAGTCTGGGGGAGGTGCAGGGTGATATAAGGCACCTCACTGCAGCCGTCCAGGCAAACACTGCTGCCATCCGGGACCAGGGGAGGCAGAGTCGGCGGGCCCAGCATTACCAGGTCACCCGGCAGCTCAGGATGCAGGCCCAGCAGCTCAGGGTGCAGGCCCAGACCAACTCGTAGCTCGGCCGGATTGCCGTGGCCTTGGAGGGCATGCAGGCCACACCTACCAGGAGTGGCCCACCCGGGGATCAGCCACCTCCAGATGCCCCCCCACCCACTCCATCCAGGCAGCTGAGGAGCCAGAGAGGGGAAACCAGAAGGAGCCCCCGGCATCCCAGATGATTTTTTTTTCTTTTTTTTGAATGCTCAGGATTTTTATTTTCTTGATTATTAATGCTCAGGACATGAGATTTTTATTTTATTCTTAATGCTCAGGTTATGAGTTTTTTTATTTGTGATTATGCTCAGGTTATGAGTTTTTTTTATTTGTGATTATGCTCTGGATATGAGATATTTTATTTTTTGATACTGCACACGTTGCAGTGTGAATGGTGTGTGAATGTGAGGGGGTGGCACTCCTGCCAGTAAGGGGTGTCACCCTCGGCCGTGGTGGAGAAGTTAACCCCACGGCTGTATGAATGACGTGTGAAAGGTGTATGAATGGACAGCGACATCATTGGGGCCTTGACGCTGGCGTTGCTGCTCCCAAGTCCTACATGTTGGACTTGGGCTAATCCAATGCGATGTGGATGTGGTGTGTGTGATCTAGGGACATCAGTGGTGTGCATGCATGCATTGTCCGTGTGATCAATGTTTTGGTTTAGTGTCCAAAGGTGCCTACGGCGAGGACCCTCCTGACTGCTCTTCCATCAGCTGAATGGGTCTCCTCTGGCAGGGGGGTTGCTGTCTGGTTGGGGGGTCAGGTCATCACGTATGTCAATCTGCAGGCCTTTTCTCATGGAAAAGTTGTGCAGAATGCAACATGCACCGATGATCTGACACACGAAGGTAGGGGAATACAATAGGGCCCCCCCAGACTTATCCAGGCAGCGGAAACAGGACTTCAGGAGCCCAAATGTTTGTTCCACCACTGCACGGGTTTTGATGTGTGCTTCATTGTATTTTCTCTCTCCTCTGGTTTGGGGGTTCCGGAAAGGAGTCATGAGATGGGGTCCCAGTGCATATGCAGAGTCACCTGTAAGGGAAAAGACAGGAGGATGTTAGTCATGCATGTGCCCCTTGTGATGTGTGCATCATGGGAGGGGATAGTCATGCCTGCCACCCATGTCACTCACCAACCAGCCAGCTGTCCCCATACATGTTCTGTTCGAATTCTGATGGGATGGGGCTCTGATTGTATATGAAGCTGTCATGGCTGGATCCGGGGTGTTTGGCACGGACGTGCCATATGAGGCGTTGGGCATCGGCTATCACCTGTACGTTGATGGAATGCCAATGCTTCCGATTGCGGTATATGTGCTCTGTGGCACTGGGGGGCTGTAGGGCCACATGTGTGCAATCAATGGCCCCCACAGTGTGTGGGAATCCTGCAATGTTGTAGAAATCTGTCATTGCCTTCAGCCGCAGCTCCTCAGTAGTGGGTCTGATGAACTGGTTGGACATGCATCTGAGGATTGCGGGGACAACCTGGTGCACACATCTGCTCATGGAGGACTGTGACATCCCAGCCACCACTCCACTTATACGCTGGAATGATCCACTGGCAAGGAAATGAAGTGTTGCCAGTACCTTCACCAGTGGCTGCACTGCTTGTGAGCGGTGTGTTGGGCTGGTGATGTCACCCTGCAGGGTTGTGGTTAGTTCAAGTATTGCATCAGGGCTGAATCTGAAGAGGCGATACACCTCCTCATCCCCCATGCCAAAGAGGCTCATACGCGTGCGGTATATCCTCTCACGTGCCCGCCTCCTCCTTTCCGGGGGACCCAGTACTAGTGCTAGGACCGCGACTGCCCCTGGCATGTTGGCACACAGAGGTGTTGTCCTTGCACGTGTGGTTGTTCAGCTTGCTAGTTTCGTCGGTAACACTGCTGCTGTAGCTGCTCTCCTGCTGACCTGTGGTCGTCTGGAGTAAAGATAAAGCAGCTATTTGTAGAAATAACTTTGCGACGGACGGACGAGATACGCGCGGCGCATGTAGCCAGCGTATGGTGCTAATCCGTTCGCGAATCGGGAAATCTCCCTCATTTGCATATTTGCATGGCACATCAATAGGCGTGACGGATGCGACGAGCGAAAATATGCGCTAACGATACTCTGGCGAGGGAAAGTTAAGCCGATCGGAAAAGGCCCGTTTTCTGGCGCATCTAGGTTGGTGGGTACGGCCGCGGAGATACAACGGCGCATCTTGACAGTTACGCGGTGCATATCGAAATACTCCAGCGCAACTCTACCTGAATCTGGCCCAATATGTAGGCAATGAACAGGTAATGAACAGGTAATCGTGGTAATACAGTGCACCTGGAAAGTATTAACAACACTTCACTTTTTCCACATTTTGTTATGTTATAGCCTTATTCCAAAATGGATTAAATTCATTATTTTCCTCAAAATTATACAAACAATACCCCATAGAGACAATGTGAAAGAAGCTTGTTTGAAATCTATGCAGATTTATTAAAACTAAAAAAGGAAAAAAATCCCATGTACATAAGTATTCACAGCCTTTGCTCAATACTTTATTGAAGCACCTTTGGCACCAATTACAGCCTCAAGTCTTTTTGAGTATGATTCTACAAGTTTGGCACATCAGGACATCTCAAGCTCCATCAAGTTGGATGGGAAGTGTCAGTACACAGCCATTTTCAGATCTCTCCAGAGGATGTTCAATCGGGTTTAAGTCTGGGCTCTGGCTGGGCCACTCAATGGCCATTCACAGAGTTGTCCCGTAGCCACTCCTTTGTTATTTTGGCTGAGTGCTTAGGGTCGTTGTCCTTTTGGAAGATGAACCTTCACCCCATTCTGGGGTTCAGAGCACTCTGGAGCAGGTTTTCATCAAGGATGTCTCTGTACATTGCTGCATTCATCTTTCCCTTGATCCTGACTAGTCTCCCAGTTCCTGCTGCTACAAATCATTTCTACAGCATGATGCTGCTACCGCCATGCTTCACTGTAGGGATGGTATTGGCCAGGTGATGAGCGGTACCTGGTTTCCTTCAGACATGATGCTTGCCATTCAGGCCAAAGAGTGCAATCTTTGTTTCATCAGACCAGAGAATTTAGTTTCTCATGGTCTAAGAGTCTTTCAGGTGCCTTTTGGAAAACTCCAGGTGAGCTGTCATGTGTCTTCCATCTAAACACTCTACCATACAGGCCTGATTGGTGGAGTGCTGCAGAGATGGTTGTTCTTCTGGAAGGTTCTCCTCGCTCCCCAGAAAAATGCTGCAGCTCTGTGAGAGTGACCATCGGGTTCTTGGTCAACTCCCCGACTAAGGCACTGTCACATATCTGTTATAGATCGAGCTGCAGCGAGGGCTTCTCTTGCACCTCCTGTCCAACACTTCTGACAGAGAGGACAGGGAGTGTAGGCCGGTATAGCAGGTGGCACCAGCTAAGGCTTCACAGTAACCCGATGGACGTAGATCCCTGGACAGGCACTGGAAAATGAAAATCGGTGTCGCTGGATCAGCAAGCAGAGGCGTAGCCAGGGGGTCGTCAACAGCCAGGCAGAGCAGGTACAGGAACGTGAGACTGAAGAGAAGACAGGATACAAGCTGGGTTTGGTACACAAAGGGGCAGCAAGGTACAGGAACATGACAGGAGCAGACCAAGCCAAGCCAAGGTCACAGGTAGGCAGGCAGAAGTACAGAGGAAAGTATAAGTGAAGCCGGATCAAACACAGGTAAACTGGAACAGATCAAGGCACAGGTTAACAGGAACCACTCAGCAATGTATATGTGTCATTGCTCAGTTTAAATAGGCTGTCTGGCATCGTGTGTATGCCTGTGCACCTGCTCGCACTCATGCATGCGCCAATACACGTTTCTCTTTGTGCACACGTCGGTGCCCCTGCCTGCGCTCCAAGACGCGTTTGTTTAACGGACTTCTCTTAAAGGCACTTTTCTCCCTATCACTCGGTTTTGCCAGGCAGCCTGGTTCGAAACTTCTTCCATGTCACGGTCCGGCGTCAGGTTAGAAGACCAATAGCTATAGCAGTTGCAGGACTACCACTCACCAGCAATATAGGTACACAGGCCTGGCAGATGGCACAGGCTCACCTGAGGTGCAGAGTCTAAGTGCTAACCGGTGTTCACCAGAGCTCCTGATGGTGAAGATGGATTTTGCTGCGAGTTAGTACCAGGTCATGGTCCTCAGGATCGCCCCTCCAGGAGGTAAGCCAGTTAGGGTTCAGTAGTGGATGAGCAGGTAAGGATTAAACAGAAGCGTGGTCAGTAAACAAGCCAAAAGGTTGGTAATGAGTATTTTGCAGGTTGGGATCAGGCAGAAGCGTAGTCGAGAAACAAGCCAAGGGTCAATAACGAGCAGTAGAAAATATGGACGGCAGCAGGGAAGACAGGAGCGAGATACAGGCTGGAGATAGCACAATATTCTGGCAAGGAGGAAGTGCAGAGACAGGCTTATATCAGGAAGTTCGTGGGAGGAGCAAAGAGTTCAAGGTTCAGCTGAAATCAAGGTACAAGGCAGGGTTCTCTAAAGCAGTGTTTTTCAACTCCAGTCCTCAAGGCACACCAACAGGTCATGTTTTCAGGCTTTCCATTATTTTGCACAGGTGATTTGATCAGTTTCACTGCCTTAGTAATCACCACAGCCATTTCATATGAGGGAAATCCTGAAAACTTGACCTGTTGGTGTGCCTTGAGGACTGGAGTTGAAAAACACTGGTCTAAAGGATCTGACAAGGCGCTGTCCAGCATCTCAGATAGCTCAGTGAGAAGGTTCATTGCCAGACACAGCTGACATCCTCGGTTCAAGTCCAGGTCATGACATTCCATTTACAGATGATGGAATTGGGATCTTCAATGCTGCAGAAATGCAGCCAATTCTGTCTCAGAGGTCTACAGACAATTCCTTATACTTCATGGCTTGGTTTGTGCTCTGACATGCACTGTTAGACGGTAGACCCCTTTCACACTGAGGCATTTTTCCTGCAAGCATCATCTTTGGGGCGGTGGAAGAGCGGTGTTCCCCTCCTGCCCATTGAAATGAATGGGCACCGCTGTCAATCGATACACAGATGCATTTAACCCTTTATTCGGCCCACTAGCGGGGGTTAAAAGCCCCTTGCTAGTGGCTGAATGGTGGCGGTAAAGCACCGCTAAAACTAGCAGCATATTACCGTCAATGCCCGCCCCAGTGTGAAAGCAGCCTTAACTGTGGGACCTTATGTAGACAGGTGTATGCCTTTCCAAATCATGTCCAATCAATTGAATTTACCACAGGTGGACTCCAATCAAGGATGATCGGTGGAAACAGGATGCACCTGAGCTCTATTTTGAGTGTCATGGCAAATGCTGTGAATAATTATGTAAATGTTTTTTTATTTTTAATAAATTTGCAAAGATTTCAAATAAACGTCTTTCACGTTGTCATTATGGGGTATTGTTTGTAGAATTTTCAGGAAAATGATGAATTTAATCAATTTTGCAATAAGGCTGTAACATAACAAGGTGTGGAAAAAGTTAAACTCTGTGAATACTTTCCGGATTGCCCTGTACATGGGCAACGAACAACAAATCATGACAATATGTGGCCAAGAATTTGAAAGAGGTGTGTAGCGCTACCCCCTCAGGAGCCGCTGATTAGATTTTGGGATCTACTCTCAAAAGGTTAATTCGTTTCCTTTAAAGCGGATGGCCCCTTAAAAAAAAATATGCAGCTGCTGACTTTTAATATTAGGACACTTACCTGTCCTGGAGTCCAGCGGTGTCCGCAGCAGAGGACGAGCGTTCGCTCGTCTCTTCTGCTGCTCCCCCCTCCATCCACGGTGAGGGAACCAGGAAGTAAAGCACTCCGGCTTCACTGCCTGGTTCCCTACGGCGCATGCGCGAGTCGTGCTGCGCCCGCCGATTGGCTCCCGCTGTGTGCTGGGAGCCGAGAGTTCCCAGCACACAACGGGAAAAACCCGTCTTTTGCCGAGACTGCGGGATCGAAGTGGGTGCAAATACCTGTCTTTAGACAGGTATCTGCACCCCCCTCCCCCTGAAAGGTGTCAAATGTGACACCGGAGGGGGGGGAGGGTTCCGATTAGCAGAACTTCACTTTAGGGTGGAGATCCGCTTTAACTGGCTCAAACCCTCCCTTGGCACACCGGATGGGTACAATAGTATTGTGCCCTCTCACCCGATACAGGCCTGGTCCACCCGAGCTCTTCTCCACAGAGATTGCGTCTGTCAGTCACTACTCTGCAACACACGACTCCATTTTAGGCTCCCACTGTCCTCCTAGTCGGCAGCTGATGAGCTTCTCCGGTCTTCTGAAAGCAGACTGGAAACTCCTCAGTCTTGCTTCTCTCAGGATGGTTGGCCTCCGGATGAATTCAGGCCCCCCGGCTTCGGGCCTAACAGCTTGACTGTGGAGCTCTACACAGCTCCGCAGAGGAGAAGAGGCAGGTCCCGAGAGAGCAAGAAACGGCCCCTCCCTGTCCTTAAGTAACCTCCCCCATAAGTCTGTGCGGAGGTGTCACATGTTCCAATTGGGCACGGCATTGTGGGAGGTGTAGTCTGTTTCTACTGAGTGTCAAGGGAGTCCATATCTCCCAGTACTTCTGGACCCACAATGCATAGCTCCTTAAAGACATCTTAACCTATGTACAGATGTGGCAGAGCTCCGGTTGGGATTCAAGCCTATCAATAGTCTCTGATAGGATGACCCCGCTACAGGTGCAATATGGAGGAAATGTGCATATATTGTTAGAGATATACAGTAATACGTATTTATTTTTTATTTGCCCTGACATTTAATGCCCAAGTTTTTATTTTTTTTGTGCAGCCTGCCATTGTTTCCTTTCCTTCTGAAAATAAAGCTAATTGACTGGATAGCATACTAATTCAGTGGCATTGATTATTTTATCCAGAACAATTATACAGATAAAGGACTTTTGATATTTCTCTGATATTCCTGATTTGCATAACTCCAATACTAAAGCTAGTGTTTCACAATAGCGACCCCTCCTCTACCATTTCTATCATTATCATATTTAGAAAGAATTAGTAAATGGCAACTCTGGCATTTTTCTAATGATCGATAGTATCATAAAATTATGGGACTTTTTAGCTGCAACACATAAAAGATGGCTACTGCCTCATAGGGCCAGATTCAGGTAGATGGGCGCTTCTTTACTTTGGAGTAACGTTTCTCATTTACGTTACTCCGCCGTAACTTTAGGAGCAAGTACTGTTATTCACAAAGCACTTTCACAAATTGGGTGGGTAGGGGGCGTGTATTATGTTAACTATGCGCGATCCCGCGGCGAACGTACTGCGCATGCGTCGACTGTCAGTGCGCATGCTCCAAATTTTGTCAGTGAACGTCAATGACGTCAATCCCCATTCACGGACGTTTTACGCAAACGACTCAAATTTTTTTGCGACGCGATGACGACGGCCATACTTAACATAGGATACTCCACTAGGGGGCTGCTTTATCATTATGCCGCGTATCTCTTACGGAAACGTCGGAAAGTCACTGCGTCGTGCCCGAATACGATCGTGAATTTCCGATTCCCGCTGATTAACATATTCTCTGCGTTAATCAGCGGGAACGCCCCGCGCGCCATTTTTAAAATTGAAGTTCCGATACGACGGTGTAATACTCCAACCCGGCGTTTCTTGTTTTCTGGTTACAGAAAACAAAAACGCAGGCTCAAAGTGACAGTTAGGCTGGAGTATCACTGATACTCCAGCCTAACTCTAACTGAATCTGGCCCATAGACAGCATAATAATACTAAACACCAGAACACATCCAGTATTTTCTCGTAAATGTAAAACAAATTAAAGACTTCCAAAACTGCAGAAGTAAAAATGAAACCTTAGCACAGTTCCTTTTTCAACGTGCTTCACGAATAATGCTTCATCTGGAGTAATCCTGGTGCTAATGTAGAAAAAACAAAAAGATTGAATATTTTTATAAAAAAAAAAAATATTTTGATCCAAACATAAATACAGTGGAACCTTGGTTTATGAGTAAAGCGGTTTACAAGCGTTTTGAAAGAATAGCAACTTTTTTTTTTAAATCCTGACTCGGTTTGCGAGTGTTGTCTCGCAAAACAAGCAGGATTCAAGCCTCTGCGCATTCGGCCAGAGGTGCGGGGGTGCAGGTAACACTCGGAACGGTTCAGAGCCGTTCGGAAATAATCAGAAACACTGGAAATACTCGGAAACACTCGGGAATACTCCGTTCCCGAGCCTTTCTGATGGTTTCCAGGCCGAGCTGTCTCTGAGTATTTCTGAGTTTCTCTGGCGCTACCCACATGCGGTATTGCATGCAATAGAAGTTAATGCCAAACAAATTATCTTCGTTTCCATTGACGTCTATGGGAAAACTTGCTTTGTATGCAAGTGCTTTGTATTAAAAACATTCTCCTGGAACGGTTTATGCTCGTAATCCAAGGTTCCACTGTATTTATTGCTACTTACTGCTGATACATATACAAAGGACACCAGTATGACAATAATGAAGGAACCCACAGTAAAGGACATATGCCCAGGGGCAGTGGCGTAACCAGAGTCATGGGCGCCCGGGGCAGATTTTTTTTACCGCCCCCCCCTTATATAAACATGATATCAGGACTGCAGTGTGGAGCTCCCTATTAAGCTATGGACCGGGCCGGGCCAACACTTTACTCCAGCGGAGTCCCAACCTCAGCCTGTGGCAGAGGCAGGGTGTGCGCTGAGGAAGACTTGGGACAGGCAGCCTGTCCCAGGTCTTCCCCAGCACACACCCTGCCTCTGCTAAACCATTCTCTCCCTGCATCACATCCCAGCGACGCTTACTTGCTTGGCTGAGCGGGAGTCCCTGCAAGCGCCGCCAGACTGCAGAGCGCGTCGCCATCTTCGAGCCTCCGCAGTGCGTGCCGGTGTTATGCCAAACAGGGCATCCCCTGTATCCTTCCAGGCATGCCCGTGCCGGCCGCTGGGAGGTACCGGCGGGGGGCTGTGCGCTCAGTGGAGGAGCCGCTCACTATACTATCTGCAGAGCTGCCGGTCGCTGGCGCCCCCCTCAGCTCAGCGCCCGGGGCAGGCGCACCCCCTGCCCCCCTGGTTGTTACGCCACTGCCCAGGGGCCCACGCAGCACTATGCGCCCACCTGGAAGAGCAATGTGTTGGGGAAGGGGGCACAGCCCAAATGCTACCCAAACACATTATGGTGTTTAGTATTACATATGCTGTCTATGATGCAGTAACCATCTTTTATGTGTTTTTAATGTCTATACATAATAAAATTAACTGCATGCTCTTGGTCCCCTGGAGAGATAATTAACATGTAAACATTTCTAATGATGGTTCTACTTTAAAGTTAACCTAATGTTTTTCCCTGCTGAAATTTCCAGTATATACTATATAGATTACCAAGGTTTCCTGCAAGCATACTTTTAAAATATCTTACTTGTTTTTGTGATTGTAAATCAGCTGCAGTGGCAGTAAAACAGCCTGCCCCTGCCAGGCTGTAAATAAAGACTTCTGCTTTCTGAATGAGCACAGTGGTCTCTCTGCAGTGATCCACAATGCCCCCGCTTAGTCAAAACTACAGCTCTGCAATCAGCAGGGAGTATGAGTTTTGCTTTAACTATATACATTATGTGGGAAACTAATTCAAGTTATGTTCCTGGTTCAAATCACATTTTATACAATATATATATGCATATATCTGTTAAACAAAATCATCAATTGCAGCCACTGTGCCCATCAAACGTAGCTACTGTGCCCATCAATTTCCGCCACTGTGCCATCAAACGCAGCCACTGTGCCCATCAAATGCAGCCACTGTGCCATCAAACGCAGCCACTGTGCCATCAATTGCTGCCACTGTTCCATCAAATCCAGCCACTGTGCCCATCAAACGCAGGCACTGTACCCATAAATTGCCGCCACTGTGCCATCAAACGCAGCTACTGTACCCATCATATGATGCCACTGTGCTCATCAATTGCTGCCAGTGTGCCCATCAACCACTGCCAGTGTGCCCATCAATTGCTGCCAGTGTGCCCATCGATTGCCGCTACTGTGCCCATCAATTGCAGACACTGTGCCCATCAATTGCTGATACTGTGCCCATCAATTACCGCCAGTGTGCCCATCAATTGTCACTACTGTGCCCATCAATTGCTGCCAGTGTGCCCATCAATTGCTGCCACTGTGCCCATCAATTGCTGCCACTGTGCCCATCAATTGCCGCTACTGTGCCCATCAATTGCCGCTACTGTGCCCATCAATTGCCACTACTGTGCCCATCAATTGCTGACACTGTGCCCATAAATTGCTGACACTGTGCCCATCAATTGCCTCTACTGTGCCCATCAATTCCTACCAGTGTGCCCATCAATTGCCCATACTGTACCCATACCTTGGCACTTACCTTGTCTCAGTCGGGCAGTGGGTCACGGAGGGGTCCTCCACGCTCCTTGATGTTTTCTCCCACCATCTCTTCCTGTCTCTTCCTGTCCTCTGCTATGATTGGATTGCATGAATCTATCTATGGTGATAGGGGGTGGCAGGAGAAAGGGGGCATTGCCCATGCACCCCATATGGACTCACCACCACTGCCAACTAACAAATAATAATTGTAGGTTTGTGACTTTTTGTTACATAATAATAAATATCATGTCTTTAAATGCCTACAGACCAATTTTCAGCATCCTAATTATATTAATTACTATTTTTAGAGGTTCTAGAAGGGGACTGGATGAGACAAAGAAGCAGGGCTAAAGTCCTGTGGGAACGCGCGGGAACGGAGTTCCTCCATTTTTTTTTTACAGCAGAAACTCAGTTCCCTTTGCAGGACTAGAGCAGCCAAGAGCAGCCAAGCCAATCCTTCACTAAGCGGCGATGCCCAGCTCGAGTCGCTGTCAGGGGCAGGAGAACCTTAGTAATCCTTTATGTTACTGGCCGCTTCCTGTATATGGATTTTTTGGGTAGTGTGCGGGTATTCCGTCACTTCCTCGATGCCGCAATGTCTCCTGGGAGCTTTTGTCATTGTTCCCAGGAGACATTGCGGAGGTCTGCCGCAAGTTATCGCGGGATTTAAAAAGAACTTGCTTTTTTTCTAAATCCCGCGATCACTCGCGGCAGACCTCCGCAATGTCTCCGGCACACTACCCGATGAATCCATATACAGGAAGTGGCCAGTAACATAAAGGATTACTAAGGTACAGTGGATCGGAAAAAAAAACACGCGGTTTAGTAATTATGCATATGAGCGTATCATTTTTTTTTTTTTGGTGGGGGAGTGGA
The DNA here is from genome assembly GCA_029574335.1 of Rana kukunoris. NCBI lineage: Eukaryota > Metazoa > Chordata > Amphibia > Anura > Ranidae > Rana > Rana kukunoris. The sequence continues at coordinate 65,232,403 of CM056055.1, forward strand.
TCTTGGGTGGGAGTTCCCACACTTTTTTTTCCAGGACTTGACCCCTGCAAAGGTAAAATTGAGATGCAAGACCTCAGAGCATGTATGTATTATATACAAGTAGACATTAGAATTTAAAGCAGTATTAAACCCAAAAGCAAACATTTATTATATTGCAACCCATCAATTCTTAGATGCTCTAGTAAGTCTGTTTTTCAAAAGAACAAACTCTCTTCCAGATTGATAATTTTAAAAGAATGCGACAAACCATTTAACACTGGCAGGGCGCTTACAATGGTCAGCTTTTATTTATTCATGTAAACAAGCAAGATAGAAATGTATTAGGCAGAAGATTAGTGAATCTTGGATATATGAAAACAGTCCCAATAAAAACAGTCCCAGTCCTAAAACGCCTGACTAGTAACAAAATATGATCAGAAAAGCAAGTCACTTGCACTTTTTGAAGACAATCCTGAAAATTGTCTGCATTCATTTATATTTTCAATGAATTAAAGAAAAAACTACAATCGTTATAATGGAAGCAAGATGGCCCCCTCCAAAGGAGGTGGAGTCTGCCAAGTTTTTTGGAAAGGTGATGGCAGCAGTTTTGCTCTGTGCAATGGTTCTTCATAGAGCAGCACCGATTCTCTTCTTTTTGGGTCCCTGCTGGTGGTCCCTACCGAGTGCCCCCAGTAGCAAGCCTCTTGCAATAGGGGCACTTGAGCAAGCTCGCCCCTGAGGCACACTCCTGTGATTGGCCATTGTTAATTCACACACAAAGCCCGGCTCTGCCCCGCCTCCTGTTCTCTCCTCATTGGCTCACTGGCTTTGATTGACAGAAGCAGGAGCCAATGAGGAGAGAAAAACCCGGGAACGCTGTTGCTCTCATGCACTTAATTGGCTCTGGTAAGTACATGAGGGGCTTGGGGGAACTGCACCCAGAAGGTTTTTACCTTAATGCATAGAATGCATTAAGGTAAAAAAACGTTTACCTTCAGAACCACTTTAATTTATGAAGATCCCCACACATTTACTTCCTTTAATTCTGTGACACATATTCACTATCACCTGTTGATAGGCACTGTGGTGTCACAGAATTCACAGAGCCTGTCTTCTGAGCTACAAAGGTGCTGAGAGAAAGAGTTTTAGGAGGTGAAGTCAGTACAGAAATCGCTGCTTGCAGGCAGCAAAGTAACATGGGATTTGTAGTCCTTAGAAGTTGAAAGTAAACAGAAAAGAAGCTGCAAACATGCATAGAATCCAGGAAGTTGTGGATAGAGATAGCCAGCTGACAAGTGATACTCAACACATGAAAGGAGATCCTGTGCACTGATGAGGATGCATTGATACACGGCACTGATAGGTGGCACTTAATGGCACTGATAGGTGGCACTGATGAGGAGTCACTGATAGTGTTGCCTATCAGTGGCCATTAGTGCAACCTAACAGGCACTGATGGGGCTGCACTGATAATGAGGGTATTGATGATCAGTGGCCTGATTATCTAAGTAAATGTCCCACACTTGCCAGTTACCGGCTCTCCTCTCGCTGTGACATCACATAAAGAAAGGAATGCCAATAACCAGCAGATTGTTTACATATGATCAGCTGATTGGACACAGCTGATCACATGGTAAAGCTTCACTGTGATTGGCCTTTTACTGCAATCATAAAGAATGCTAGATATGCTCCCCAGGGGAGCACGGTTCTGGGAGGACATTCATGGACGCCCTCCCAGAACGAGAGAGCCCCACTGTAGATATGACAGGCTCTCCCTGGGGATGCATATTGGCCATCACAACGAGCTGTCTGCTTACCAGCGTTATTGTCTCTCCTTATACCTCATAGGCTGCTACCTGCGCCTATCATTTTGTGATGTTGCCGCCCTTTCTCCCCCAGTGTATTTTAATTAACATTTACATTTTCTTTTGGAGCTTTTGTCAGCTTCCCCGGCGCGAGCCATTTGTGTTCTTTGTTTTGGGGGGCGCGACTGTTGGTTGCTCATTCCAGGCCATCTGCCATCCCAGATCCTCCTGAAGAAGCGGTATCAACCGGTCGAGGTCGCAGATTGGCTCCACGCATCTGACCAATACGGTTTTGTTTTGTTTTGTGTTATCTCAACAAACACCTTACTGTGTCCGAACTGTGGGGCCTGTCCCATCATTTTATTATTGTTGTATTGTTCCTTTTGTAATAAATCTATTTTTTATCTGATATATGCCTCTCTATAAGTACCTTAAAAATCCCAACCAAACCCATACTGATCGATATAGTTTAGACACACAGGGGCAGATTCACGTAGATCGGCGCATTATCATTCCGGCGTAGCGCACCACTTTTCCGTTAGACTTGCGCAATCTAGCCGCGTAATCCGGCGATTCACGTAGCTTTTACGCAAGAGCTTGCGCAAACGTAAGGTTTTTTCCGTAGGCGTAAGGAGGAGTAATACAAATTGGGAGGGACGTGGGCGTGTTACATTGAAATGAGCCGTGACCCCATGCAAATGAAGGGCCGGCCGACTCGCGCATGCGCGCGTGAAGGAAACCATGTCAGCTCCGTTGTGCGCATGCTCACAACTCGGGAGCGGCGCAATCATTGAAATTGGAAATGGACTAGGGCAATGTTGTGAACTACGCAGACAGCATAAATAGACACACACAAACGCCCTTCCATTGCAAAAGTACATCCCTTTGTGTCCCTTCCCATTGAATCAAGTGCTTTTGCTCTGTTGTTCGTTAGAGTGTGTTTTGTAGTTGTGAGATTAGTGTTCTGTGTGATCTTGTGCTTGTTGGTAGTTTTGTGAAAGTGTATTTTGATAAGTGTTTGAGACTGTTTGTTTGATTGATAGATTTCTGAGCGTTTGTTTTTTTGCTTTTTTTTTTCATCTGATTTTTTTGTGTGTGTTTCTTGCTGAGTGCTAGTGTGATTTTTGGCTGTTCTTTTTCTCTTTGTGTGTGTTCTTGTCTGATTGGTTGTGCTTGTATTTGTGACAGATTTTTGGTGACTGCTAGTGAGTTTGTTTGGAAGTATGACTGAGAGAAAAAGAAAGCTCAATTTTACTGTGGGGGAAAAAAGAATTCTTGCCCGGGCCATTACCGACTATGGGCGTTTTCTCCACGGCCCGCAGAGTGCCACCACCACCCCGGCCAGGAGGAGGGAGATATTGGATATAATCACGGAGCAGGTCAATTCATCGGGGGAGGGGGAGACACGGACCCGCTCTGGGATAGAAAAGAAAATAAATGACCTCCGGCGTGAGGTGAAAAAAAAACTGGCCGCAATAAATGCCCATGCCAGGGGCACAGGAGGGGGCCCACCATGCCGGGTTAGATTTTCAGAGACGGAGCGTGTGGTGGCCCTGACCTTTCACCGGCATGAAGTGGAGGGCCTGCCAGGCTTTGACACAAGTCCGGTCCCCGCGGTGCCAGGTAAGGTTTTTATTTCTCTCAGGTGTGTAGCATGTGTGGGGGAGGGGGTGAAAGGGAATATGTGGCAAGTGTGTGGATCCTCCAACCTGTGAATGTTTTGTGTCATCCACAGCTGTGCAGGAGGGTGCAGGGCCATCTGGACTGACCGCTCCAACCCCAGGACAGCAGCCTAATGAGGCCCCCCCAACAAGGCCAGAGTCCGCAGAGGAGGAACAAGAGGAGGGGGAGGATCATGCGGAGGACGATCATGAGGAGGAGCAGAATCATGAGGAGGAGGAGTCCATGGAAGGCACTGGCCCTTTGGTTTCTGCGGACTCTTCCCCTCTGGCTGCAAGAAGCCTGCCCTCCCTAAGGGTCAGCCCCCCCCCCTCCTCCCCCAACATGGCTCCCCTCACAAGGGCCTCCCCTTCTCCCCGGCCACAACCATCAGCAAGAGCCAGGAGGTCATCCCCAAGCACCAGGGGGGCGCCCAATCTCATGCCCGCCTGTCTGAGAAGGAACCTGGCCACCCAGACCCGCCTTCTGAGACAGCTCTGCCAGACTATGGGGCGGGTGGATCAGAGCCTGTCCTCCATTAATGATAGCCTGGGTAACCTGGACTCCCACTCCCGGGCCTCCACAACCTGCCTAAATGACCTGCAAACTACAGCAGCAGGCGTTGGGCAGGATGTGAGGGCCCTTACCCAGGCTATCCAGGGCAACACGGCAACACTTGGTGCTGCCCTGGACAGAATAGCCGTGGCCTTGGAGGGCAGGCCGCCAGGTGGGCAGATCTCAGGGGCTGCTCCTCCTTCCCCGGCTTTTCCCCTCCCCCATGCGTCTCCCCTGAGGGTCCGGGGCCGTGGCCGGGGGCGCCCCAGGCGTGGCTCAGGCAGAGGGCAATAATTTTTTTTTCCCCCTTTTGTTTGTTTTGAAAGCTTTTTTATTTTTGGTCTCTGCTTTTTTTTTTTTTTTTCTAAGCATTTTTGTTTGTTTGACTTTTTTGGCATATTTTGGGTTGTGAATGATGTTTGAATGTGGGGGTGACATTCCTGCTGGAAAAGGGGTGTCACCCTCAATTTTGGTGGAGAAGGGTTCCCCAGGACCAGGGAGAAGTGATTCCCAGGTCCGTGTGAATGGTGTATGAATGTACAGTGACATAATTGGAGCCTTGACGTGGCGTTACTGCTCACCAGTCTTGCATGGTGGACTGGTGCCAATCCAATTTGATGAGGATGTGGGGTGTGTGTGCTAGGGACCATAGTGGTGTGCATGCATGCATTCTCATTGTGCCATGATTAATGTGTGTGTTTAACGTGCAAAGATGCCCAATATGAGCTGCCTCCTGACTGCTCTTCCCTCAGAAGACGGGGTATCCTCGGTTAGGGGTTGATTTTCTGGTTGGGGGGTCAGATCATCACGTAGCTCAACCTGCAGGCCCTTCCTCACTGCGAGATTGTGTAGCATGCAACATGCAGCGATGATATGGCACACGAAGTTTGGGGAATACAACAGTGTACCCCCAGACTTATCCAGGCATCGGAAACGTGACTTCAGGAGGCCAAAGGTGCGCTCCACCACTGCACGGGTTTTGATGTGTGCTTCATTGTATCGTTCCTCTCCTGGGGTTTGGGGGTTCCGGATAGGAGTCATGAGATGGGGTCCCAGTGCATATGCAGAGTCACCTGTAAAGGAAAAGACAGGAGAATGTTAGTCATGCATGTGCCACTTCTGTTGTGCATCACGGGAGGGGATAGTCATGCCTGACTCCCATGTCACTCACCAACCAGCCAGGTGTTCCCATACACGTTCTGTTCGAATTCTGTTCGGATGTGGCTTTGATTGTAGATGTAGCTGTCATGGCTGGACCCTGGGTGTTTGGCACGGACGTGCCATATGAGGCCTTGGGCATCAACTATCACCTGTACGTTGATGGAGTGCCAATTCTTCCGATTGCGGTACATGTGCTCGGTCTCATGGGGGGGCTGGAGTGCCACATGTGTGCAATCTATGGCCCCGATGGTGCGTGGGAATCTGGCAATTCGGTAGAAATCTGCCATTGCCTTGATTCGAAGCTCCTCAGTGGTGGGTTTGATGATTTGGTTGGCCAAGCGTGTGAGGATTGCAGGGACAACCTGGTGCACACATCTGCTCATGGAGGATTGTGACATCCCAGCCACCACTCCACTTGTACGCTGAAAAGAGCCACTGGCAAGGACATGGAGTGTTGCCAGGACCTTGACCAGTGGCTGCACTGCATGTGAGCGTTGTGTTGGGCTGGTGATGTCCTCCTGCAAGGTTGTGGTTAATTCCAGGATGGCATGAGGGGGGAATCTGAAGATGCGAAAGACCTCTGAATCATTCATGCCAAACAGGTGTATGCGGGTGCGGTATACCCTCTCCCGTGCCATCCTCCGTGCCATCCTCTGTGCCCTCCTCCTTCTTTGGTCATCTATATTCACTAGTGCAGCTATGAGCGACGATGCCCCTAGCATGTTGGCAGTCAAATTGTAGTGCAACACGTGTGTGTGGTCTGCTCCTCAATAACGGTGTTGCTTTATCTGACAATTAGACTTTTTTTCAAAAGTTAGATCAGCTTTTATGTGCTCTAACTTTAGACAGGACATTTTGCAGTTGCGCACATCGCGTAGCCTGCGCAGCAACTGCGTTTTTTTGTGGATCCCCGTAACTCCCTCATTAGCATATTTGACTAGCAAATCAATGGTGTGTCTAGCGCAGTTTTGCGCGAAGGGAAGCGAATGTCTAACTCAATTACGCCGGACCAAAAAACCTAGATTTCTGGCGTATATTGTTTTGTGAATCGCGTCCAACTATACGCACGCGCACATTTAGACTTACGCACGCGCAACAGCAGTTGCGCACGCGTAATCGCTCTGTGAATCTGGCCCACAGTGTCAAGCAGCTTTGTTGTCTCTAACTATGTGGTCTTCCCTCTTCCAATCATTCCGGGATGCTGGTACATCTTAAATTTATTTTTCTAAATTGAATAATTGAGACTATACTCTCCCGTTTTCACAGAGCCCCACTGTAGCCATATTTTGGTGGTGGTTAAAGCCACAGTAAGGATTGTAAAGTGCACAATGTGGCACTGAAGTATTAGTGGGTACCGGACATGTGTCATAATACAGCGGTGGCAAAATTTGTGAACACTATTTGAAATTTTTATGTTTTGCAACTTTCTAGGCTTATAGGAAATGTTATTTTGCACCAAATGCAATATAAACAACATAATGCAGTACAAAAAAAAAAGTTATGCGGGGAATAATGCAAGCATGCTAAATATAATGTAATGCACTTATAGTTTCAATGTACTATCAGTATTTAGTAAGGTAGCCTTTATTCTTTAAAACCGCATCACATTGAGCCAAGAAGTGTTTGAAACTCTGCCTTTGTTATTTTGTGGTGCCAGGAAGCAATCATAGCCTCAATTAATTGCCCTTTATTTGATGTACGCCTCATTCGTACAAGGCTTTTCACATGGTGGCAAAACATTTCTATTGGGTTCAGGTTAGGGCTGTTTCCTGGCCAGGTCAACAATGGAATGGACTCTGTTGTGAACCAGACTTTCTTCTACAGAACAAACAACAAAACTGACTTTTCTCAGCTTCTCAAAAGATGTGTTGGAGTAACTGCCATTTAATTGGTCGCCAGAACAAGGACTGTGATTGGCCAGTAGGGCTTGCACTTGATCACCTGAAGGCCACAATTTGTATATTTATGTTGTGGCGTTCAAGTGGTATACCGGTATGATGGATTGCTTTTAAAGGTGCCAAGAGGGGTCACAGCTTACCATAGAGCCATTGGAGGACTAAAGATCTCTGATTAGCTCTCTGCTATAGGAAATTGGAAGCGATGAGTCACTTCTTCTTTTCCTAAATGTAAACACATTGATCTTGATATGATCAAATGCTTTTAAGGGCAAATGAGACATCTGGGGTCTAAGAGGACCTGTCACTGCCTATTACTGTCACATTCCTTGTTTACATTAAAGAAACAGTGTCAAAAATAAATAAATAAATAAATTAAATTAGATACTGTAGTTTGGCGCCATTCAGCGAGACTGCGCAATTTTAAAGCATGACATGTTGGGTATATATTTACTCCAAAATTGGATATAATATTGTATTTGTGGGCATTAAAATTCAATAAAGTGTATTTTTTTTTCAAATAACAGCTGGGCAAATATCTTGTAACATTAAAAAAATTGCAAAATCCATTGTATTCTTTAGTGTCTCTGCTAAAAAAAAAAAAAAAAACTATCATGTTTGTGGGTAAGTACCATAGTTTTCTATTAAAAAACATGATTTTTACATGTAAATAAAATGTGTCAGAAAGGGCCTGGTCTTCACGGTGCAAAATAACATTTCCTTTACGTCTGCAAATTTGATAGACATTAACATTTCCAAACGTGTCCACAATATTTGCCACCACTGTAGATATTTCACATATGAAAGGTAGACACAACATGTCATTGGTAAACATATTTTTGGAGTAAATGACCCAGCAAACGTGTATGGTAAATGTCCTGGTAATGTTTAGCAAATAAGGTGATAGGCCTCTTATCATAAAAAAATAATAAATCATTGTTAGGATTAATCATTTAAGAAATTATCTTAATTATCTCCCCTGAGAATTTAATAAAATATTGAATGCAATTTGTTAAAAATTCCTAATAAATGTAAATACATGCAGTTAGTCCAGTTAGAATATTAATTATTAACTATCAAAGTCATTCTTAACCTGTGTTATATACAGTTATCAAGGGAAATAATCTATACTGCATAGGGACATTCCTGAAACCAAGAATAGGCTGTGCAGGTTAAGAAATAATTTTGTGTTTAGACAGGGAGAATTGGCAGATTAGTTTTATGTGTAAAACAAATCTTGAATCGATCACTAAACCAAGTATTTAGACAAAGTGTCAAAACGAGCTCCCAATAGACTAAGGAGTTAAATTTGTATTCCTCCCTTTGCTCTCTTGGGTTTGCTGGGGGGGAACATACGTTGGTGACAGCTTGTTCTGAGCCTGCGTTGGCGAAACAAACCTTTACTTTTTTTATTTTGGATAACCAACATATTTTTACATCATTGGTCTCCGGAGATAAAAAGGTAAAAGAAAAATGTCCTGGCATCTTTGTAATTATCTTGTTTGGTTTATGGCTCAATTTGTATTGGCCCATTCCAGTGTGAGCACAAAAATAAATCAATTTTTGTTCTATTCAGAATAATGCATAGCTCAAGCAACAGAATGAATTAATTAATGCATTTTAACTAAATATCCATCAAAAGATCAGCAATTTGTTTTTTAATTTGTGGCAAAGGATGCTCATACATGGCCAATTTTACCAAGTCAGACAAGCAGAGAACATTGCCATCTACCTTTTATTTTAATATGATGAAAACACAACAGAACTACCACCATGAATGTGCCATGTTGCTCTTGCACAGAGTTGTAAATCCACACTTCACGACTTGCTGCCAACATCTCCCTCTTCCAATACATTCTATTTAATATTTTTGTTACATAGTATCTCTCCCTTGCCAGCAGGGCCGGTGCTGGACTATTTTGCACCTAGGCAAGACCAGCTACTTGCACCCCCCCCCCCCCCAAAAAAAAAAAACTGTACACATGGCCCCCCTTCCTGTACAAAAAAAAACCCCAAGGAAAATAAAATAAATAGGCGCAGGGCTGACATGACAATGTAAACAGGCTACATGTAACTGGAGATAGGGGTGGTTTAGTAAGGTGCCGAGTGGGAGGGGAAGAGAGTGTGATGAAAAGAGCAGGCCCCTCCCCATGACTCACCACAGCGTGAGGGAAAGTGTCAGGAAAGGTTCCATCCGCTGGTGCTATTTATTACCTGGCTCGCAGTACTGCGTCTCACCAGCAGGTGTCTCCTGACAGTTCCAAACTGTCGGGAGAACTTCTCCCTGCTGGTGTTATATCACCCTTGGGACGCAGTACTGGTCTCCACCAGCGGATGGACCCTGGCAATATGGAGCATACGGCCCTTCCTGGGCTCAGCTGTGACCTGAACTTAATTACTACCTCTATATATACCCGGTGAGTTCAAGCAGACCACGTCCTGGTATCGTTCTACCTTCCGGACCTAAGCCTGTTATCCTGACCCTGATTCTGATCCCTATCCTCAGCCCATCCTGGGCTCATCCTTCCTATTGCCTTGGTTCCTGTTTCCCTTGAATTCCTGCCCCGCAGCCTGTCCATCCATCCGCTCCCTGCTCTGTTGTGTTCCCATCCTCACCCATCTGCCAACATCCCCTGTGTATGACCTCGGCCTGGCTTTGTTTACGAATACGGTATCTCCCCTTGATTATAGGAAATAAGGGGGGCGCTAATAGATAATATACATTAATTGAACTTAAACTAAAATAAATACAAAATAGTTTGTATCAATAAGTGATGATGCTGGATGATCCAGTGCAAAAAGGTGAAGGTGGACCATTACTGTGACCATACACTAGCATTAGCTTGACTTAAAGAAATCAAGATTCACATCAGGATTCTGAACATTTCATGCTCATTTGCACATTCATGTGCTGTTTTTGGACTTTCCACATTTTACTCAAGCACAGGTTATCAATCACCATGTTGTTATTGTGAATTATATTCACAGACTTTTTGTACTGGATCATCCAGCATCATCACTTATTGATACAAACTATTTTGTATTTATTTTAGTTTAAGTTCAATTCATGTATATTATCTATTAGCGCACCCTTTGTTTCCTATTTTCCTATGTTATAATCTGTTGATTATTATTTTTTGGGTGGCAGCTTTATAATTATTTACTATCAATTGTAATTGGCGCGAGACACTATCTGCACATATCTCCCCTTGATTGTATATACTAATTGTTGTTAATTGTGCACTGGTAGTCTTCACATGTTTGTAAATAAACACCTTTTTATTTCACTACATACATTGCTGGTCTCCTCTGTGCAGTCACACAGTATTGGTCTGTTAGCTCTCCTGACAGAAAGTTTTAGCAGCAACATGGCCGAGGTTGATCAGCTCCTGGTCCAGCTGCGAGGGGAAGCGGCGGTGCAAGGTCCTGGGTGGCTGCAGGAGACCCTGGGGCCGATGTTATCATGGCCAGAGGCAGAGGCAAGAACCTGGGGGAGGAATTCTGCACGAACTGGGAGGTCTAGGCCTCCGGAGCGCTTCGCCCCAGAACCCTCCCCCAGAGTTCAATCCAGGCCCCCCATAAAGCGTGCAGCCGTGCTAGCTGGGGGAGTCTCGGAAGGAATCCCCTTCATAGACGGAACTCTGAAGGCGGCCGTTCCGGGTGCTCTGGGGTGGTCTCGCAGCCCGATTGACGGCGAGAACAGGAGAGCGTGGGCTCCGCTCCTGGCATGATGTCAGCGGGCCTGGTGCTTCGGCAAGGGAGAGCAGGTGCAGCAGTCCCTGGGCCTTCCACTGCCTCGGCAGGGGACCTACAGAGGAGCGGAGGAGAGCAGCTGGGAAGGACATTGCGGCGGGCGCAGGCTGGCAGGATTGAGGCCCTACACACTGGTCCTGGGAAGGCTGTCTGGAAGTCGGTGAGCGGGTATGCAGCCCGGAGGAGCGGCCGATCCCTCGGCAATCAAGGGAAGTGTCGCCTGGTGGGCTGTCTTCAGGTGAAGAGGAGATGTCCGATCTGAGGGTGAGCTGAGCTGGGGTCTAAATCGGATGGTGTTCCCCCTAGAGGCTCAGCGACGAAGGAGACAGGACGGTCGGCTGATGAGTCAAATTTACCTATACATTTCTTGGGCTTGTCTGCTAGTGTAGGGCAGGGAGGCCGGGGGGCGGTCTGGTGGAACAGACTGGGGTTGTTGCTGGTCAGGGGGGCGCTGCGGGTTCTTCTGCTCAGGTGGGCACTACTCCCGGTATGGCAGTTGGGGGTGCTGCGGGATAGGTTTCTTGGCAGGGAGTTGGTAAGTAAATTGAAAGAGCCTCCGACGGTCCGGCTGCGGCCTGCGTACCTCCCGCAGGGTTGCCTGGGGCAGCCACGGCTGCTGGGGGGGTGGATGTCACGGTGGTTCCAGCTTCGCCCTGCCATATCTGAGCCCACAGGTCCAGTTCAGCAGGTACCTGCTAAGGCTTTGGTGGTGTCATTCGTTTGGCGGATTCTGCTAAATGTGATATGTATTGCTATGAGGGGCTATTGGGTGTGCACTTGAAGCCGGAGTGCAGGAAAAGCTGTGGAAAGGTGAGATTTTGTCCCTGCTACCGCTGGAAAAATTCCAAGAAGGAGGATGTAGAAAAGTGGAGGCATAGACTGATTCCACGAACGTTTGCCAACTGGCTACAGGCGTTCGCCATCATGGCAAGCGTTACTGGGGAAAAGAACTCTGAATACTGTTTGGCACTTTTTTGTTACCAGGATTAGGTAGAGGAGGTGTACAGAGTCTACGGGGCACAGCATGGCTTAGGTATGACGAACAGTTTCGGCAGCGGGGAGCTATACAGCCATCATTGAGATAGGATCACAAAGACATCAGTCTGTTGATTCACCTTATGACTTCTGTGTGTGCTCCGAGCCATTTTTTTCAAGGGGGGGCCGGTGGACCTGCTGCCCAGGGACAGTCGGCCGCAAACAAGAAGGGGGTGTGTTGGCAGTACAATGCAGGGACCTGCAAGTTTGGAGGAGAGTGCCATTACAAGCATGAATGTTCGGGTTGTGGAGGGGCTCACCCATCATCCCGATGCTTTAAGCAAGGAAAAGGTAATTCTCGGGAGGCTGGACACCAGAGGGAGGACCCCAGTGATGGTGGAAAGGATGTGGCAATTTCTCGGTAGGTACCCAGATAGGAAAGCAGCTCAGTTGTTAGATTCATGGTTCTCAGAAGGGTTCAGGATTCCGTGTAATTTAAAGGTGGTTCCCGGAATTTGCATTCGGCCATGCAACGTTCGGATGTAGTTTTGGAGAAACTGCATAAGGAAGTTGCGTTGAGTCGCATGGGAGTCCTTTTTCATCAGCACCATTCGCTGACTTGGTGGTGTCCCATTTGGTGGTAGTGCTGAAGAAGGAACACAATAAATTTAGGCTGATTCACCACCTTTCCTTTCCAAAAGGGGGGTCGTGAATGATGCCATTGACCTGAAGGCTTGTTAGGTGATTCATCGTTCGATGCTGTGGTTGGTGTAGTCTTTAGATCTTTAGTGTGTATAGTCTATAGTATAGTGTCTAGTATGATGTTAGTAAATTGTTCTCGCAGCAACACACCAGGCCCTCCAGAGAATGCAAAATGTAATTCAACCGACTTCCAATACAGAATAAAGTACAAAGTCAACAGATAATACAAAGTCCAACAGAGTATTTCAGATTTCTACCTGCGCCCCCATACTCATACAGAGAGAATACCGGGAGTACATACTCTGAGTGACAAACAGAATCCCCAGAATAAATATCCTTTTCACTGAATAGCTGAACAATTTGATTGGTCGTCTTTGATCTGAAAGACATGATCCAAAGTCCTGTCTTGCAGAGTGTCAGGTAATTGTCACTCCCAGCCGGAGTCATATTAGTATTCGGGAGCCAACCCGTATACATCCTTGTATACCAATTAGCTCTCTTTTAATACGTAATTAGATTACCTGTGGCCTAGGAAATGGTTTGATATGTAAACAAGAGTTCATCCTGTCTCGTTGCCTATTTGACAATGGTCAAGTGTCTTTTGATGTGCAACATGTAATTGCAGGTTTGATGTGCAAAAATGGACTTCCTGGGCCAGATTCAGAGAGCCATTACGCCGGCGTTACAGGAGATGCACGGCGTAAGTCTAAATCTGTGCATGCGTATCGATGCGCCGCATCCCCAAAACGATATACGCATGAAATCTAATTTTTTTCGACCGCCTTATTTCGATAGACTGGCGCATCCGTGCACACAAAACTGCGCTAGACACACCATTGATTTGCTAGTCAAATATGCAAATGAGGGAGTTACGGGGATCCACAAAAGTAAGTTGGTGCAGCGCAGGCTACGCGCTGTGAGCAACAGCTGCACGTCCTGTCTAAAATTAGTCCATATAAAAGGTGGTATAAAATTAGACAATCCGTCTACATGTCAGCCAAAGCAACACTGTTAGGGATGAGCTGAGCAGTCACACTTGCAGGACAACAAACTGTATGCCAACATGCCAGGGGCATCCTTGCTCATAGCTATACTACTGACTTTAGAGGAGCAAAGAAGGAGGAGGGCACGGAGGAGGGCACGGAGGAGGGCACGGAGGAGGGCACGGGAGAGGATATACCGCACACGCATAGACATCTTTGGCATTAGTGATTCTGAGGTGTATCGCATCTTCAGATTCACCCCTGCTGCCATCATGGAATTAACCACAACCCTGCAGGAGGACATCACCAGCCCAACACACCGCTCACATGCAGTGCAGCCACTGGTCAAGGTCCTGGCAACACTGCATTTCCTTGCCAGTGGCTCTTTTCAAAGAACAAGTGGAGTGGTGGCTGGGATGTCACAATCCTCCATGAGCAGATGTGTGCACCAGGTTATCCCAGCAATCCTCAGACGCATGGCCAACCAAATCATCAAACCCACCCAGGAGGACCTGCGGCTGAAGGCAATGACAGATTTCTACAGAATTGCCAGATTCCCACGCACCGTGGGGGTCATTGATTGCACACATGTGGCACTCCAGCCCCCCCGTGAGACAGAGCACATATACCGCAATCGGAAGCATTGGCACTCCATCAACGTACAGATGATAGTCGATGCCCAAGGCCTCATATGGCACGTCCGTGCCAAAAACCCCGGATCCAGCCATGACAGCTACATATACAATCAGAGCCCCATCCCAATGGAATTCGAACAGAACGTGTATGGGGACACCTGCCTGGTTGGTGAGTGACATGGGTGGCAGGCATGACTGTCCCCCCCATGATGCACACATCACAAGGGGCACATGCACTACTAACATCCTCCTGTCTTTTCCCTTCCAGGTGACATATGCACTTGGACCCCATCTCATGACTCCTATCCGGAACCCCCAAACCCCAGGAGAGGAAAGATACAATGAAGCCCACGCCCAAACCCGTGCATTCGTGGAGCGCACCTTTGCCTCCTGAAGTCACGTTTCCGATGCCTGGATAAGTCTGGGGGTACCCTGTTGTATTCCCCAAACTTTGTGTGCCAGATCATCGGTGCATGTTGCATGCTGCACAACTTCGCAGTGAGAAAGGGCCTGCAGATTGACATACGTGATGACCTGACCCCTGAACCATACAATCCCCCCCTAACCGAGGCTACCCCGTCTTCTGAGGGAAAAGCAGCCAGGAGACAGCTCACATTAGGAATCTTTGCACGTTAAACACACACATTAATCAGGGCACAATGAGAATGCATGCATGCACACCACTGTGGTCCCTATCACAGACACATCACATCCTCATCAAATTGGATTAGCACAAGCCCACCATGCAGGACTTGTAAGCAGCAACGCCACGCCACGGCTCCAATTATGTCACTGTACATTCATACACCATTCACACGGACCTGGGGATCACTTCTCCCTGGTCCTGGGGAACCCTTCTCCACCACAAATGAGGGTGACACCCCTTTTCCGGCAGGAATGTCACCCCCCACATTCAAAAATTATTCACAACCCAAAAAAAAAATTGTCCAGCAAAGAACAAAATATTTCCAGGAAAAAAAAAAAGTCCAGCACAAAAAAAAGGGGGGGGGGTAACAAAATGAATGCCGCTGGCGTGACCCACGCCTGGCGCGCCCACGGCCACGGCCCTGGATCCTCAGGGTGGACTCATGGGGGGGGTAATCCGGGGAAGGAGGAGCAGCCCCTGGTCTCTGCCCACCTGGTGGCCTGCACTCCAAGGCCACAGCTATTCTGTTCAGGCCAGCATTTAGTGTTGCCGTATTGGCCTGGATAGCCTGGGTGAGGGCCCTCACATCCTGCCCAACGCCTGCTGTAGTAGTCTGCAGTTCGTTTAGGCAGTTTGTAAGAGCCCGGGAGTGGCAGTCCAGGTCCCCAAGTGTATCCTTTATGGAGGACAGGCTCTCCTCCATCCGCCCCAAAGTCTGGCTGATCTGTCCCAGATGGTGGGTCTGAAGGGCCTGGTCCCTTCTGAGATTGGCGGGCAGAACCTCGGCCACCCCCCTGGTCTTCTGGGACGACTTCCTGCCTCCAGCTGATGCTTGTGGCCGGGGAGAAGGGGAGCCCCTTGGGAGGGGAGCCCTGTTGGGGGAGGAGTGGGAGGGGCTACCCCTTATGGAGGGCTGGCTACTGCCAGCCAGAGGGGAAGAGTCCTCCAAAAATAACAAGCCACTGCCTGACATGACCTCCTCCTCCAACTCAAACTCCTCCTCCTCAAACTCCTCCGAGGACTCCGGCCTTGTCTGGGGGTCCTCATCAGGCTGTTGTCCCGGGGATGGTGCGGTCAGGCCAGATGGCCCAGCACCCTCCTGCACATCTGTGGATGACACAAAACATTCACAGGTTGGAGGATCCACATACTTGCCACATATCCCCTCCCCCCACACACATGCTACACACCAGATAGGAAAAAAAACCTTACCTGTCATCACGGCCTCCTCAATGGAGTCATAGCCAGGCAGGCCCTCCACTTGCTGCCTGTTAAAGGTCTGGGCCACCACACGCTCCTCTGCTGTCAGCCTAACAGGGCATGGTGGGCCTCCTCCAGTGCCCCTGGCATGGGCTGCAATTTTGGCCAGCTTCCCACGGACCAGACGCCGGAGATCATTGATCTTCTTGACGATCCCCTCACGTGTCCGGGTCTCCCCCCCCCCCCCCAATGATTTTACCTGGTCGGTAATGTTCTGCAATATCTCCTTCTTCCTGGTCAGGGTGGTGTTGGCACTCTCTGGGCCGTGCAGGAAACGCCCATATTGGGTAAGTGCCTGGGCAATAATTTGTTTCTCCCCCAAAGTAAAATTGGTCTTGCGCTTCCTTTCAGTCATATTCATACAACAACTCTCTCCCAAACAATCAACAAAAATCACTCTCCCAAACAATCAAACAAAATCTATCAACAAAAAAGTCTCAAAACCAGTCACCAAAAAACACTATCAAATATATTATACAAAACACTAGCCCAAACAGTCAACAAATATCACAAAGACAAGTCACAAAGCAACAAACACGAACAAACAACAGAACAAAAGCACCTTGCTGTATAGGAAGGGATACAAAGGGATTTATTTTTGCAAAGGAAGAGCGTTTGTGTCTGTCTATTTAAGCTCTCTGCGTAGCTCACTAAGTTGCCCAGGTCCACTTCCAATTTCACTGATTGCGCCGTTCCCAAGTTGTGAGCATGCGCACAGAGGTGCTGACCATGGTCTGCTTCATGTGCGCATACGCGATCCGGCCGGCCCTTCATTTGCATGGGGTCATGGCTCATTTCAATGTAACACACCCACGTCCTTCCCAATTTGAATTACTCCGCCTTACGCCTCGGTAATTACGTTACACCGGCGCAAATTTCTGCGCAAATACTACGAGGATACGGTGATTGCGCCTCTACATTGCGCCGGTCTAACGTGAAGGAGGTGCGCTACTCCGGTCAAAATATGCGCCAATGTACCTGAATCTGGCCCCCTATCTCCTTCTCTTTGTCCATTTGACAATGGACAAGTGTCTTTTGATGTGTAACATGCAATTACAGGTTACTAAGATTTGGCCTGGTCAATCTTGGACTCATATAATATAATATAATATAATATATATATATATATATATATATATATATATATATATATCCATATACACATATATATATATATATATATATATATATATATATATATATATATATATATATATCTCCATATCCACATATATATATATATATATATATATATATATGTGTATATATATATATATATATATATGGACATAACACCCAACACATTACTACATATACTACAACATTCCCCCACTTGGATCGGTTCTAACTACTAGAACTGATCCATAATTCAAACAACCAAACTGCTCAGACCTCCCTGGCTCTTAAGATTGAAGCCATATCTAGGTCTTCCTTACTTTTCTGAATTATTAATTATTGTCTTCTACCACAACAATATAAACCAAACAAAAAACATATTAATACAAATTGAATATACACAAAAATTATGGAAAGTGTTCTCAATAGCGGGTGAGTAAAAGTGTTATTGGGTATGCTCCACCAAGGCTCCGGAAATTCCTTAGTAATTTTACTAGAACTGATGAGGTTTTCCTTCACCAGTTCTTGTAATTATATAATTTTCCTACTATCCCGCTTAAATAATGTATCCAATTCAACTGTAAGTGGTGGTATTTTCTTAAATAAAGGAGAAATCATAGAGTCCCATTTGCCAAGATCAGTTTGCTCAATGTCCATAGATACTTGATTCATCTGGATATTAGCTTGAATGTCTTCCTCTCCAATTGTTAACAGTCCTTCTGTGAGGTTCACACACCAGCCTGTGATAGGTGTCCGGCACTGAACTTGCTTCTGCCAAGTGAATGAGGGAACCCCTAATGCACAGACCCTCAAATCTTCTCCATGAATTATTCTCTTTCAGGCCGGTTCAAATTTTTGCAATTGAACCAGGCAGTTTCCAGAGTGTGTAGCAGCACAGCCATCTATGTACTCCAGCCGCTCAAAAGAACAGGAACAAAGCCAGGCCTGGGCACGTCTGGTACAGCAGTTGGGATCCAGGTTTTTCCACACTTGGTTGTCCTTGACGACAAGTTTGCTTTGCGGTAGCAGTTGTTTCAGTATATTAGTGCCATTTCTCACCTACACCTCACCAAGAACGATCATCTTGTATACGGGTAAGGGTGTTGTTGACCATGTAGGGATGTCAACAGTCAGAGGTATTTCCTGCTTTCCAATGCGATCTTTATTGCAAAGAGTATCCAGGCTTCTTACTTTAGCAAGGGCAAAGTTCCTACAAGTAACACCACTGTCTTTGATAAAATGGAATAATAAAGTTGAGTTCATTATCCTTGACCATTCTCCTTGTTTGATCTCTCGAAGCCCTAGGCTCAGGTGTTCACTCAGCAAGTTTCCTATGATACCACAAACTATAGACTTGGATACATTATTGGTTTGAAGTGTTTCATTCAGTGCACTCACCAACATTTGAATGTTCTGCAAATCTGCAGCAATGGTGTGAATGTTCTGAATATCTACCTTCATTTCAGCTAGAGCGTTTAAATCCACTCTTCCCCCTTTAAGCAGTATCTGCTGTAATCCACCTACATAATTTAGTCCTCTCATATTTAGGCTCTCTATATCAACCCTATTCCAAATTGAACTACCCAAACTGAGGCCTAATATGATATCAGTACCCAGATCCCTCTTTGAAACTTTCTTAAAATTAAGCCCTTGTGTAGCATCCCAAAATAAGTTTATATGTGTTTAAAAGACCGTTTTAAACCATAATTCCATTGATTTTGGGCAACTCTCTGGAATGTTAAATGATGTAAAATTCAACAATAATGGTACTGATAAGTATGAAACATCGCTATACACTAAAGTTTGAGTCCGCTCAAGGAAAAGTCCATGTTCTGGCCATGGTAAAATTGTAGGACAGTCTCTAGAATTTGTGACCATTATATTTAAGACTTTTGTATATATTCCATCCTTCGTATCATGAGGGCTACAGGATATAATACCCTCCTTGAATTTCGTAAAATTTCTGTCTAAAGTCATTTGCATTTGTGGTCCATTCTTTGTCTCCACTAAAATTATATTTGTACTCCTGTAACGGTCTCTTCCTTCTGGGTAAGTCCAAACTGTATATTCCATAAGGTAATCAGATTTTGGCATCATGATCTCACATTCAACAACTATCCACCCCCCGACTATGCCTTTTACAGTATCCCCATGTATCTGGAGTTCTCTAAAACAATAAGTTCTGTAGTATGACCCTTTACACTTCTTTTATTTCGATCAGATTTCCCCAATGGTAAGCATTTGAATTCTTCAACTTGACATTTTTCCACTCTGATATTTGTGATGCAAAGTAGTAGAGTGATTGACGCTGTTAGCAACACATATGCTAATAGAGGCTTGTATTTGTCAAGGGGGGGTGTCTTCATTTTGGTGTAGTCTTCTGAGGTACGCATTCCTCCTGGGACCTGAAAGACAATCTCAGGAAGAAAGTTAGACAATGCTTTCATCCATAAAATCCATTTTTCCTTTAAATGCTTTTATCTGACATGCATGAATCCATCTTGACCTACCCTCTCCCAAATCTAATTAGTAAACAGAGGGTCCAATCTTGTCTATGACTGCATAAGGGCCCTTTCACTTTGCCCTAGGGAATGGGTGAAACCCAGACAAATCCTGTAACATTACTCTAGTCCCAATTTGGTATTCGCTAGTGTCACCCATTGCATTAAACCATTGTTGTGAGCTTTTATGAGTACAATCATCAGTGGCACACACAGCCTTATGTACCGTAATCACATGATCCTTTAAGATCTCTACCCATGATTCAGACAATGACACAGTTTCTAATGCTGCTGGGACCGGTTTTATCAGATGTTCCCAGGTTCTCATTGTTCTGCCAAGCAGAGCTTCATAAGGGGCAAAGCCTATGGACCTGCACACTCTGGAACGAATAGTTGCCAGTACAAAGGGTAATTTTTAATCCCAATCAGTACCTTGCTCATTTACAACCTTTCTAAGAGCATTTTTAATGGTCCTGTTCATTCGTTCAACCTGTCCTGCAGACTCAGGGTGATAGAAGATGTGACATTTTTGGACGACACCAAGGAGCTTACATGTCTCTTGCACCACTTTACCTACAAAACCTGGCCCATTGTCACTGTCTAAAACTTTTGGTATCCCCCACCGACTAAATATTTCTTTGACCAAGATCCTTGCAGTAGTAATGGCAGTACAGTTTTTGGTAGGGAAAGCTTCAACCCAGTGACTGAAAGAATCCACAACAACCAGCATATATTTGTTCTGGTGTGCAGTGTTAGGTAATTCACCTGTGTAATCAATTTTAATTCGCTCCCATGGTCCCATGGGAGCTTGTCTCATCAGTGCCCCTCTCCTATTCCTATTTGCAGGATCATGCCTGGCACACATCAAACATGATAAGATATGGTCCTGCATGTCTTGTTTATTTTTAGGCCACCATGCTACATGGTCTAATCTCTCTAAAGCTAAAGGAAGTTTGGGGTGTCCACCAACAGGGGACCCATGAATCCACGTAAGAATGCCTTTCCTCACTCCTTTTGGGGCAACCCATAAAGATAAATAATTTTTGTAAGTTATTAAAAGGCCATCCTGCACCTGCATCTCTTGACCCTCAAATTGTATGGGCCCAGTCCCACACATTTCTTTTAGTTGAGCTAATTCCTCATCCTGATCTTGTATTTTACCCAACTCACATGTCCTTTCTTCAATTTCTTTTGCTTGAGCACGTGTAAGGGCAGACACTGGAAATGACAAAGTATGCTCTATGTGAGGCCATTCGGGGGATGTTACGGCAGCCTCCTTTGCTAATCTATCTACCGTGTTGTTCCAGTAGTGCTCGGTTGTTTGTTTTCTGTGGGCCTGTACCTTTCGGATACAAATTTTTGAAAAGAATTGGGTTTCCTCCTCTATCATTTTCCATAAGGATGCATATCTTATTTCACTGCCATCTGTTCCTTTAAAGCCCATCACATTCCACCATGAAAGATCTGAAAGACATGATCCAACGTCCTGTCTTGCAGAGTGTCAGGTAATTGTCACTCCCAGCCGGAGTCATATTAGTATTCGGAGCCAACCCGTATACATCCTTGTATACCAATTAGCTCTCTTTTAATAAGTAATTAGATTACCTGTGGCCTAGGAAATGGTTTGATATGTAAACAAGAGTTCATCCTGTCTCGTTGCCTATTTGACAATGGACAAGTGTCTTTTGATGTGCAACATGTAATTGCAGGTTTGATGTGCAAAAATGGACTTCCTATCTCCTTCTCTTTGTCCATTTGACAATGGACAAGTGTCTTTTGATGTGTAACATGCAATTACAGGTTACTAAGATTTGGCCTGGTCAAATCTTGGACTCATATAATATAATATAATATATATATATATATATATATATATATATATATCCATATCCACATATATATATATATATATATATATATATATATATATATATATATATATATATATGGGGTGTCATTGAAACGATTAATTTTATGTCGATCAGTGTTTTCGATCATTCGATCATTCATTACCTGGACGACTTTCTTTGCGTGGGCCCAGCTTCTTCCAGAAGCTGCGCGGTGCTCTTGGCTTCTGTAAGGGCTTACCTTGAGCGGATCCATTCTGCAGGTTGTAAGCTCACCCTTACAGGTACCCACAGCCCACGGTAATGAGGTAAGGACACTACCTTGACTGTGAGTCCGTGCACGGGGGCTAGTCTTGTAGCTGAGCCGACGTGGTACACCGATGACAGCAGAGAGTCAGGTAGATACCGACAGAAAGTTCAGGGTTCACAAACAGGAACCAAAGACAAGTCTGGGGCACAAGCCGTGGGTCAAGGGCTGGAGACGGCAGAGGAAGTCCGAAGGTACAGGCCGGGGTCAAAGGACAGGAGACAGAAGCAATCCAAGGAACGTAAGCCAAAGGTCAGAAGCCGGGGTCAGTCTTGCAGCTGAAGATCACTACAGGAACCGTTGGCACGGACAGGATGATCAGGTAACAATGAACTGACGAGGCTCTCAGAGTGAGGCAGGGCTTTATATTCTGGTTAATTGGGTAACCTGCCTCAGCTGGACCAGGATAGTCAGGTGCAGATTGCAATGAGATCCAACTAAAGGTGATCAGCACATTCAGCACCACCTTGGAAAACAAGCAGAAACCCATACTGAGGAGTGGCTCAGAGGCAAGGTGTTGAAGCAGCAACGGCAAGGTCATGGGTTAAATCCCACCCAGAGCCACTTGGAGCGCGACCACGCCTCGCCGTCTGCCTGGCATGGCAGGGACCGTGACAGTTCCCCCCTGTCATGGACTGTGAAATCATACTTCATGTATTACATAAGATGAGACATTATGGATATGACATATTGCAGGATGCCTTTTGACATTATGAGGTGTCTGTCTAGATGGGGATTGAACTGAATCAGACTATTGAGGACTATTGAAAGGCTAAGTGGCTTGTGAAAGACATTCATTGTTCAGTGTGTAGAGGTGTTAAGTCAGTCGGCTCTTTGACCTTTCTATTGTGTGATAACACTGTTTTGAGCCTTTTGATTATCAGGAGTATTGGATTAGCATGTCATTATCTAAAAAAGTGTGATCTCTCAGATGTAGTAATGACCTCCTCTCTATGCGGAGACAAGCTGGCTAGATAATGTATTTTGTTAACTTCACTGATGTCATTGTCTACAGGAATGTCATTCTCTCTGAGGTAGTAAAGTCATGCTAAATACATTGGTGCCGAAATGCCTCTATATGGAAACACCAGTGTGTGAAAAGGGGGTGGAGATTTCATTGTTCTTTGATTGATGGAAGCTGTAACCTGTATATAACCAGCTGAGTGTTTCAATAAAGTTGAGTTCTTGTTGAACATTCATACAACTCGTTTGGTGTGTGTTCTTCATGGATCCAATCGGCACATAGCTGTAGGTTGGATCCTGGAATCTTGGATGACTGGACCATCAGATGTTGCAAGCTGCAATCTGATCCGATAGAAGCAGAGGAGTGTCGGAAGAGCAGGA
The DNA here is from genome assembly GCA_029574335.1 of Rana kukunoris. Classification (NCBI taxonomy): domain Eukaryota; kingdom Metazoa; phylum Chordata; class Amphibia; order Anura; family Ranidae; genus Rana; species Rana kukunoris. The sequence continues at coordinate 65,255,526 of CM056055.1, forward strand.
CCTGGGCGAGAAAGGGTCTCGTCACACCCCCCCCCCCCCTTAAAAACGCCCTCCGGGCGTTTAAAGTAACTTCCAAACCATGGGGAAACGAAGCATCAACGACAGAGTCCGAAGATTCTTACTTTTTCTTTTTGAGCTTCGTTGATTTTGAAGTTTTGGTACGGGGTGCACTCACTGCTTGTAAAGCTTGTTCAAACATCTCTAGATCCTGTTTAAGGACCCTGGTACCATTCGAGGCATACAGTATGTGCAGTCAGGTGAAAGAACTTCACCTGGGGACACAGGAACTGAAACTGGGAACACAGGAACTGAGACTGGAGACACAGGAACTGAAACTGGAGACACAGGAACTGAGACTGGAGACACAGGAACTGGAACTGGAGACACAGGAACTGGAACTGGGGACATAGGAACTGGAGAAAGCCGTCGTATCTAAGCTAGAAGCCGGCGTATCATGTTTTCTGGATAGAAAACAATGATACGCCGGCGGGAAATTCGAATTACACCGGTGTATCTATAGATACACCGGTGTAATTCCTTTGTGGATCTGGCCCATAGTTTTTGCAAATTTTACCAGATGGGGCAATTTAGGTACTTTTTAGATTGCCCTGAAGGATAATAGAGCTTTGTCCTACCATGTGCCCATAAGAATTATATGTGTCAGTCTTAGCAACATCAGTGAAATATGTCACTTTGTATTCAATAAATTCAGTATGCAGTGTGTCAAAATCAGACGGGAGAATAATTTGTGGAAAATGCTTTGCTAGTTCAGTAATGTCCCCAGAATTAGCAGAATACCTGTCTGAAGGTTTTAGTAAAGCCAATAGATGAATGATTCTGTTTCCAATGGGCATCCATTTTTTAATGGCAGTTACTGATCTTGTGTAAAAGGTTGTTTCTTTGACTATGAACTGCTGAACAGCTGACAAATCATTTACTGTACTGCAGACAGATGTTCACTTGTTTGGTAACCAATTAAAATGTTGTCTGTTGATTTGAAGTTATACTATAAGTGTGGTTAAATGCAATCAGTGCATCATTTTCAAGGGCAACCTAGAGATTTGGCCTGATAAAGTAGCCCATAAGGCTTTTCAACAGTTGGCAGTATTTGAAGTAAAAGTCGGGTAATATAGGAAAATAGCTTTTTGTTAAATTTGATTGAATTGGGTGAAATTTGGCAGAACTACTTAAAGAAACAGAAAGAAGCACTTAGTGGGAGCATCATGTAGCAAGGGACTATCCTTTCCACAGTTACCAAGCGATCTACTTCAAAACTTGAATGAAAATAACTTAACAGGGCATCATATTGATTGATGGTAAGGAAAAGGGTAAATACTGCGCTAGTGGTGCTTATATGACAAAATTAAAGGGGTAATTCCCCCAAAAACCTTTTTTTAACATTGACTGAGGCTCGTTATGTCAAGGGGAATCGGGTGGTTTTTTATTAGAAACGAAGCAATACTTACCGTTTTACAGATGCATCGTCTCCGTCGCTTCCGGGTATGATCGTCTGGTCTGGGCGTGCCTATTTGATTGACAGGCTTCCGACGGTCGCATACATCGCATCACGAGTAGCCGAAAGAAGCCGAGCGACGGTGCGGCTCTATACTGCGCCTGCGCACCGTCGTTCGGCTACTTTCGGAAAATCGTGACGCGATGTATGCGACCTCGGAAGCCTGTCAATCAAATAGGCACGCCTATAGTCGGAGCCCATACCCAGAAGCGTCGGAGACGATGCATCTCTAAAACGGTAAGTACTGCTTCATTTCTAAAAAAAAAAAAACCTGATTCCCCTTGACAACAAGCCTGAATAAATGTTAAAAAAAAGTTTTTTGGGGGAACTACCCCTTTAAACTAAGTGAATAATAAGCTGCGACATAAAACAGGTGAAAATCATGCGGAAACAACTGTGCAAAGGAAATAGTCGCGCTAAAATAACATTTAGAGTGTATATAGAAAAGTCCAAGTGCAGAAAGAAAGGGATAAAATGGCTGTTCACCACCACCAAGATGTATTCCTCCTCCTACGGTACCCACAGGTAAAAAATGGAACCTTTCCAGATAAGGTGGACCTTCCTAGGGCAAGGTCATAGAGGCTTGCAGATGAACCTCTGCGGGGTATTAGTACTCCTCCACAATGTCGAGATCATCCAACTCCTGTAGTCCTCCTCGTCTCCACTCATAGATTTGCCAGATGGAAAAAAGTGGGTATCCCTTTCTCCAAGGGGATGAATCCCATACGTGGAACAGGGGGGTGAGAAAAAACTACAATAGTGCTTTATCTCACAAAAAATTGGAGCATTTATTATAAAACGAACGGTACATAAAGATTTTAAAAATACTAAAAAGCCAACAAAAGCTAAGAAAATAGACCTATGCCCATGCTTCCGGGGGTCGTAAAGGGTAGTGGTGACAGGGCGGTGCTACGTATTGTCGTCACCATGACCCTTTATGATTGGCCAAGCATGCACTATGACCCGCATGCTTGGCCAATCACAGCACGCAAAAAACGGAGAGCCATAATTGGCCAAGACCAGGGTGGCTTTGGCCAATTATGGCTCAGGGCTTTAGCACACGCCCCACACTATAAAAGGCCACCTGCAGCGTGGCCTCGTGTAGTGTGTTTACAAGCTTGTTCCAGATCAGACAGAGAGAGAGAGAGAGAGATTGTCTTTTTTTTCTAGCTAGATAGAGCAGGCAGGCTAGTCAGTTAAATTTACAGTTTGTAGAGGATATATATACATCCCAGGAGTTGTACATATATTTATACACTGTATAGTTTAGTTAGATTAGTTCTTCCTAATCTGTCAGGCAGTTGATTGTGCTAGCTGCAGTGTTCTCACGTTTTGTATTGCCCGTGTGCTCAGTGCACCTAAGCCAACTTGCTGTATACTGCAAGTTTGCTCATTACTTTGCAACTAAACCCACTTGGTGCATAGTGCAAGTTTGCTCATAACTTTGCACCTAAACACACTTTGTGTATAGTGCAAACGTGCTCATTACTTTACAAGTAAACCCACTTGGTGCATAGTGCAAGTGTGCTCATTACTTTACAACTAAACCCACTTGGTGCACAGTGCAAGTGTGCTCATTACTTTGCAACTAAACCCACTTGGTGCATAGTGCAAGTGTGCTCATTACTTTGCAAGTAAACCCACTTGGTGCATAGTGCAAGTGTGTTCATTACTTTGCAACTAAACCCACTTGGTGCATATTGCAAGTGTGCTCATTACTTTGCAAGTAAACCCACTTGGTGCATAGTGTAAGTGTGCTCATTACTTTACAACTAAACCCACTTGGTGCATAGTGCAAGTGTGCTCATTACTTTACAACTAAACCCACTTGGTGCATAGTGCAAGTGTGTTCATTACTTTACAACTAAACCCACTTGGTGCATAGTGCAAGTGTGCTCATTACTTTACAATTAAACCCACTTGGTGCATAGTGCAAGTGTACTCATTACTTTACAACTAAACCCACTTGGTGCATAGTGCAAGTGTGCTCATTATTTTACAACAGGGGTGGGGAACCTGCGGAGTGCATTCGATATCACTACACCTGTGAGAGAAGGCGCCGTACAGATGAAGCAGTGGCTTTCTCTCTACTACAGCCGCTGCTTTCTCTGTACGGCGCCTTCTCTCACAGACGGAGTGCATTTGATATCACTCCGCATGTGCGCGCTGGGATCAATAAATTTCCACAGTGACGCCACAGCCTGCCCACGGAGCCCAGGCCCCAGAAGCACCACAGAGCCCAGCAGCCCCACAAAGCCCTTAAGCACCACAGAGCTCAGCAGCCCCACAGAGCCCAGCAGCACCACAGAGCCCAGCAGCACCACAGAGCTCAGCACCACCGGCACCACAGAGCCAGTACCACAGAGCCCAGCACCACCGGAACCAGGGATTGAGGTGAGGGATTGCATTGTGCTTTTTGGGGGGTGAGGGACTGCAGATTGTGTTTTGAGGATTGGGGGAATCGCATTGTGGGGATTGTGTTTTTGTATCTACCATGACAAAAAAACGTATACGTCTGGCATGCATTTTTTGACCAAATGTTTGACCAAATATAACAGGCTAATTTTTAAGTTGATCATTTTGTACGGCCCTAGAATGATGTTACAAAAATCCAAATGGCCCTTGGCAGAAAAAAGGTTCCCCACCCCTGCTTTACAACTAAACCCACTTGGTGCATAGTGCAAGTGTGCTCATTACTTTACAACTAAACCCACTTGGTGCCTAGTGCAAGTGTGCTCATTACTTTGCAACTAAACCCACTTGGTGCATAGTGCAAGTGTGCTCATTACTTTACAACTTACCCACTTGGTGCATAGTGCAAGTGTGCTCATTACTTTACAACTAAACCCACTTGGTGCATAGTGCAAGTGTGCTCATAACTTTGCACCTAAACCCACTTGGTGCATAGTGCAAGTGTGCTCATTACTTTACAACTAAACCCACTTGGTGCATAGTGCAAGTGTGCTCATTACTTTGCACATAAAGCTACTTGTTGTGTACTGCACGTGTCCTCTGCAGTTTGCACCAAAAGCTACGAGGTGTGTGTACTGCCTTTGTCCTCTGCAGGCCATTATAATGTCTAGAAGGGCAACAAGGAGAGGCAGAGAGTCACGAGGGCAAGCAGGCTCTGCATCTACAGGCAACAGTGCTGGTCATGGACACGGTGCATCCTCATCAGCAAGTGGCCATATGACACGCTGGTCCTTGTTTTCGGCAGCTGGCCATGCCGGAGACTTGGTAGAGTGGATGACCAAGCCATCCTCATCCTCCTCATCCTCTCTCACCCATGCTCAGGGTACTTTGTCTGGCAAAGTAGCTGCCAAGGCGTCCTCTTCCCTCTGCTCAATGGCATCACTTACTCCTTCCCTAGTCCCACCATGCCCTCCTGAGGAGTCCCACGAACTGTTTGAACACAGTGTTGGGTTCATGCTGCATGAAGATGCGCAGCTTTTTTAAGGCTCTTATGATGGAACACAGATAGAGGAAGCAGTAATGTGAGCCCAGAGAGAGGGGGGGCCCAAGAAGGACAGCAATCTGGCAGTCATGTTCCCTCAGTTGCAGCATACTGCCAGGTTTTTGACAGTGATGAGGAGGGAGGGGATGATGAGGTCATTGACTCTACGTGGGTGCCTGATAGGAGAGAGGAGGAGGAGGAGGCACAGGCACATCTCCAAAGAGGCAGTATGCCCTCCAGGGGCCAGCTTAAGGGCAGCACACCAACTGCATTACATCGCAGAGCTACGCCTGTGCTTTGGTGTGGGCTTTTTTGAGACATGTGCATCTGATCGCACCGTTGCTATTTGCAACATGTGTCTCAAGCGTATCTCGCGTGGCCAAAACATCACCTGCTTGGGCACCACATGCTTGACCAGACGTATGTCGACCTGCCATGCAGTTCGTTGGCAAGCATACCTGAAAGACCCACACCAAAGAACAAAGCGGACCTCCCCTTGCCCTTCATCAGCTGGGATCCCCAACCCCACTATACCCTCAGTCCTCTCTGAAGCCTGCACTGATAGGACTGAAGGTGTAGAATTAGGTGTGTCACAACCTAGTAGTACATGTGGGCAATCTACTATCGGTACACCGATGGTAGATTGTACCAGACAAATTTCCCTGCCCCAGCTGCTGCAGCACCGAAAGAAGTACTCTCCCAGCCATCCACATGCCCAGCGGTTGAATGCTAGATTAGCAAAATTGCTAGCACTTCAACTGCTGCCTTTTCAGTTGGTAGATTCTGCCCCTTTCCGTGAGTTTGTGGAATGTGCGGTACCTCAGTGGCAAGTTCCCAAACGCCACTTTTTCTCATGGAAGGCAATTCACGGAAGGGCCATCAATGAGTACCTGTGCAAATATGGCAGCAGGACAGGGTCAGGGGAGCTTGTTTTTTTCCCCACGCCAGTGGGCCTTGATTAGGGATGCATGCACTGTCCTGTCACCATTTGAGGAGGACACGAGGATGGTGATCAGTGACAGTGCATGCATCAGTGAGACTGTCCCTCTTATTGACATGTTGGAGCACACGCTACATGGAATAATGGACAGGACCCTTGAGGCAGAACAGAGGGAGGAAGAGGAGGACTTCCTTACCTCTCAAGGCCCCCTGTATCCAGACAGTGGTCCTGCTTTCCTGCCTAGCACACAGGAAGAGGAGGAGGAGGAGGAGGATTGTATCAGCAGCATGGAGGTGGAGCTTTTGACTCAGCATCAGCAGCAGTCTTCAAGGGATCAATTACAGTCCCAAGGAAGCCATAGACTTTTACGTGGCTGGGATGAGGTGGCTGCGGATCCTGTCATCCTCAGTGACCCAGAGGACTCTGCCCCGAATGCCTCAGCAAACCTACGCCGCATGGCCTCCGTGATCCTGCAAAGCCTGCGTAAGGATCCTCGTATTCATGCTATCAAGGAGAGGGATCATTACTGGTTGGCAACTCTCCTTGGTCCACGTTACAAGGGTAAGGTTGTGGACCTTATCTTCCTGTCGCAGAGGGAGCAGAAGATGAAACATCTTCGGGAGGCCTTGCAGAAAGGTTTGTGCAACGTGTTCCCAGAGACTGGGGGGTTACCAAATCCTGGTCCTGGACAATGTGTTGCTGAGGCTTCGGTGAGTCACAGAAGGAGCAGCGGAGAAGGTGGCCATCTGACTGATGCGTTCAGACAATTTTTTAGTCTGCAGCCCCAAGGTATGACCGGTTCCAGCAACCATCGTCAGCGTCTGTTTTACATGGTTCGGGAATACCTAGGGGCAAGAGCAGACTTGGACACCTTTTCCACTGAAAATCCTCTAGATAACTAGGTCTTGAGGATGGATCACTGGCCAGAGCTTGCACAGTACGCAATTGAGCTACTGGCTTGTCCTGCATGCAGAGTTCTTTCAGAAGGCACATTCAGTGCTGCTGGAGGCTTTGTGACCGATCACAGGGTGCGCCTCTCCACCGACTCTGATTTGACTGACCTTCATAAAAATGAATCAGGCTTGGATCACCACCAGCTACCAAGCACCTGATGCTGATGTAACTGAATAGCTTTTTTGAAATGTCAGGTCCCTTGGAGACTGCCTATGCTGATGCTGAATGACTATCCTGTTATGCTGGCTAAATATCCTTCTCCTTCTCAATGATCTTGCTGATAGCTTGTAAGAAGATTGTTGGTTCTGGGCACCGCCACCAGTGGCTAAGGCCCAATTTTTCTGCCCCTGTTTAACAGGGGCGTGTAATTTACAATTTTTGATGCAATAGTTTGTAGCAGGCTCTTTGCTGCGCTACAACTAGAGTATCTGTGAGGGGGTTGCATTGTTGTGGCACCAGCACCAGTGGCTAAGGCCCAATTTTTCTGCCCCTGTTTAACAGGGGGCGTGTAATTTACAATTTTTGATGCAATAGTTTGCAGCAGGCTCTTTGCTGCGCTACAACTAGAGTATCAGTGAGAGGGTTGCAGTGTTGTGGCACCAGCACCAGTGGCTAAGGCCCAATTTTTCTGCCCCTGTTTAACAGGGGCGTGTAATTTACAATTTTTAATGCAATAGTTTGCAGCAAGCTCTTTGCTGCGCTCCAACTAGAGTATCTGTGAGGGGTTGCAGTGTTGTAGCACAAGCACCAGTGCCTAAGGCCCAATTTTTCTGCCTCTGTTCAACAGGGGCGTGTAATTACAATTCTTGATCTAATATTTCACAGCAAGGCGTTCCAGCTCCCACCAAGACTAACTGTGAGGGGTTGCAGTGTTGTGGCAACACCAACACCTAGGGCCCAAATTTCTGCGGCGTATATACAGCAGTCCCCTACTTTAAAACATCAAACTTACAAACGACTCCTACTTGCAAACGGAAGGAGACAACAGGAAGTGAGAGGAAATCTACCCCATGGAAGGGAAATTCTCTTGTGTAAAAGGTGTCTCCTGTCCACTGATGTTTTATCACAATCCTTGTTTCACAAAAAAAAAAATCATTTGTCTTTGGGACAGAAAGCAAGGTGCAATCTTCTGAACAGATGCACACAGACAGCAAAACAAATGTTACTCTATGTTTTCAGAAAAGCTTAAAAAAAGATTCTATGGCTGAAGCTACACTTTAAAGAAGTACCAGTTGAAAATTACAAACAGATTCTTCTTAACAAACTTACAGTCTCTGTCTTGTTTGCACCACTTATATACTGCTGTTCAAAGTATATAGGGCCAAAGGGGCTTGTAATGACCTGGGGGAGGGGGCAGGGAAACACATGCTATTTTTCTCAGTGATTTTCATCCATATTGCAGGGACCAGACATTAAATTAAAGCCGCAAGCAGTTTTAAATTACCTTTTCTTATAATAATCTTATTTTGTGCAGGGACAGTTCTAAACACGTGCCACTACTATAGACACCCAGCAGGTACGATATTTAATTTTTCTTTTTTTTTTTTTCACTTTAAGCATCATTAAAATTGCTGCTCCAGAAAAAACGACAGTTTTTAAAACTTTTTTTGCATCGATACATGTTCCCTGGGGCAAGACCTGGGTTCTCAAAGACGTTTTCCGACAATAACTTGCACATGGGGCATTAACATGAGCACTTTTGAATTCGAACGTTTGAGTCCCATTGACATCAATGGGGTTCTAAATGTTTGGTCGGTCCGTTCAAAGGTTCTTGTGTGAACCGAACGGGGGGTGTTCGGCTCATCCCTAATGCTAAATATATGGATATTAAGATATTTGCCAAAATATTAGCAGCCCGTCTTAACAAGATTATCGGCACTCTCATACACAAGGACCAGGTCGACTTCATGCCCCCACGCCAAGTGGGGGGACAACGCACGCAGAGCAGTCCTCTTGGCTCATATTGCTAAGATGCGCAGAATCCCAACCTGCTTCCTCTCATTGGATATTAAAAAAGCCATTGTCTCATGGCCCTACCTGAATTATACCCTGCAGAAATGGGGCTTTGGCACGAAATTCACCAACTTGTTTATGGCTTTATACAACAAACCTAAAGCACACCTTAAGTATGCAGGATATAAATCAGACCATTTTATCATAGAGAGAGGCACGCGTCAAGGATGTCCTTTATCCCCTTTATTATTTGCCCTACTTATTGAACCATAGGCACAATAGATTAGATCTGACCCCACTATAACTGGTATTGAACTTGGTGGATATCAGCACAAACTTTGTCTATTTGCAGTTTGATATCTTCTTATTTCTTTCATCACCCCAAGTATCTGGCCCAAATCTTGTCCCCATACTCAATAAATTCGCAGAATTTACTGGTCTATCCATAAATCCTAAAAAAATTTATCCCTTTCAGAATTGGAACTGAGATCTGCAAAAATTGGCCTCCCGTTCACATGGAATAGTGAATCAATTCCATATTTAGGGATACATCTCACATCATACTTATCAGACTTATTCTCACTTAATTATCCCCCAATTCTGAAATAGTTAGCAAATCTGATGAAATCGTGGTCCCATCATCTCCGTGGTTTGAAAGATAAAACGCTGTCAAAATGACATTTTTAACTTTTATATTTATTTAGAGTCTTACCAATTTCCATTCCAGCTTATTATCTGTGAATAATACAAAGAAAATCACTGTCATTTATATGGGGATCTTCCAAACCACGAATACAAACGCATACACTCTATCTCCCCAAAATTAGCGGCGGTTTAGGATGCCCTAATTTTTGCCTATTACTATAAAGCAGCACACATAGCTAGTCTTGCTAAATACCAGGCATACCAAGAAACCCCATTATGGGTGTCTATAGAAGGAATTGAGTGTGATGCTTTCCCAATATCTAACTTATTATGGATGTCACCAAAAGACTGTAAAAAACTAAGAAACCCTATAACTAAACATTTAATTTCCCTTTGGGATAGATTCAAGACAAATTATTCACTTCAATCCCTACACAACCCTTTACTTTCATTTTATGAAAACCCAGCTTTCTATCCTGCATGGATATCACCTAAATCCTTTAAAAAATAGGCATCCAGGGGTGTCTTTTATATATGTACACATTTTTGCATGCCTCGTCATTTATCACCTTCCCATCCCTATGTGAAAATATGGTCTTCCGCAATCAGAGTTGTTTAGATATTTACAAATTAAAAACTTTTTTACACCTCTATTGCAGCCCTCGAAATTTGTGGTCGCCTCCTCGCATTTGTCGAGGGAACTTAAGTGCAGTGCGAGTAGGCTGTGTACGCCGATCAGACACACACAGTGCGGCCAGTAAAAAATATGTATCTGGCTACACAATACAGCTGCCGTCCGCACAGGCTAGCAGCAGAATGGACACCAGCGCCGCCCAGGTCCGCCCCTCTTCACCTCCCATAGGCCAGTAGTATTGCAGAACTGCCGCCCGGGACCGCCCCTCTCCACCTCCCATAGGCCAGTCGTATTGCAGAACTGCCGCCCGGGACCGCCCCTCTCCACCTCTCACAGCCCAGCGCTGTACCACTGTCCCGTGCGTGTAACAGACTCACGGGACCGCCTTCGGACCGCCCCTCTCCACCTCTCAGTGTAGACTTACAGTACAGTAGAATCGCCTAGCACTGTACTATACAGATGCCCGGGACCGCCCCTCTCCACCTCCCATAGGCCAGTCGTATTGCAGAACTGCCACCCGGGACCGCCCTCTCCACCTCTCACAGCCCAGCGCTGTACCATGTTCCGTGCGTATACCAGACGCACGGGACCTCCTGGGGCTGCCCCTCTCCACCTCTCAGTGTAGACTTACAGTACAGTAGAATCGCCTAGCACTGTACTATACAGACGCACGGGACCGCCCCTCTCCGCCTTGGACCGCCCTCTCCACCTCCCACACATCGAAGGACTGCACCGTGCTTGCAGTACAATGCTGGTATGTAGTATTAAGACAGATGTGTGATGTTCTGGAGGCACTGGGAGTTTGCTGGGAGTAAGGGGGATCAAAGGAACATATGTGCTGGATTGGGGAGGGGGGTAATTGCAGATTTGGACTCTAAATCATCCCCCCATTCTATCATACCTATGCCCCCCAATTCTGCCTCCCTCCCCCCATTCTATCATACCTATGCCCCACATTATGCCGCCCTCCCCAATCTATCATGCTTATGCCTCCAATTCTGTCCCCCTCCCCCATTCTATCATACCTATGCCCCCCAATTCTGCCTACCTCCCCCAATTCTATCATACCTATGCCCCACATTATGCCGCCCTCCCCAATCTATCATGCTTATGCCTCCAATTCTGTCCCCCCTCCCCCATTCTATCATACCTATGCCCCCAATTCTGCCCCCTTCCCCCAATCTATCATACCTATGCCTCCAATTATCCACCCCCATATAGAATTTGGGGCATAGGTATGATAGAATGGGGGACAGGGGGGACGTAATTGGAGGCATAGGTATGATAGAATGGGGGCAGGGGGACGGAATTGTTATTTCATGAGATCATTTACAAGTGCGTGTTTAAGTCTCAAATATAGTCAACAACTAAAACAGCTTCCCCCAACATAATAGCTAGTGAAGCCAACTACAAGGTACTGACTAGGTGGCACCTGGTACCAGCCAGGGTAGCCAAATATGTGCAGACCTATCCACCACAATGTTTTCAAGGGTGTACAGATTTGGGCACATATCTTCATATTTGGTGGTCACGTCCTAAAGCACAAACATTTTGGAAAGGTATATTTAAAATTGTAACCAAATTTCTAGGGAAAACAATCCTTCCTGGTCGTGCAATGGCACTACTCAACTTTAGGGATGAGCTCCGCGTTCGATTCAAACGTATGTTCGACTCGAACATTGTCTGTTCGTATGTTAGACGAAATTTGAACAAAACAGGTTTGCACCAAATTCGAGTGACGCGCAATGGCCCTTAATTCACGGCAGCATTGCGCGGTGATGATTGGCCAAACATGCACTATGACCCTGCATGCTTGGCCGATCACAGAGCGCAAAAAACGGAGAGCCATAATTGGCCAAAGGCAGGGTGGCTTTGGCCAATTATGGCTCAGGGCTGTAGCACACGCCCCACACTATATAAGGCTGCCTGATGGGCGGCCTCGTGTAGTGTGTTCCAGCGCTGAACAGAGATCAGTCAGAGAGACAGAGAGATAGTCTTTTTATATAGCTAGATAGAGCAGGCAGGCTAGTCAGTTTAGCTTAATTTACAGTGTGTAGAGGATATATATACATCCCTAGGAGTTGTACATATATGTATACACTGTATAGCTTAGCTAGATCAGTTCTTCCTAATTTACTGGCAGGCAGGTGATTGTGCTATTTAAATACATTATCACAGGTTTAGACACCCAGCAGGTACAATATTTAAAGAATTTTTAATTTTTAAAATTTTATTTAAGCATCATTAAAATCACTGCTTCTCTTTGAGAACACGGGTCTTGCCCGAGGGAACATGTATCAATGGAAAAAAGTTTTAAAAAAGTGTAATTTTTTCAGGAGTCCTGCTGCTGAAAAAATGACCGTTTTTAAAACTTTTTTCCATTGATACATGTTACCTCGGGCAAGACCCGGGTTCTTAAAGACGTTTTCCAACAATAACTTGAATATTGGGCTTTAAAATTAGCACTTTTGAATTCGAACGTTCGAGTCCCATAGACTTCAATGGGGCTCTAAATGTTCGCGCGAACAGGCTGTCTGTTCGAACGTTCTGGTGCGAACCGAACGCGGGGGTGTTTGGCTCATCCCTACTCAACTTAAAACCAGACTCTCTCTGGCAGTCAGTCTGCCCTATATTATTAAACTGAAGGCCTGGTGCCTTCTTGAAAGGAGGGGGTGGTGAGGAGGGAGGAGGAAGGAGAGAGGGAGGGAGGGAACTAGTTGGGTTTGTTTGTTTTTTTGGATGGGGAAGGGGGAGGGGGAGAGAAAGGGGTGAAAAGGGATGAGTAGGTTGTAGCTAGATATTTAAACTTTTCTTTTTTTATGTTATGGGGATTTATATCCTTAAGCCTATGAAGTGTTAATCTGATATGTAGTAGGTCTTAATTACTGATTGTATTTAAGGTTTTTAGTTGGGGTGGATGTTGTTAGAGTTGTTTTAGCTGTATTGTAACATGGGATTATTACCTTCCTTGATACTGTCAATATTGTTTGTATATTTTGTTAAAATTGGAAAATCCATGAATAAAGAATTATATTTAAAACCAGACTTTATTTCACATACTCAATTCAAATTGCTGGTGCAACTCTTCACAGCAGCCAAACAGACATTAGCAAAATCTTGGAAATCACCTAAATTGGTCTTACATGAAGCTATAGCTAAGATGAATTATATCATGACCCAAGCCAAGATGGCTGCTATTGAATTGGACATGATCTCCAAGTTTGAGAGGATGTGGCATCCCTGGATTGCATATGGTATATTATGCCAACCTTGGACAATAGAGTACTACTGCCATGGTAGCTGAATCAGTGTGTTATATATGCCATTGTTCAACATCTCTTGGATTGGAACGGTGGCTCTTGGCTCGACCACGCGGACCCCCTTTTGGCTCCAGTACTCTCTCTTTCTTTCTCTGTTTTATTTTCTTATAGTTATCGTTATTTATTTATTTTTCAATTTTTTCTCTGTTAATTGCTATTTTATTATTATGATTTTGAAGCTCCCTTTGTATTGTTAATAACTCTTTGCTTCACAGAGGACAATTTATATGTCAGTAGTTACTAATAACTACATAAAACCTCTATACTTAATAATCTTAATGTCATTAGTGACTAAATAGTATACCATACTTTGTCCACAAATATTTACTTTGTATATTTACATATTGGAATAAGAATATTTGAGCTTCTCTATTTTCGATGCATTTAATGTATTCCCTGTAATGTGTATTACACCTTTGTACTCAATAAAATATTTTTGACAAGAACAAAAAACAAACAAACAAACATATCATTATTACCTCCACTGTGCAGTTCGTTTTGCACAGAGTGGCCCCGATCCTCCTGTTCTGGGGTCCCTCGGCGGCTCTCTCGGCTCCTCCCCACTTCAGATAACCCTTACTGTGAAGCCAAGGGGGTTACCATTCAGGCACGCTCCCGAGTCCTGCATAAGTGCTGTAAGTGTAAACAAACTAAAAAATCCTGAAAAATAAATAAATGCAGCCAACATATCACTTCCAGTCACACAGTCACTTCCAGCACTAATAGGTCTTCCAAGGTGAGGAGTAATGCCACGTACACACGAATGGATGGTTTTTCCAACGGAATTCTGCTCAAGCTTGGATTGCATCACACAGTCACACCAAATTCTGACCATCAAGAATTTGGTGATGTACAACACTATGACGAGCCGAGAAAAATGAAGTTCAATGCTTCCGAGCATGCATCGAATTGTTTCCGAGCATGCATGTTTTTCCCCTGTCGGAATTCCATACAGACGAACGGTTCCTCTCTCCCCTCTCTGTGCCGATCGGTACAGTGTGAGAAGAGAGGGGGAGAGAGCAGATGGCAGCAGCGCTGTGGGCTAAATCTGTGACAATTGCAGTCACAGATCCAGATATCCATCCATCCATGTTCAGCCATCCCTGCCAATACTCTGCAATACCCTGCCCATACTCTGCAATACTCTGCAATACCCTGCCATACCCTGCAATACCCACCCATACTCTGCAATACCCTGCCATACTCTGCAATACCCCGGCATACCCTGCAATACCCAGCCATAATCTGCAATACCCAGCCATACTCTGCAATACTCTGCAATACTCTGCCATACTCTGAAATATCCAGCCATATGCTGAAATACCACGCCATACACTGCAATACTCTGCAATACCCCACCATACTCGGTAATACCCAGCCATATTCGGTGATACCCAGCCATACCCGGCCATGCTCGGCCATGCTTGACTGCTGTATGTTGCCAGGCTGTAGAAGTCTCACACATGTGGTATCGCCGTACTCAGGAGGTGTAGTAGAATCTTTTTTGGGGTGTAATTTTTGGTATGTACATGCTATGTGTTAGAAATATTGTATAAATGGACAACTTTGTGTTAAAGTCCCGCCCACATATGAAAACGGTGTTCAAACCACACAAGTGAGGTATCTCTGTGAACGTTAGAGGGAGAGCAATAAGTTTGGCCCTAGACCTCCTCTGTAATTCAAAACATGTAACTAGTAATACATTTTAAAGCGTTGCCTATGGTGATTTTTAATACAATAGCAAATAGCAAAGTTTTGTGCCAGACCACAAGCGTGTGCAATTTTGTTGGGTGACATGTTAGGCATCTATTTACTCGGTGTAACTTCATCTTTCACATTATGCAAAAACATTGGGCTAACTTTACTTTTTTTTAAACCGGGGTTCCAACCACAATTAGCATTATTTAAAAGTATGTCCTTTCATCATGCGTTTATATAATATAAATACGGTCACTTACTATTTTACAATCCACCGCCGCTCCGTATAGTTATTCAAAAAAGATAGTTTATAAAACTAGGTCCACACGGTTGTCATTTTGCTTGTGGGCATTGTGAAGCCAACAAGCACTTACTTCCTGGAAGTCTTGGATGGGGAGTGATAATTGGACAGAGCACTGCATCCTGGGAAATTATGACACACATTTCCCAGGAGCATTAGAGGGAGATGATGTCAGGATCCTAGGTGATTCCTTAGGCAGATTTTGTGGGACCGCATAGCAACAGGCATTTTCAGATGAGTAAAATAATTTATTTATTTTTTTTATTATTTTTTTAGGTCTAATGAGCACAATAATGAAAAAAAAATTTTGTGATGAAAACTCCACTTTCTCCAAAAAAAAATCACGTTCGAAAAATTGCTGAGCAAATACAGTGCAAGATAGAAAAGAAAGTTGCAACGACCGCCATTGCATTCTCTAGAGTCTCTGCTAAAAAAATATATATATATAATGTTTTGGGGTTATATGTAATTTTCTAGCAAATAAATGATGATTTTTACATGTAGGAGACAAATGCCAGAATTGGCAAGGGTGCTCCAGAACGCCTGAAGGTGTTCCCTGCATGTTGTGCCTCTGTATGTGACCACGCTGTGTAAAAGTCTCACACATGTGGTATCACCATACTCAGGAGTAATAGCAGAATGTGTTTTAGGGTGTAATTTGTGGTATGCATATGCTGTGTGTGAGAAATAACCCGCTAATATGACAATTTTGTGAAAAAAAAAAAAGAAAAAAAATCTTGATTTGTGGGGAAAAATTACAACTTCAAAAAAACTCACCATACCTCTTTCTAAATACCTTGGAATGTATTCTTTTCGAAAAGGGGTCATTGGGGGGGGGGGGGGTATTTATACTTTTCTGGCATGTTAGGGTCTCAAGAAATGAGATAGGCTATCAGTACTTCAGGTTTTGATACATTTTCAGATATTGGCACCATAGCTTGTGGACTCTATAACTTTCACAAAGACCAAATAATATACACCAATTTGTACTTATTTTTGCCAAAGATATGTAGCAGTATACATTTTGGACAAAATTTATGAAAAAAAAATACTACTTTGTTAAATTTTATAACAGAAACGAAGAAAAATATATTGGGCCAGATTCACAGAGCGATTACGCCGGCGTTACAGGAGATGCGCGGCGTAAGTCTAAATTTGCGCATGCGTTTCGATGCGCCGCATCCCCAAAACGAGATACGCAAGAAATCTACTTTTTTTTGACCGGCGTAATTTCGATAGACCGGCGTATCCGTCCGCGCAAAACTGCGCTAGACACACCATTGATTTGCTATTCAAATATGCAAATTAGGGAGTTACAGTCACACTTGCTGCCCAACAAACTGTATGCCAACATGCCAGTGGCATCCATGCTCATAGCTATACTACTGACTTTAGATGAGCAAAGAAGGAGGAGGGCACGGAGGAGGGCACAGGAGAGTAATTTTTTTTTTCCAAAAAAAAATTCTTTGCTTTTATAAAAAAATTTACAAAAAATATACATACATATATACATCAATACATAACATACATACAAATTACAAACACGGTCTCACTATCTTTCAATAGCCCTTTAAAACCTTGATGGATATAATAATCTAATCTGATACAAGCCCCTCACTCTTCACTTGATATATCACACACGCATAGACATCTTTGGCATGAGTGATTCTGAGGTGTCTCGCATCTTCAGATTCACCCCTCATGCCATCCTGGAATTAACCACAAACCTGCAGGAGGACATCACCAGCCCAACACATGACACCACCCATGA
Source organism: Rana kukunoris (assembly GCA_029574335.1). NCBI lineage: Eukaryota > Metazoa > Chordata > Amphibia > Anura > Ranidae > Rana > Rana kukunoris. The sequence goes on from CM056055.1 coordinate 65,272,709, forward strand.
CAGTCATGACAGCTACATATACAATCCTATCCCCATCCCCACAGATTTCGAACAGAGCATGTATGGGGACAGCTGGCTGGTTGGTGAGTGACATGGGTGGCAGGCATGACTGTCCCCCCCATGATGCTGAAATCACAAGGGGCACATGCAATACTAACATCCTCCTGTCTTATTCCTTCAGGGTGACTCTGCATATGCACTGGGACCCCATCTCATGACTCCTATACGGAACCCCCCATGGTACCCTGTTGTATTCCCCAAACTTTGTATGCCAGATCATCGGTGCATGTTGCATGCTGCACAACTTCGCAGTGGGAAAGGGCCTGGAGATTGACATAAGTGATGACCTGACCCCTGACCCAGACAATCCCCCCCTAACCGAGGCTACCCCGTCTTCTGAGGGAAGAGCAGCCAGGAGCCAGCTCACATTAGGCATCTTTGCACGTTAAACACACACATTAATCATGGCACAATGAGAATGCATGCATGCACACCACTGTGGTCCCTAGCACAGACACATCACATCCTCATCACATTGGATTGGCACAAGCCCACCATGCAGGATGCAACGCCATGCCACGGCTCCAATTATGTCACTGTACATTCATACACCATTCACATGGACCTGGGGATCACTTCTCCACCACAAATAAGGGTGACACCCCTTTTCCGGCAGGAATGTCACCCCCACATTCCAAAATCATACACAAACAGAACCAAAAAAAAAAAAAGTTGACCAGCAAAAATAAAATATGCCCAGCAAAAATAATATAATTAAAAAAAAAAAAAAAAAAAGAAAACACATAAAAGACAAAAATCACTCTGCAAAACAGTCCCCAAATATCTCAAAGACACGTCACAAACAAACAAACAAACGCTAATAAACAACAGAACAAAAGCACCTTGCTGTATAGGAAGGGATACAAAGGGATGTACTTTTGCAAAGGAAGGGCATTTGTCTCTGTCTATTTAAGCTGTCTGGGTAGTTCACTAAGTTGCCCGGGTCCACTTCCAATTTCACTGATTGCGCCATTCCCGAGTTGTGAGCATGCGCACAGAGGTGCTGACCATGGTCTGCTTCATGTGCGCATGCGCGGGCCGGCCGGCCCTTCATTTGCATGGGGTCACGGCTCATTTCAATGAAACACGCCCACGTCCTTCCCAATTTGAATTACTCCGCCTTATGCCTATGGAATTAACGTTACTCCGGCGCTAATTTCTGCGCAAATACTACGAGGATACGGTGATTGCGCCTCTACATTGCGCTGGTCTAACGTAAAGGAGGTGCGCTACACTGGTCAAAAAATGTGCCAATGTACGTGAATCTGGCCCATTGTTTTTTACAAAATTTTCTGTCTTTTTTCATTTATAGCAAAAAACAGAGGAGATCAAATACCAACAAAAAAAAAAGCTCCATTTGTGTGAAAAAAGGACGAAAATTTCATATGGGTACGGTGTTGCATGACTGAGTAATTGTCATTTAAAATGTGAGAGCCCGAAAGCTGAAAATTGGTCTGGTTATTAAGGGGGTTTAAGTGCCCAGTTGTCAAGTGGTTAAAAACCACAAGGAATCCCAAACTTCTCTCAGTCAAAATGTGTAGTGCACATACTGTATAATATGGATACAAGATTAGAGTGGAATATGGAAAACAGTATAAATCCAGTAAAAAGTTCACATAATCACATGGAATGTGTAAAGGGAACTCTAAAGTATCCAGTATTCAAGATAGCTTTTCGTTGCAACTGATGTGCAGGGCCGTCTTTAATATGGTTTGGGCCCTGGGCAAACATTTTTTTTTGGGCCCCCCTCCAGCTTATGTTGGGCCTGGCTGGTTCACATGTATGTGTTTTGGCGGCCCTCATTTGTGCAGGCACAGCAGCCCATTGATTTGAATGGGCTGCCATGCCTTTGTTTCCTGCAGAAAAAAGGTGCATTCAGCATTTTAAAAATACAGTTGCCTTGAAATCCATTCTACTTTTGCACCATGCTACTTACCTGCAGTTCTTGCACACACAAAACGTGTTTTTAAAAGCGTGACCTAAACGTTTAAAAATGCAGCAAGTTTTACAGTGCAGGAACTGCAGATCACTGGCGTAGCGGGGGGGGGGGGGCAGGGGGGGCTGTCGCACCGGGCGAAAAATGGGGGGGCGAATCCATCCACTGGCTCCGCGGAGCGCTCCGGAGCCTCGGCCTAGGAAAGTCCCCGGCTTCGGCCTAGCTCCGGAGCGGCGGCCATCTTGGTACACCCGGCGGCGGCCCTCCTCTCTGTTCACACCCACAGAGGAGGAGGAGCCCGCGCTTGAGGGAAACCACACACGCCGCTGTCTGAGGTCTGCACTACTGGGGGTTAATGTCTGAGGTCTGCACTATTGGGGGTTAATGTCTGAGGTCTGCACTATTGGGGGTTACTGTCTGAGGTCTGCACTATTGGGGGTTACTGTCTGAGGTCTGCACTATTGGGGGATACTGTCTGAGGTCTGCACTACTGGGGGTTACTGTCTGAGGTCTGCACTATTATGGGGGTTACTGTCTGAGGTCTGCACTATTATGGGGGTTACTGTCTGAGGTCTGCACTATTATGGGGGTTACTGTCTGAGGTCTGCACTATGCTGGGGTATACTGTCTGAGGTCTGCACTATTATAGGGGTTACTGTCTGAGGTCTGCACTATTGTGGGGGTTACTGTCTGAGGTCTGCACTATTATGGGGGTTACTGTCTGAGGTCTGCACTATTATGGGGGTTACTGTCTGAGGTCTGCACTATTATGGGGGTTACTGTCTGAGGTCTGCACTATTATGGGGGTTACTGTCTGAGGTCTGCACTATGCTGGGGTATACTGTCTGAGGTCTGCACTATTATAGGGGTTACTGTCTGAGGTCTGCACTATTATAGGGGTTACTGTCTGAGGTCTGCACTATTATAGGGGTTACTGTCTGAGGTCTGCACTATTATGGGGGTTACTGTCTGAGGTCTGCACTATTATGGGGGTTACTGTCTGAGGTCTGCACTATGCTGGGGTATACTGTCTGAGGTCTGCACTATTATAGGGGTTACTGTCTGAGGTCTGCACTATTATAGGGGTTACTGTCTGAGGTCTGCACTATTATGGGGGTTACTGTCTGAGGTCTGCACTATTATGGGGGTTACTGTCTGAGGTCTGCACTATGCTGGGGTATACTGTCTGAGGTCTGCACTATTATAGGGGTTACTGTCTGAGGTCTGCACTATTATAGGGGTTACTGTCTGAGGTCTGCACTATTGTGGGGGTTACTGTCTGAGGTCTGCACTACTGGGGGTTACTGTCTGAGGTCTGTTAAATAGGGGGTCTGTGATTGTGGGGGGTCTATCTGTGATTGGGGGATCCATCTGTGATGAGAGGTCTGTTATTTAGGGGGTCAGTCTGTGATGGGGGATCTGTGATTGTGGGGGGGTCAGTCTGTGATGGGGGATCTGTGATTGTGGGGGGAGGTCCAGTCTATGATGGGGGATCTGTGGTTGTGGGGGGGGGGGCAGTCTCTTAATCCCTTACAGTAAGGGGTTAAATGATTAATCCTGCAATAATTTACCCCTTACATGCTGAAAGCCCTGAGAGGGATACATTACAGATCCTTATAACCAGAGTGGATGATTATACAAGGGGGGGGGGGGGATTCTGCCCCGGGCGCCCATAACTCTGGTTACGCCACTGCTGCAGATAAGTCACAGCAGACAGCAGAATGGACAGACAGTGCTGTATTTCATTGCTTGATGGGCATAGGTGTGCCGTGTGCACAGCATATTATATGAGGCATGCGCTTTTTCCTTCGATTTCCCTTCTAAATGTTTTTTTTCTTTGTCTGAATTTCTCACTTCCTGTTTCTCCTCAGTAAGCTTTCCACCATCATCCGAATGGTGGAAAGTCATTTAGAACAGCTTACTGAACACCTTACTGAGGAGGAACAGGAAGTGAGAAATTCACACAAAGAAAACAAAGAAAAAAAACATTTAGAAGGGATATTGAAGGAAAAAGGTAAGTGAACCAACAATGCACTAGCTTAAAGGAACCTATTTAGAAAATATAAAACAAACCTTTACAACCCTTTTAAGAATGTGCTAAATCATTGCTATCTTGCATATGCAGCCATTTTCTTTATTCCTACAAGAGCCCCCTTACCTGCCAACATGTCATTGCATAGTGAGGCCCAAGTGTGTGTTTGTAACAAAATGCAAGTTGGCAACAGCTGTTAGCTCTTATTGTGCGTCACCAGGAGATTTTAAAATCTGCCATGCTAGATAAGTTAGGGAGGTGTTACAAGTCATATTGTAATGTGATGTGTCAAATTTAAAATGACAGTATGCACGACAAAAGTACTCGGTGATCTGAGCCACTGTGAGATTTTTGGCAGGCTTTTGAAATAAATTATTAATGTATTATCTAAAGCCTACACCTTCTTTAACCACTTGAGCCGTGGAAGGATTTGCCCCCTAATGACCAGGCAATTTTTTGCGATATCGCACCGCGTCGTTTTAACTGACAATAGCACGGTTGTGCAATGCTGTACCCAAACAAAACGGACGTCCTTTTTTCCCACATATAGAGCTTTCTCATGGTGGCATTTGATCACCTCTGCGCTTTTTATTTTTTCAGCTATAAGCAAACAATTAACATATTTTTTTAACTTTTTGCTCTAATACAGTACATATCCCCAAAAAAAATATATATTAAAAAATAGGAATTTATTCATCAGTTTTGGCCGATATATATTCTTCAAAAAAATTTTGTAAAAAATCGCAACAGGCCTATTTTGATTGGTTTGCGCAAAAGTTATTGCATCTACAAACTATGTAATGGATTTAGGGACTTTTTTTAAGTTATTATCTTTACTGGCGATCTGTGATTTTTAGCGGGACTGCGACATGGCGGTAGAAAAATATAAACCCAAATTACACTTTTTGGGGATCAGTGACATTGATTAGTGCTATAAAAATGCACTGATCGATGTAAAAATGACACTGGCAGGGAAGGGGCTAACACTAGGGGGCGATCAAGGGGTTAACTGTGTTCCCTCAGTGTGTTCTAACTGTTGGACATAGACCTCTGACATGTCCCCTCTCAGAGTGGGGAATCTCCTTGTTTACAAAGGCAGTTCCCCATTCTGCCTCTGTAATAGGTGATCACGGGTCACCGGCAGACATCGAGTCCGCCCAAGCTGTGGGCACGCTTCCGCAGCTGTATATCTGCGTGATCAGGTCAGCAAGTGGTTAAAAAGAAAATGATCTCCAAGTGGTTTAAGCCATAATGTGCGATTATGCACTGCCTGGTTTTCGTGTGGGTTAGCTTTGCTTTGCCATAGACTTCTGTTATGTTATGCGCTTCCCTGAAGTGCACCAAAACCACACTTTCAATTTTTGGTTTCAGAAAGTACACCAAAACCACAAGACATGATAGAAGTTTATGACAAAGTGCAGCTAACCCACAGGAAGGATTTTGTTTTATTTAACCAGGGCCCTTTTAAGCCCTTCACACTGTAAACACAATTTGGCCACACATATTGTTCGTTGGGATTTGAGCTTTGGAGGGCACAGGGTAAGGTAAGGGAAGGGCAGGTCTTTAACAGCAAGGGGTGTGGCCTTGACAGGAAGGGGTGGGTCATATTTAAATTAGGGGTGCGCGAGTTTAGTCAGGCCTAGGGCAGCACAAAACCTAAATACATCCCTGGGGCACACCCTAATATACCAGGCTTTGCACACCTATGGAGCAGTCACAGAGTCCTATCCCTGGAGGGCATTCTAGGGGACATCCAGCACATCACCAGAACTAAGGGCCATGTCACATTAGCCATTTGTAACATAAGAATTACTAAAGAGAACACTCAGCTGTTCCTATAGTGTTGCTCCCTCTCTGGTGAGGGAGCTGTGAAAGCCCAACACTACACTGGCTTAGGCAGCACAGTTATCTTGAAAATATGTTTCCCGACAGACTTCCATATTTAAAGCTTGACTGCCAATATCTTTATTGCGTACTTACATTGTTCCAACTTTGACAAATGTACTGTAAGTATATATGTACCTGAGAGGTCCCTGGGGAAGATGACAATCTTCATGGTAGTCAGTATCTCGTCAGTATCTCCTAGGTACTGTGCCAAGGGGCAAAGGTCAATGTGAAGTAATTGTGCAAGTAAGCTGAGTGGAGCAGCTGGAGCCTTGTGTGTGGGTCTGCAAGACAGGAGCAAGGCAAGCCGGGAGCAGGACTGTCAGTGCTGTTTGGACTGAAGGGAATGGAGAGAGACTTTGACTGTGACTCAGGAGGTGATATGTATCATGTCAGTGAGGTGTCATCATTATCTGTGCTACTGCACACTGCTGTCAGTGTCACTGTGAGAGTCAATTTTCTTATACTCCTGAATCCTGTCCCTGAGCTACTTACTTACGATATCAAAAATAAAATACAAAATGGGAAGCTCTGCTTTTTTTTGCCTCCCCAGGGGAGGGGGTACCTGGTTTTGCCAGTGCATCTAAATCTGCTAGTGCGTCTAATACTACCCTACCCCCAGAGTGAAAATGCTACTATCTTAGCCCACTCACACACGAGGAGACATGTGTACGGCCTAGCGGACAGTTTTCCAGCGGACAAAAGTTTCTAAACATGCTTAGAAACTTGTCCGCTTGAAACCCGTCCGTCGGACATGTCCGATGGTTAGTACGCCCAACCATCGGACCGAAATCCCGTGCATGCGGCGAATTGATTCGACGCATGCGTGGAACCATTGAACTTCCCTTTGCCAGCACGTCGGTGTGTTCTACGTCACCGCGTTCTGGTCCGCGGGGATTTTGGTCAGATGGTGTGTACAAACATCAGACCAAAATATCCCTTCAGACATGTCCGATGAAAACTGTCCGTCGGACCTGTCTCATCGGACATGTCTCCTCGTGTGTACAGGGCCTAAAAGTTGACTAAAGGGGTCTCTGTTGCTCTTTAATCCAGTGTGTGTAGGCAATAAGAAGTGTGCTACTGGCCAGATCACCAGGTGAAAACAGTAAAAAAGGAAAGGGAATTCAATCACAGGACTGTTAGCTGCATTATATAAAATGTTTTGCTCTGGGTTCAAAATCAATTTAGGCATTCAGTTAGAATGCCAGTTCCCACATCTGCTACACTGTAGCCTCAGTTCATAGAACTGGCCTTGGCCACAGCTGGAGGGGGGGCAAAACCTATACAATGAAACGCTGTTAAAGAGGGACTGCACTTTAATATTACACATAAAGGGCCAGATTCAGGTACAGTTAGGCTGGAGTATCAGTGATACTCCAGCCTAACTGTCACTTTGAGCCGGCGTTTTTGTTTTCTGTAACCAGAAAACAAGAAACGCCAGGTTGGAGTTCCTATACGAGCGGCGTAATTGTATTACGCCGTCGTATCGGAACTTCAATTTTAAAAATGGCCCGCTGGGCGTTCCCGCTGATTAACGCCGAGAATATGTTAATCAGCGGGAATCGGAAATTCACGATCGTATTCGGGCGCGACGCAGTGACTTTCCGACGTTTCCGTAAGAGATACGCGGCGTAAAGATAAAGCAGCCCCCTAGTGGAGTATCCTATGTTAAGTATGGCCGTCGTCATCGCGTCACATCCTACTCTACTCTATGGAGATGTAATAAAAAATAAAATCAGCGCAATGGATAAACCCCAAATATAGCAGCTGGACATCAGGGTCAATATTTACAAAATCCCTAGAATGAAAATAATGCAGAAGATGCAGTACTAATGTCCATTAGTAATATACACCATCCGTGAGGAAAAAAGTGCTGGTACTCAAAAGACACACAGGTGATCCCGCAGGTGCAATGAACCTCCACCAATGGTAAACAAATGGCCGCTCACCTCACATCTAGGACCCTTAAATGATAGAGCAGCCATTCTCAACCAGGGTTCCGTGGAACCCTAGGGTTCCTCCAGAGGTGGCTAGGGGGTTCCTTGAGCTGTGGCTGATTTACCTCCTGTTTGATGGTGCCTACATAGTTCAGATCCAATTCCACTTGGAGTAGCCAGTGGTATTACACCAATGATCTTCATAGTTCTCTGTAAACCTCTTAACACTACTGTAAAAAAAAGGGCATTCTTCTCACTGACCACCAAAGTAACGGGCATTGTTCCCACTGACCCCCAATAAATGGGTTTTATCAGGGGTTCCCCGAGACCTGAAAATAATTTTTAGGGTTCCCCAGCAGTAAAAAGGTTGAGAAAGGCTGTGATAGAGGGCAGGGCCGCCATCAGGGGGGTACAGGCATTACACCTGTAAGGTGTTTTTAAAAAAAATATATTTTTTTTTTATATATTTTTCTTTTATTTTTTATTAAAGGGCCAATTTTTTTTCTTTTCTTTTTTTAGAGGTCCGGAGGTCCACAGGGACCTGGAGATCTCCAGGGCCCCAGATGACAACCCCCCTTTTTTTATAAAATAAATATATTTTTTCTATATTTTTTTATTTCTTTTATTTTCATATTTATATATATATATATATATATATATATATATATATATATATATATATATATTATTATTATTATTATTAAAGGGCCCAGAGGTCACCAGGGCCCCATGTGTCAAACCCCCTTTTTTTATAATTGTTTTTTTTTTTTTTTTTTTTTATACATTTTTTTTATATATTTTTTTTTTATTAAAGGGCCCAGAGGTCCCCAGGGCCCTGGAAGGCAACCCCCTTTTTTTTTTTTTATATATAAATGTTATATTTAAAAAATATATATATATATTTTCTCTCTTTTTTCTTTTTATTTTATAAAGGGCACAGAGGTCCCCAGGCCCCCGGATGGCTACCCCCCTTTTTTATATATATTTTTCTTTATTTCTTTTTTGTAAAGGGCCCCCCCGCTTCTCAATTCGCGGCAGCACCCCCCCCCCGCTTCTCAATTTCATGCGGCAGCACACCCCCCCCCCGGTTCTCTGCTCCAGGGGGCCCATGCCTCAAGCTGTGTAAGGGGCCCCAAAATTCCTGATGGCGGCCCTGATAGAGGGTCATAAGCACATATGCCTGTGGGCACTTATACAAGATAATCTAGTTGAAGCCAGGAACCACAGGAACAGCTTATAACAACAACAATATAGATCTAAATACCAGGCAGTGATGTGGAAATAAAGTGCATGTACATAGTGCTCTCCACATAAAAAGGCATTTTAATATGAATAAAATAAAAATAAAAAAACGTACAAACATGTCACCAAAGTCCTGGTGCCGGATAAATCAGCATGTAAACAGAGGAAAAAGCGTGATGGCCAAGGGTGACGTCACGACACCTACTCTATGGAGAGATCGGATGAAAATAGACCGCCTGTCCATTTTCATCCAATCAACAGATCTGGATTTAGCGGATCGGATAGCAGTGGGTGTCAGCTGCTCCATAGGGCTGAATGGAGTGTCCGAATAGGTCTGCCAGGCAGACCTGATTGGAAAGGGGCCTAATGATGGAGCTTTGTTAAAAATGTTACTGAAATGTGTTTTAAAGACTTCTGGTACTCAGTAATTTCACATTATACTGAACACGCAGATTTTCTACCAGTCTTTAACATCCATATCCATATGCAGTAATGTCTATCAAGAATTATTATGCAACTGAAATATGAAGAAACAGATAAAAATAACCCACTTTCCCCTCTGTGCACATTACAGCAGATGGTTTTCCAAAGGATTTGGCTTGCTGTTTCTTTTATCTGTTGCTATTTTTCTTTTTTCTTTTCCCAACAGTGAGAGTGTGGATTGTCAACCAGGGGGTGGCTAAAGACTTCATTTCATGAACTACAAAGGACAAATTGTGCCACATTCAAGGAGCTGTTGTAGAAATATTTTTTTTTTTTTATAATCAAGAATTACCAATAGATTTCTGGGCATCTGTGATGGTAACGCTAAAGATTCTATAATGGAGCTTTTAGGATTTCAGATGTCAGATCACAAGTTTACTTCAAGAGCTGACCAGATCAGGATTGTGTCCAAAAATCAAGCCTAGCCCAAAAGCTACAGACTTCAAAATCTCAAATCTCCACCCATTTTTTTTTTTATCTTACAAAAGAAGTTTTATGTAAATTTACAAACACAAAAAGTGTCTTTGTGAAACAATTATCCAAAGATATGATCTTGGAGAATCACGGCTTACAAAAATGTATCAAGATTTTCAATCTTCAGTGATGTCTTCAGATGGACCTTGGATGGTTACACAAGCTGGACTGAGCTAAGGAGTGCCTTGTTCTATAAGATTTCGGTGTCTGTCTCCTGGAACGGAACTGTTGAAACAACAATGGATACAGTTCGTAGCAGGTAAGAATGCACATAACCTACAAAAAATCCTTTATAAAATAAATGCAACATCCAGGTAAAATACAACAGGGAGAGCCAGACTGGTATCATTTTACAATCCATGGCTGCTATGGCCATCTGAATGAGTTTTGCTATTATTTCAGGGGGCTACTGTCATGTTAAAAACAGCTCAGTTGGAGCTGGACTTCATACCTTCAAGAAAATGCAAAACAGCAAAAGCAAAGGCCTGGAGGCATACCCAGATAAATATTATCTATGTTATGTTTGAAACTGAAGATAAATGTATAGGGTACAGTATGTTTAGTGAGATATTCTGAGTATATTTATGTTATTGTTTTATGTAAGCCAATTGATTGGAGCAGGAGAAAAATACACAAACGTTCACTGGCGCTAGGAGGGATATAGGCCGGCCAATGAGGCAAAAACAAACCCTATAGTGATTACTGTAGAGGGTATCATATAGACAGTTCAGTGCAGCAGGAATGACGGTACCCGGAAGTACCCAACACAAGTAATATACACAAAACAAGTCCGCGCTCTTAAATGTCTGTAAAATATATATAAAATATATAAGCCCAATGTTGTTGGGATAAAAGAAAATAATCATATAAATATAGAGAAAAAAGAATCCATTTATTGCAGATCCACTTCTAAAAACAAGGGAGAAACAGTCCATATAGGATAATATACAGGGCTGTAGAGTAGTAAGCAATGTGCACAAACAGTTCCACCAGCAGACACCAGCAATTCATGGGGTTAAACCTCAAAGGTTCCATGCACAGGCCATCATGAGGACAAAAACACACGCTGACAGTACCTTGATGGTAGATGGTATAAAGTGGTACACAGAGAGCCGCCATCAGATCTTAGGGTAAGGACCTGACATCAAACAGTCCACAATGCTGGAGTGTCACCACGAAGAGAAGGGGACGGTGCCATCCGACGGGACCATCCGACGGGTCTTACAGCCGGAAATGCGGCGCAGTAGGCTCTGCGGGGACACACGCTCTTTCCGTCCGATAGCGTGGACGTCACACGTCTGAGACGCCACTTCACGTTCAGACCAGTGGAGCTGAAGTATCCTGGACGCCCTCTGGTGGAAAATCCAAAAATGGCATGTGACTAGTATAGGATGGTGGAAGCTGTTAGCAAAAAAGACAGGATATAGTCTATCTTCTTTTAAAAGGTGTGTAATAAAATCCCATAAATAAGGGGATCAGGGGGGTCTTGACGACGCGTTTCGCGCTTCCAGGCGCTTTTTCAAAGTCAAGGGTATAGGGCTTATTGCCAGGATTAAATAGTCTAAAATAAGGGGAGGGATAATGATGAGAGGAAGGGGAAATGGAAAAAAATGGGCATGTCCACAGAACCGAAAGGTTTAACCCCTTACAGGGACTGAAACACCAGAAACACAACACACATGAATATATATGTTAAAAAAAAAAAAAAACATATGTTAAAAAACACTAAAAAGCCTGCCACCTACTGGAGTATTAGGAATATGAAATAAAATAAAATAATTCTCTAAATATACCCACAAATATTTAAAATTAAAACTTAGTCGTTAGATCAAAATGCTAGTTTCAATTTCTTCGTTTAACCCCTTGGGAGCCAATGAATTGAGCATAAAAATCCAGAAGACTTCTCTTCTGCAAAGAAGGGAAAATCTCTCATTATTAGTAAGGGTGCCTTTCGGGATGTGTTCAATCACAAACACTTCTAGATCTTTAAAATTTTTGTTATGACAGTAATTAAAATGGCGTGGCACACTATGTTCAGTGCACCCTTTTTTTATCAGACGGCGATGGTCACCTATTCTCGCACGTAGTGCTCTTATGGTACGGCCTACATAAAAGAACCCACAAGGGCAACGTAATACATAAATAACAAATTCCGTTGAGCAGGTAATAAATTGTTTGATAATAAACTCTTTCCCAGAGCGCATGGTTATTCTGTCAGTACCATGTGTAATAAACTGGCAGGTTAAGCACGCTCTTTTTTTACACTGAAAAATGCCCTTTCTATCATTAAAATAGGTTCTTATGTCTAAGGGGGAACCTGAAGATTTCTTTTTTATTTTGCTAGGGGCCAAAATATTTTTAATGGTTCGAGCTTTCCGAAAAGTGACTTGGGGTATGGCCGGAAGTACTGGGGCCAGTCTCTGGTCCAAAAGGAGGATCTTAAAATGTTTTTTAATAATGTTAGTCACTGCCTTATATCTATTGTTAAAGGTGGACACAAATCTGATTGCATAGGCGTTATTTTGTTGTTCTTTTGGTGATTTCTTAGCATGACTTGGATCTAAGAAGAATGAAAACGCTTCATTTATAAGCTCTTTAGGATAACCCTTTTCTTCAAATTTTTTCTGCATTAGTTCACTAGATTCCACGTAGTCCTCTTTCTTGGTACAATTTCACTTGAGTCTGTTAAACTGACCTTTAGGGATATTTTTCTTCCATACGGGGTGGTGACAGCTCTTGAAGTGGAGGTAAGAATTACCATTAGAGGGTTTAATATGGTTTTTGGTGATTATCTTCTCCGACTCGTGACTTAAAACTAGATCTAAAAACACCAATTCCAGGGGTCTAATACGTGTGTAAATGTTATATTGAATGCATTGTTGTTGCAATGAGAAAGAAAGGAGAAAAAAGCCTCAGTGGTCCCACTCCAAATAAGTACCACGTCATCAATATAACGTCCATAATAAACTATATGCTCAGCAAAGGGATTGTTCATCCAGATATTCTCTTCCTCCCATAGACCCATGGTGAAGTTGGCATAAACTGGAGCAAAATTAGCTCCCATTGCAGTCCCTTTCTGTTGTACGTAAAATTGTTCACAGCAAGTAAAGTAATTGTGCTTTAGGCAAAAATCAACTGCCTCAACCAAAAATTGTGATTAAAGAGAGTTGAAGTCTCCACTTTTATTGAGAAAATGTTGTATGGCTCCAATCCCCACTTTGTGGGGGATGGAGGTATATAGAGAGGCCACATCAAGGGAGGCCCATAAGTAATTTGGTTCCCATGAGTAGTATTGTAGGGCATCAATAACCTCCATAGAATCCTTAATATAGGACGGTAATTGTACAACCAAAGGTTGTAACATATAGTCAATATAGGTGGATAATCCACTAAGGAAACTATTGGTACTGGCTATAATGGGACGCCCTGGAGGGTCAGTAAGGGATTTGTGGATTTTCGGCAGGTGATAAAAGTGAGGAGTACTAAATTCAGATGGTAGGAGAAATTGTTTCTCTTTTTTCGTAAGGACTCCTTTTTCCCAAGCTGTATATACTCGTGTTTTTAATGTCTGTTGGTAACCAGGATTGGAGCAGGAGAGTCACTCCTTGTTGTGCTGGGGGAAATATGCAACTGGGAACCTCTGCTTCCTTTGCTGTGCATGACTGATTTTACAGCGAGAATACAGCTCTCACCATATAATCGATGGAGAAAGCAATGGTGTAGACATTGCCGATCCTGACCTCCCTAGGGCCCTAAGCAAAATGACATGTCACATTAAAGTTAACATACCCCACAACTTTTCAAAATCATACCGCACATACCTGCTGCCCAACGGACACACCACTTGCTTCTTCATCTGCACAATCTGTGACAGTTGGGAGGTATGGATTAAAGTAAGAAGCGGGGGGTGCTGACTTCTTACCTCTTCTCCCATGCAGCCAGGGAGTTCAGAAGCGGGATGAGGGGCCGAAAATGACTTCTCACCAGACGGGGCCTCTAGTAATTTGGGGGGCCCACCGCAGTTTTGCGGGGACCTAAGCGGCTTGCATAGTGAGCCTATAGGGCGGATCGGCCCTGGGTGTTGATTTACTGAAACTGGCGTATTCTGACGTATTCTGACTGGCGTAATCTATCTCTTGTGAGACCTCTATGCCTGCCCTGTATAAGCAGATTTAATCACTAAGGACAATTCTCATCCATAATCCTCAATCCTCAGCTTGAACTCAACCAAGTACCGATTCTATTTGCAGAGGTGCTTTTATTCCGAAGATTGGGTTACAGCAGATGATAGGATACAAGAGATGAATAGATTGTGGTACTTGTGCGGTCAAAAGATGATATTGTCTGTAGCTTACTATGCAGAATACATGTGTCCTGTTACAATCACAGGAAGAAGGTGTGGAACATTACATAGAAAGGATGTATGTCATAACATCAGGGAAGAAACATGGAAAACAAATGCATTAACACAAAGGTCAGTAGATGGCAGCATGTTAACTAAACATAAAAATCCATAGAAAAATGGTTAAGGAACCAATCTATATAACTTAAATGCCCCATTGGCGCGGCACATGGAGAGTGCAAAATCTGGTACAGCTGTGCATGGTAGCCAACTAGCTTCTAGCTAGCTACCATAACCCCAGTATCCTCTTCTTCAGTGGACAGTCTGCTTTTAGATAAAAATTGTCTCTGCGGTGGATTCGTCGCAAGATCACTTATTGGCGGCAGGAGAGGGGCCCCTCTCCCGCCGCTCTCCGGTGCCCTCCACTGCTTTCCAGAGCCGTCGGCAGCGGCGGAGGAGATCAGGTCTGCTCCCTGGGCTGACATGGAGACAAGTGAGAGGAAGATGGCCTATCATTACAGGGCGGAATCAACGTCAAAACGTCACTTTCGCCCAATGCCCTTAAAGGGACATTTAAAAAAAAAAGCGTGACATGTTGGGTATCAATTTACTAGACATAGCATTATCCTATGCACAGCTGCACCAGATTTTGCATTCTCCAGTAAATCAACCCTGTTCCTGAAACACTATTTTTGTTTTAAACAAGTATGTAGCCCCTCCTGTCGTGGACAAATTGGCTTTATGCAGAGCATACCGCCACTTTGCCTTGTGCTAAAAAGCACACACTCCATCTTAATGAAATAATCCATATTTAACTAAATAAGTTTCACTCACCATGCATTCAAAAAGACACACCTTCACCCATCAGCTTGTTCTCATCCATAGCTACCAGACAAAATAATAATACAATAACACAATACGATACAGTAATAATACTATAACCAATGAACACAGTTCCTGATGAGGGGAGCCTATATGCAGCTGTATGCTCATGCCACCATATTTATGTTGATCAGACACAGAGATGACAAAAGCACAAACCGATAGTGTGCCTGGAGAGTGACGCATCGCACAGGCGAATATCTGTGCATCCCAGAGGGGCCCTCGCGCCGCCGACACTCACACTCTACAAACACCCTTCTCCAAATCAGGAAGTGTATCTCAATCAGCCTCAGACTGCCCCAATCAGTTCTAATTAGAGCGGGTTGGGGAAGTACTAAGACTGGGTGCCAATATGAAAATACATATTAAATACATTTTCAAATTTCCACCACACTCCTTAACAGATATTTCTTAATCACTTTCTTCCCTTTTTTTTTTGCAGATTTTTTTAACTTTTTGTATGTAAATTTTAGTGCTGCAATAAAATAATGCTTTGTACCAAAAAATAATGCTTTGTACCAAAAACACATTTCTTTATAAAAGAGGCAAACTACTTGTAAACCACCTTACTTCCCAGCAGGCCCGGACTGGCCATAGGGCATACCGGGAAAATGCCCGGCCCGCGAACGGCCCTCGCGGCCCGGGGCCCGATTGCGGCCCGCGAACGGCCCTCGCGGCCCACGAACGCCCCCCGGCGGCTATTGAGCCTCACTGTGCCTATCAAATGCAGCCACTGGGCCCATCAAATGCTGCTACTGGGCCATCAATTGTCATCACTGTGCCATCAAACGCAGCCACTGTGCCATGCCATCAAACGCAGCCACTGTGCCATCAATTGTCACCACTGTGCCATGCCATCAAACGCAGCCACTGTGCCATCAATTGTCACCACTGTGCCATGCCATCAAACACAGCCACTGTGCCATCAATTGTCACCACTGTGCCATGCCATCAAACGCAGCCACTGTGCCATGCCATCAAACGCAGCCACTGTGTTATGTCATCAAACGCAGCCACTGTGCCCTTTAATTGTCGCCACTGTGCCAATTGATGCCACTGTGCCCTTTAATTGGTGCCACTGTGCCCATTGATGCCAGTGTGCCCATTGATGCCACTGTGCCCATTGTCGCCACTATGCCCATTGTCGGGCGCCCTCTATAGATGCACTGCCACTGTCTATCTATCTTCTTTCTTTATCTATCTTCCTTCCTATCTATCTATCTATCTATCTATCTATCTATCTATCTATCTATCTATCTATCTATCTATCTATCAATCTATCTATTTTTATCTATCTATCTAGATCTATCTACCTATCTTCCTTCCTTCTCTTCTTTTTTTCTATCTTTATCTATCTTCCTTCCTTACTATCTATCTATCTATCTACCTTCCTTTCTGTATCTATCTTCCTTCCTTCCCTTCTTTCTTTCTATCTTTATCTTTCTTTCTTTATCTATCTTCCTTCCTTCCTTCCTTCCTTCCCTTCTTTCTATCTATCTATCTATCTATCTATCTATCTATCTATCTATCTATCTATCTATCTATCTATCTATCTATCTATATATCTATCTATATATTTATCTATCTATCTTCCTTCCCTTATTTCTTTCTATATTATTAATTCTTTCTTTATCCATCTTCCTATCTATCTATCTATCTATCTATCTATCTATCTATCTATCTTCCTTCCTTCCCTTCTTTCTTTCTATCTGTATCTATCTTTCTTTATCTATCTTCCTTCCTATCTATCTATCTATCTATCTTCCTTCCTTCCTTCCCTTATTTCTATATTTATCTATCTTTATTTATCGATCTTCCTTCCCTTCTTTCTTTCTATCTTTCTTTATCTATCTTCCCTTCTTGCTTTCTATCTTTATCTATCTTTCTTTCTCTATCTATCTACCTTCTTTTCCTTATTTCTTTCTATATTATTCATTCTTTCTTTATCTATCTTCCTTCCTTTCTATCTATCTATATCTATTTATCTATCTTCCTTCCTTCCCTTCTTTCTTTCTATCTTTATCTATCTTTCTTTACCTTCCTTCCTTCCTTTCTATCTTCCTTCTTCCCCTTCTTTCTTTGCATCCTGCATCCTTTATCTGTCTTTATCTTCCTTCCTTCCCTTCTATCTATCTATCTATCTATCTATCTATCTATCTATCTATCTATCTATCTATCTATCTATCTATCTTCCTTCCTTCCCTTCTTTCTTTCTATCTGTATCTATCTTTCTTTATCTATCTTCCTTCCTATCTATCTATCTATCTTCCTTCCTTTCTTCCCTTATTTCTATATTTATCTATCTTTATTTATCGATCTTCCTTCCCTTCTTTCTTTCTATCTTTCTTTATTTATCTTCCCTTCTTGCTTTCTATCTTTATCTATCTTTCTTTCTCTATCTATCTACCTTCTTTTCCTTATTTCTTTCTATATTATTCATTCTTTCTTTATCTATCTTCCTTCCTTTCTATCTATCTATATCTATTTATCTATCTTCCTTCCTTCCTTCCCTTCTTTCTTTCTATCTTTATCTATCTTTCTTTCTTTACCTTCCTTCCTTCCTTCCTTCCTTCCTTCCTTCCTTTCTATCTTCCTTCTTCCCCTTCTTTCTTTGCATCCTGCATCCTTTATCTTCTTTCTTTATCTTCCTTCCTTCCCTTCTATCTATCTATCTATCTATCTATCTATCTATCTATCTATCTATCTATCTATCTATCTATCTATCTATCTTCCTTTCTTTCTTTCTATCTTAATCTTTCAATCTATCTTTCTTTATCTCACCCCACATCCCGTCATTAACCCCCCCTGTGCCCCCCCCCCCCCGGGCTGCTCAGTCTAAAATGCCCGGGCCTATTTTTTGTCCCAGTCCGGGCCTGCTTCACAGGCAGAAGTTACGATAATGTTGCTGGAAGCTAGGCTGTGTCAAAACTTGTTGATTATGATTAAATCATTAAATTATAGTACAAGAACATGGTAGCCCCAGGAATAGGGACAGTGGCTGTCATTTCCGTGCCATGCACTTGGCCTAATCAGTGCACATGCGGATGTGCAAGGAATAGTAGAAAAACAACTATTAGAGGCACACATGCAATGGGACTATGTTTACAGGTGGCACCCTATTAGTGTAATATGGGGGCAGCAATTATGAATGTGATATACAGAAGGTCAGTATGCATACCACATGAAGAGGACCTTATATGCATGTCTCCATTCTTTCTTCTCCTATAAAGCAGCCCGGTCCTTTGCACCCCTGGCCTAAGTAGCCTTCTGTTCTGAACTGCGTTGCTACAGCTTTGCCTGTCAATGCTATTCCTTTGAGAACATTGCCCTATTTAAAATCGTGCAGTCACCTTATGAAAACATGTTCCCTGGTCCTCCTCTTCCAACAACACCATCTCCTTATGCTACCCTGTACACAATCTTAACCTCCTACCATAATGCCTGCCCCCCCCCCCCTTGTGGTAGCTGTTTAAAGAACTCCATAACAACCAGCAACTATGTATGTTTGTCTGCTGTACAAGGGCCCTCCTACAGCATTTGTGGGGCCTTACTTCACTGATGCTCTGAGTCGAGTATTGTAAGTAAAACTGTTTTCAAGCTCTAGCATAATAATAAAATATTATTATTATTTTTTTATTTTATTAAAGGGCCCAGAGGTCCCCCAGGGCCCTGGATTTTTGTGGCTTCTCAATTTACGGCAGCCCCCCCACTTGTCAATTTGAGGCGGCAGCACCCCCCCCCCCCCAGTTCTCTGCTCCAGGGGACCCATGCCTGAAGCTTATTCGAGTGTGGAAACAACCCTTGGTGAACCTCGCACAAGAAAATATCATGGATTATGATCCATGAAAAAATGGTTAGCATCTGAAGGATACAGTTAAACCAGGGGTGCCCAACCTTTTGAAGAGCGAGGGCCACGTAAGCAACTTGGTAACCGGTCACGGGCCACAATGAGCGGAGCGGTGGGTGCCATGTCCGTGTCTCCAGAGTGAACACGAAAACAGCCCACAATACTTTTTAGTGGATCGTATTGGAGGTAGAACACCAGTCTGTTTATGTCTGCCACTACTTAGAGGCGAATGGTGGGCCCAATTGGTCGGACTGACCATGTAAAAACGGGCCCAAGGCTGCTTTTACACTGATGCCCTGAGGTTTACACGAACCACGGGTGCAACGCAGTGTACCCTTGGCTTTTCTGGTCTTTGCAATAGATTTTTCTTATATTGTGCAGGTTTGGTGCACTTACAGAAAGCTCACCAAACTCGCAGGTAATAATAGAAGTCTATGACTCAGTGCAGGTAACCCGCAGGTAAACTGCTTTGCACCTGCGGGTCAGTTTGAAAGCAGCCCAGTAACCACTGCAGAAAATATATACCCATATATACACTGTGATTTTAGCAATAAACTGACCTTTAATAACAGTATTCTATTCTATTCCATCCCAGAGCGGCCCACCCCCGGGCCACTGGTTGGGCACTCCTGAGTTAAACAGTTTGAAAAGACTTGGGGTCCTTGGGCTCAATATGTGTGCCTACTATTGATACCTAATTAACATTCTTGGGTTCTGGGGGAAAGTGTCTCTGTTTATCTCTATCTGCAGGGGCGTTGCTAGGTATTGAAAAGACCAGGGGCTTCAGCCCGAAGCAGGCACGGGGGGGGGGTGCGGTATGCGCGGGCTCGTGCTAAGCAGGGGTTGTGTGACTTACCTGACACACATACCCTGACCTAAATGTCAGTGTGTGCATGTCAGTGTATGTGTATGTGTATATATATATATATATATATATATATATATATATATAAAAAATGTCAGTGTGTGTATATATGTCAGGACACACACACACACACACACAGACTGACACACACACACACATTCACACAGACTGACACACACAGACTGACACACACACACACACAGACTGACACACACACACAGACTGACACACACACACAGACTGACACACACAGACTGACACACACACACAGACTGACACACACACACTGACACACACACACAGACTGACACACACACACTGACACACACACAGACTGACACACACACACACACACACTGACACACACACACACACTGACACACACACAGACTGACACACACACAGACTGACACACACACAGACTGACACACACACAGACTGACACACACACAGACTGACACACACAGACTGACACACACACACACACACACACACACAGACTGACACACACACAGACTGACACACACACACACAGACTGACACACACACACACACACAGACTGACACACACACACACAGACTGACACACACACACACACACACACACAGACTGACTGACACACACACACACACACACACACTCACACTCACACAGACTGACACACAGACACACAGACACACACAGACTGACACACACACACACACACACACACACTGACACACACTGACACACACACACATTCCCTGAAACAAGCATGTGAGGAAGCTCTTGCATTAGCAATTCAAAGGCTTACCTCAACACAGCGGTGTGGAGACTGCAGGCGATCGTGGCTGGGATTCTGGGAAGCTTTGGACTTGGAGGTAAGGTTCCATGCCGTGGAGGGCTGTGCAGAGCGCGAGGAGCCGCTTCAAGCTCACAAACTGCCGCCGGCGCCATCTTGTGCATTCGACTGCTGGGGGGGGGGGGGGGGGGGCGAAGACGTGTCACACTCAGCCAGGCAGCTCAAGCAAGCCGCATCATGCCATGTTCCCGGTGACAGTGTCCAATGTCCATTGCAGTCTGCTGAGCGGCGCTGCCCCGTTATCCACAGGATGGTGGAGGCACTGACTGGAGGAGCTGAACGCAGATTTGTAATTCCCGCCTTCTGGAGCTCTGCAGCGCCTATGATGGACGTCACACGTCCCGCAGACATGGCATTGATTGGACCAGTGGGACGTCCATCACAGGCGTTGGCTGCGCTGGCTCCAGAAGGCGGACCTGCTGCTATGGAACTCGGCTGCATTCGGCAGCTCTCGGGATCAGATCAGTCCCGGCGCTCGCCGTTCACACTCGGGGCTAATAATTCAGACCTGCGGCCATGAGACTCGGGGCTTTTCGGGGGGACATTCGGGGCTTCAGCCTACCTAGCCAGGGCCTAACGACGCCTCTGTCTATCTGACTTTTTTTTTTCTCCTAATTTCTTTTTTTTTCTCTCTTTTGATGGATCTCCTATGCTTGAGAATACTTTAATTGAGCTGTTTTTGATTTCCATGACAGGTTGCAGCATTTTCTTAAGTTGGGCCCCCTGGGGCAGTAGTCATCCATACAGACATTTTCTGGTTGACGGACTATGTAGCCTAGGATGTGTGTATTATAATCCCCTAGATCATCATACCCTAGCTGTACTTTTATATCTTCTTGATATCTGGAAAGTACTGTACTGTTCTTTGTCTTGCTTATTTACAATAACAATAGATTTCAAAGTAAAAAATAAATAAATGTTGATCATTGTAAGCAGTTTGTGTCATCTTTGTAATTCATAAATTCTGCTAAAGAGCTTGTTTTTTGTTATAGAAAAACAACAGACTTACTGACTGGATCACCAGATGAAAATAGAAGAAAGCCTAAAAAACAAAACTAATGCAGCCATCATATCAAGGAGTTAGTAAACTGAATATAATATATGTTTGCTTTTGGGTTTAATATCACCTTAATTACAGCAACTCAAACTATAAGTCAGGCTCAGCCCCCCTAATACTTACCTGAGTCCCATCTCGTTCCAGCAGCGGCTCTCCCATGTCTTTCTCCTCATTGGCTGAGACAGCAGCGTGAGCCATTGGCTCCTGCTACTGTCAATCACAGCCAGTGAGCCAAAGGGGAAGAGTGACGCTCTGTCTGTGAATGGACACACAAAGCAGTGGCTCAGGAGCGAGCCTGCTCGGGTGCTCTGTAGCAATCTGCTTGCGACAGGGCCACTTGGCATTAGGGAGGAGCCAGGATTGCTGGTGAGTGACCCGAAAAGAGGAGGATCGGGACTGCTCTTTGCAAAATCATTGTACAGAGCAGGTAAATATAAAAAAAAAATCTATTGTTTTCTTTTTAATACCTTTAATATTACTTTATTAGTGGACAGCACAGTCTAGAGCCAGTGAGTTATTTTGGAGAAAAGAAGGGGATGAGGAGGGAGGAGCAAGGGAGAGCCTTCTATCCTAGGCTTTTGGTCTGTGTCATTCTATTGATGCACATAGTGTAGGGAGACACAACTCTAATCCCTGCATGCAAGCATGACTCCATAGAATGCAGCACCTATGGAGAAAGAAACCACCCTGAAATAGAAAACTAGGGGTAGCGGTCATAGGCAAGGATTAAAAGATATAGAAGTCTACATTCACACAAGTGATTAAGTCTGATACAAATTGTAACAGCAAAAAATGTTCTGATTTCTGTTTCCATTCATAGTGGCTCCCAGCGGCTAAGTGTGGCCGTCGGCCCTGTTCACTATAATGACAGGCCGCTACTATGCACTATGGACTTAAAGGGACACTAAAGTCAGGGCTTTTTAAAAAAAAAAAATAACAAACATGTTATACTTACCTCCACTGTGCAGTTCGTTTTGCACAGAGTGGCCCGGAAAGCTGTCTTCTGGGGTCCCTCGACGGCTGTCTGGGCTCCTCCTCGCAAAAGCTTTCCTTCTTTATGCGAGGGCGCTCGCATGGAGGAAAGCTTTTGCGAGCGCGCTCCCGTGATACAGCGGCGGCCATAGCCGCCGACTGTATCACTCGGCTCCGCCCCCGGCGCGCTGCGTCATCCGCTCTGATTGACAGCAGCGCTAGCCAATGGCTGCGCTGCTATCAATCCGCCCAGCCTAGCCAATCAACGGCCAGGCTGGGAACCAAAGAGGACGACATGGACGCGCCCGGGAGATTCGAACGGTCAGGTAAGTACAACGGGGGCTCGGGGGGGGCCGGTGCTGTGAGATGTTTTTTTACCTTAATGCATAGGATGCATTAAGGTAAAAAAACGTGTACCTTTACAACCCCTTTAAGTTCCCCAATGTCCTGGAAGCTTTGTTTCATACCTTACTGGTACAGCAGCAGCAGTGATAGAATATTGATGTCTGGGACCATTCATGGGTGCCCAAGCACCATGAAGTGCAACGATTTGTTGGATTTGCCAACTTTTACTGAAAATTCATAAGAACCTTCTCTAAGGTGATAGCACCAATTATGAGGCTGATAATGAAAGGGATGACCTTTGTGTGTTCATCAGAGGCACAGACTGCATCACTATTGGTACATCATGATCCTGAACTATCTTTTATCATGGAAGCAGAAGCTTTAGACTCTATCCTTTCTCAGCGAAGAGGAGAAAAGATGAAGCTTCATCCTTGTGCTTATTTCTCTCATTTAACCACTTAATCGCCTTAGGACGTCATATGATGTCCTCCACTTTGTGCAGTGATATCTCAATGATGTCTGCAGCCACAGGCATCATTCAGATATCGCCGTCTTCAGCCAGCGATTCTGTGCACCATAAGAATGATCAAAGCGGTGTCCCCCCCTCCTGCCGCCATCCGGTGCTTCTCCGGGCTCTCCCGTGCCATTGGGGGCCCGGAGAGCGAATTGGCCGGCGTTCCCTGCAGAACCATAGAGATGACTGGTGACCAGACGGTCACAGTCATCTCTGTGACCGTCGGAGGACGGGGCGCGACGTTATGACGTCACGCCCGGTACCCGCAATGTAAACACAGCCGCAATCGCGGCTGAAAGCATTAGATCGGTGAATTTTTTTCACAATCGAATTCTTTCCAGCCTGGAGGAGAGATGCGGGGTCTTATTGACCCCATATCTCTCCATAAAGAGGACCTGTCACCGTGATTCCTATTACAAGGGATGTTTAACAGACACCCTAGGGAATAAAAGCGTGACATGTTTGGTACCTATTTACTCGGCGTAACATCATCTTTCACATTATACAAAAAAATTGGGCTAACTTTACTGTTTTGTTATTTTTTAATTCATGAAACGTTTTTTTCCCTAAAAAAAGGCGTTTGACAAATTATTGTGCAAATACCGTGCAGGAAAAAAAGTTGCAATGACCGCCATTTTATTCCCTAGGGTGTCTGCTAAAAAAAATATATAATGTTTGGGGGTTCTGATTAATTTTCTAGCAAAAAAATTGTGATTTTTACATGAAGGAGAGAAGTGCCAAAATAGGCCTGGTGATTAAGTGGTTAAGGTCTTTAGCTAAAAGGAATTATGACATTGAGAATAAAGAGTTGCTGGCAATTAAGGAAGCCTTTTCTGAATGGACATCTGTTGGAAGGTGCTAATCATCCTGTTACTATTCTCACTGATCATAAAAATTTGGAATTCATTAATTTTACCAAGAGATTGTCTTCTAGCCAAGCATGTTGGTCTCTATTCTTACCCAGGAACAATTTTTATTATGTCGTATCCACCAGGTCAAGGAATGGTAATGCCAATGAGGATGTTTTCTGAGCCTCTCCAGGACAGCAACTCTGAATGTACAATCCTGTCTTAAATAAACTTCCTAGGTGTCATTAAAGGAAAACATTTTTTTTGGCTGAAATGACTGTTTACAGGGTATAAAGACATACAAGTTAACTGATTCCTTTTAAAAATGATTAAAAACAGATAAAAATCAATCATATAATGTGCCTGCAGGTTAGTTTCACTTTTAAAACTGGTTTCATGTTTCGGTGAAGTAGAGAGACACACAGAACAAAAACAAACAAATCCAGGACAGTGTTTTGTTTTTAAAATGAATCTGAGTTCTGGTTCTGAGGAGTTTTAGACACACAGTAATGACAGCTTGGACCACAGTGAAAAGCTGCCATGAGATTTTTCATAAGGAGCCAGACAAGCAGGAAGTGTGGAGATCAGAGCAGAATTACAGTAACTTCAAAGCAAAAACGAACAATGAGGAAATGAAACCAGGACTGCAGTAAGGTAAAGGAAGCTATTTAGCAAAAAAAATAAAAAATTCCTTTAGTGATTCTTTAATCATCTTCCTAAGGACATTAACCCCGAGTACAAGAACAGCATTTGGACTCAAGCAAGTCGCCTCCTTTTACCTGAATCTTTTAAGTTAGATGGCTCTCAACTTGCTGGGCATTTTGTGGATTCTAAGACAGAAGAAGGTTTATCACATTCCCTTTGGTGAACTGTTTGTTGGTCTTAAAGCGGGGTTCCAACCACAATTAGCATTTTTTAAATGCATGTCCTTTCATCATGTGTTTTTATAATATAAATCCGGTCACTTACTATTTTACAATCCGCCACCGCTCCGCATAGTTATTCAAAAAAGATAGTTTATAAAACTAGGTCCACACGGTTGTCATTTTGCTTGTGGGCATTGTGAAGCCTACAAGCACTTACTTCCTGGAAGTCTTGGATGGGGAGTGATAATTGGGTAGCGCACTGCATCCTGGGAAATTATGACACACATTTCCCAGGAGCATTAGAGGGAGATGTCAGAATCCTAGGTGATTTGAAGGGCAGATTTGTGGGACTGCATAGCAACAGGCATTTCCAGGTGAGTAAAAAAAATGTATTTTTTATTTTTTAGGTCTAATGAGCACAATAATGAAAAATTAATTTGGGATGGAAACTCCACTTTAATTTACAGCATTTTTTCACAACTACCTAAAACTTTTGCACAGTACTGTACTGTATGTGATACGCTCATATGCATAATTACTAAACTGCATGTTTGTATGTTTTTTTGCGATCCACTGTACCTTAGTAATCCCTTGATAAATCGTGGCAGACCTCCACGAAGTCTCCTGGGAACAATAACAAAAGCTCCCAGGAGACATTTCGACATCGAGGAAGTGACTAAATACCCACACGCTACCCGATGAATCCATATACAGGAAGCGGCCGCTTGGTGAAGAATTGGCTCAGACGGCTCGACTGCTCTCGGCTGCTCTAGTCCTGCAAAGGGAACTGAGTTACTGCTGTGAAAAAGTGCAGGAACTCCGTTCCCATGCGTTCCCGCAGGACTTGAGCCCTGACCCCATATCTGACCTGTGTACACAGTAAGACACCCTGATCTTCTCCTTTGCGTTTACTACAACCACTCTGTTTCATGAAGACTATGGTCTGTCCACCTTTGAAAGAGGCGACCACTATCTTGGTAGTCATCGTCTATCTCACTAAGATGGCTCATTTTATATCTGTTAAAAGGGGTACCCTCTGCTGAACAAACTGAACAAACTACATGGAATTCCTGATGATGTGGTGTCTAACAGAGTACAGTTTACTTCAAAATTTTGGAAAAGCTTTTGCTCGGCAATAGGTGTAACAATTATTCTGTCCTCTACTTTTCATCTTCAGTCTAATGGTCAAATCGAGAGGACCAATCAAACTATGGAGCAGTACCTTTGATGTTTTGTCAGTTATCATCAGGATGACTGGGTGGACTATATTCCTACTGCAGAGTTTGCTTATAACAATTCTAAACATAGCTCCATTTTCCAAAACCTTTTATTTCAAACAGTTTTTATTCCTGATCTCTATGGGCCAGATTCAGAACGTATTTACGTCGGCGTATCTAGACATACGCCGCGTAAATACTAAGAATAGCCGGCGTATCTTTTTTTCTGTATTCAGAAAACAAGATACGCCGGAATTCAGCTAAGATACGAGCGGCGTAAGTCTGTTACACCGTCGTATATTAGTTGCATATTTACGCTGGCCGCTAGGTGGCGCTTCCGTCGATTTACGCGTCGAATATGTAAATTAGACAGATACGCCGATTCACGAATGTACTTGTGGCCGGGCGTCGTAGTTTACGTCGTTTGTGTAAGCGTTAGTCCGGCATAAAGTTACCCCTGCTATATGAGGCACGGCCAATCTTAACTATGGATGTTGGGACAGCGTCGAATTGTACGTCGTTTGCGTAAATCGTTCAGAAATGGGGCTGTACGTAAGTTACGTTCACATCGTTTACATTGACTACTTGCGACGTGATTTCACGCATTCGCTCTGGGATACGTCCACGGACGGCGCATGCGCCGTTCAGAAAATACGTAAATTGCGTGGGGTCATGATTCATTTACATGAATCACGCCCCCTACATGACTAATTTGATTTTGGCGCCCTTACGCCGGCCACTTTACGCTACGCCACCGCAAATTTCGGAGCAAGTGCTTTCTGAATAAGGCACTTGCCCATAAAACTTGTGGAGGCGTAGCGTAAAGAGCATACGCTAGGCCGCCAGATAGATACACAATTGTATCTGAATCTGGCCTTATATCTCCAATCGCATTTATACTGTTAGGGACAGATTAACTACATTACAAGAGATTCAGGAAAAATTGATTGATATTTTCAAGAAGGCTCAGGAATACAGTTTTACAAGAAGGCCTCTGACAGACATCGCAGACCACTCTACTTTTCACGTAAGTAAAAAAGTTTAATTGTAGTCAGAGTCTTCATATCAAAACAATAACTCCTAACTTACCAAGACCTGAGGTGTGCCTTGGCCTGGATGGTCAGTATACCTGAAAAGAGGGCATACCCTCAATGTATGAAATTTATGAAGAATGGAGGGAACTGGAGGGGTGGGAACCAGGAAACTGAGCCAACGCTGGATCCGACAGGGGAGGAGAGCTATATAGCCCCAGACTCCACCTACAATCCAGCCGTCTAACTTATCTACTTATAATTTCAAGGTTCAAGTTCTATCTGCTAAGTTGCATCAAAAGTCTGAATTCGGACCTGAAACGGACCAAAGAAAGCACACGTTTTTCCTGCAGAACGCACCAGACCTGCTTTGGAGATATGTAAACCGGCTCCAAAGAGAGCCAGTCAATTGGATGCGGGGAAACCCTACCTAGCCTCAAAGTATGTTACCTTAGCTAATGCCCAGGACATGCAACAAAATGTTTACAACTGCTGTTCCTTCTTTGCCACTGTCAACCTGCATTTCCATTTTCAATTTATGTAGAGCCAATTTAATACATGTTATATTTTTTAAATGCGCATGCGTGGCTATCAGTGTTGTAAGTAACGCAGTTACAATAAACGCAGTTACCTAACGCAGCCCCTTTTGAGGGTAACGAGTAATCTACCTGATTACTCTTCCCCTCACGGTAACGCAGTTCCTATTACTTGGGCGACATTACCGCAATTATATCTACCGCCACTAGATGGCAGCAGAGTAATTTCTTCTGCCGGCGCTGTGAACATAAATATGGGTGGAACTCCGCTTTAGAATCATGTGACCGCTGTGATGGCCTGTCACAGTGGTCTAAAAACTCCCAATCGCAAGGAGCCCTGGATACAGTGAGCCCCACCCGCCTCACACTGACCTATCATCGGGGAACAACTCACATCGATCACACACACACTGTGTGCGCAACCTGATCAATGATCCGGGGAACACATGGCCGGAACAAAATGTTCCACAGAACAAACGTTCCCTATACAACACAGTGTACACAGCGACATCTAGTGGTCAACATGGTAAGTGCAGGACACCTATACAGACCAATGATCAGCAGGTTATTTTTGGTCAGTGATTTCATCTCTTCATCAGACAACAAAGAAAAATCTGACATCCCCATTCCAGATCCCTTGCATTTAATAAAGCTTATATAAGATAAATAAAATAATAAACAATAAACTATAGAAAATTCTAATATAAGATTTTAAATTACAGACTCTGTAAACGTCAAGGGAATGTATATTATAAACATACAAATTATAAGCTGGATTAAAATGTATGTAATATGTAGCAGATGGATAAGGGTTTTAAGTCCTATTAGCTGCACATACATGGTGGGACGGATGCACCTAGGCTGGGATATACACGAGATCACCATTTGTTTCCGGTTTTCTTCTCTCAAGGATCTGGCGTTCTTTTGTCTTGGAGTATTAACTCACTGCTCCCTGGCAAGCGCACGTCATCTGCTTCTCAACAAAGCATTGTAGAATATTAAAATAAATTCAGTTACTTTGCTGAGTAACTAATTACTTTTTCAATGTAGTAACTGAGTCACTAACGCAATTACTTTTTCGGAGAAGTAATTTGTAACTAACTAATTACTTTTTTAAAGTAAGATGAGCAACACTGGTGGCTATACAGTGTTCTCTTTAAAATCAGTTTCAGTTTCTAAGTTGGAAACATTAAAGGTTAGCTGAGCTTTTTATTGTTCTTTTAGTTTGTTTTCTAGTTACTTTTCCTGGTGCCTCCATGGCAACATACCTGTGACAAGCTCCGCCTTGGCTCCTCCCTCAGGACTAGTGAATATTATAAAAGAGTTGGTTAGCACAGCCCCCACATTCTCCTTTCTTTCCTCATACCTCATGGCAGTGAATTATGGTCGTTTGTCCTTACCTCCTGCATTCGGCAGCTTCCGTCCGGGTTCAAGCCTCTCCCGGACGCGGTCCCTTCTCTTGGGCAGCTAAACGCGCTTATAAGGTAGGGAGTCCCTTCTGTAGGATCTTTTGGGACAAGCAGTTTGTCTCTTAACCAAGAGCTCTATCTGCACGATTGTTTAGGCATTTGCTCAGTTTTGGCAACAGAGGTAGCAGCCATTCCTGTGTTTCTTTTTTTTTGTTGTTTGTTTGTTGTTCCAGGTTCCCCCAAACTTTCCTTTACTCTGGTCTTCCCCCCCTTTACCTTTCTAGTCCCCTGTAGCTTTCCAGCTCCTTAGGAGCCGCGTTCGCTCGGCGGCGGCGTTTTATTTACTTTCGGCGTCTTTCGTCGCATTCTTGCATGCGCCTGCGGTGCGCGTCTTCCGGGTTCTCGTCCCGTCGGTCGGCGCATGCGCGGTGGATCCGGAGGTCGCAGTGGCCATTTTGGATAAGGGCAGAGTGACGCCCTTCGCCCACAGAACGTCAGGCACAAGACTGAGGCACTCTTCGCTTCCCTTGATCCATCCAGTGACCTCAGTGAGACGCCCAGAGGCTGCAGGAGGAACTACACATTCAGAAAGCTCCAGGGAAATGGTCACTTTTCTTCAGGTAAGTAAAGGTAAAAATATATATATTTCTTTTTTTCAGGTGGATATGTGTACTTAAATATAAAAGAAAAAGAAATATAGGTTAAATAGAAATTTTAACAATATTAAAAGGATGAATACACAAATAAAATTAAAATATATATTTGTGTTTTTCGGGAACTTATAAAAAAAATAAAAAATAATAATAATAATAAATAAAATCGCACCATTTATTCAAAGATAAACTCCCCTTAGCCAATTTAGGATCTGATCACTTCTCTATTTTTTTCTTGGCTGCTACTTCTGCTAAACCACCCAGCATGAGCACTTCGCCGCCTGTACAAAGATCCTAATCTACAGTTGAGGTAAGGACCTACGTCCAGGTAAGCTTACAGATCTAAAAAAAAAAAAAAAAAAAAGAGTGCACTGGGGCTGTTACCTTTTTCAGCCCTGTACGCCAGAAGACGTCTAAGAGGACCTCAAGGCGACATGAGGACTATGGCGACTCTAGTCCCAGTAGAGACGGGTCGTCCAGGCATGGAGATCATAGGAGTGGCAGAAAATAAACGCCGTCACTCACGCTCTTTGAAGACGAGATCTCCGAGATGTCAGGCCCGTGGAGCTACCCCATTTCCAGATAAGCTGATCTGGCGGAGTTGCCCACTGGGCACAGGGCCAAGGCCTGCAAATGGTGGACCTACTTAAATACACAGTAGAGAATTCCCTTGCGGAATTGGGCCCCACAATGCCCCTGCAACAACCGGCATTTCCTACTCTGGAGTAATCGGCTGAGGCATCCATTCCCGGGCCATCTTCAAGTGAAATCTCGCCCGACACCTGCCTCTTCCTTTAAGCATCAGGAAGAGAATGCTATCTCAGGGCACCTCTCTGATGACCTGGAGTCCTTTGTTTTGTTTTCACTACGGTCCAGCCTTATGTGCAGGCGGTAAAACAACGATCGGCTGGGAAGAGACTGACACAGAAGTCTAAATCGTGCTTCCCCTTTCTCCTCCAAATTTCCTTTTCCCTCATGGGCAAAATCAGGAATGTCATTGAGAAAGAGTGGAAGAGGACGGGGAGAGAATTCTCCATTGTTCGAATAGGAGAGCTATATCTCCTCAAAGGCCGTTTCCGCAATGCTCTAAAGCCATCCAGTAGTCGGTGTAATGGTGGTAAAGTTGGCAAAGAACGTCACATTGCTTATGGAAAACTCGGCTTCACTTCGGCAGAAGGTTGGATCTTGATCTCCCACCAGATGGTGGGCAACGCTTGTAAGCCTGCGATGGCTCTGACATCAATGTTCAACTCCCTATACGCCTGGACAGATGTTATAGAGTGTGCAATCCAACTGGATATCCCAAGGGGAAAATCACCAGGGCCTTAGATGAGCTAGAGCTCTCAGCAGATCTTATTGGTGAAGCCGCGATCGATTCATTTCTATGCTCCCCTGGGTCAATGCTCCACATAGTTATGGCCAGACGGGCCTTGTGACTGGAACCATAGTTAACAGATATTGCCTCAAAACAGAGACGGTGCAAGATATCTTCTGACGGGAAAGCCTTGTTTGGGGAGAAATTGGATAAGGCCATCTCTCGCATCAATGGCAGGAAATTAGGCCTGTTACCCCAAAACAGACGACCCAGGTACTCCAGGTCATTCGCACCAAGTCTTTTATACTCCTAGGACCACAGACAGTCCAGACAGAAGAAAGGCTGTAGGCAAAGCTAGAGAAGCAAGCAATCCACCTTTCTCAAGACCCGTATACGGAAGCTCATGCCTACCCCCCCACAGGATTCTGCTAAATCCCTTTTTCATCCCAAGGGGGGCCAGACTCAAGTACTTCGTGAGGATCTGGGTACAAGGTGCAGGGATCCGTGGGTAGTCTTCACAGTTAAAAATGGTGACTTCTAGACTCCCCCTCCAAAATAAATAAATAAATACAACTTTTTTTTCCGACAAGGGTGTCGAGGTTCCCCAGAAAATCAGAAGCACTACAGCGATTTCTTCCCTCCTGTGCAGGAACAGAAAGCAGTGGTTCCAGTACCTCTATCAGAAAGATTTTACTCCACCCTGTTTCTAGTTCCCAAGAGAAACGAAGGTTCGAGACCCTTGATAGACCTGAAGAGTCTAACTCCCTAAAATCTTCCTAGGAAATTCTAAATGGTTTCGCTACAAACGATTGTTCGTTTATTCCAACCGAGGCATCGGATGTTATCAATAGACTTGCAGGATGCTTACCTGCATGTACCTGTACTACCTCCTCTCCAGAAATATCCAAGGTTTGCAGTGGGGCATGTACATCTTCAATTTTGAGCCTTCCCATTCGGCCTTTGCACATCACCAAAAGTCTTTACGAAGATCCTAATTGCTATCATAGCCCCTCTAAGAGAATTAGGACTCTGAAGTATACCACTACAGGGGTGACCTTCGTCCCCTGGTGAAGAATCCAGCCCAATTAGTGGAACAGAACATTACAGTATACTTCCCGCCCCAAAGGTAAAGTCCACTATTCGACAGATGAAGGGAGTCAGTGTGGCATCCTACCTGTGGGCATTGAACTGTCTGAGCCTAATAGGTCAGATGTCGTCATGCATCACTATGGTATTGGCATTCAAAACATTTCCAGCCAGAGTTTTTGAGGCGGCAGAACAGACCGTATCTATCTCAACCCATACACCTGACGACCCTGATGCCCAGGAGTCTACATTGGTGGATGGAGAAATGCACACTTAGGAAATCACATCACATCAGGACATGTCAACTGGATCACAACCACTACCGATACCAGTGCAGCCAGTGGGGGCTCACACTAAATCCAGACCTCAGGTCAGGGAAGATGGTCCTTCCATACAACATGCCTGGTATCGAATATCGAAATTCGAGGTACAGGCAACCCAGGGCTGCAGTGTCTTATAGACACCGACAAAAGGAACGAACAGCAGGACCTGCTGAGGGAAGTGGAAACAATAATCCTTTGGGCGGAAAGGAATCTAAAGACCTAAAAGCAGCCTATCTGCCCAGTCATCTCAACTCAAGAGCCATCCACCTATCTCAAGGGTTCGTTGATTCCAAAGAATGGTTTCTGCACCAAAGATTTCAACTACATAGTGGACCAGTGGGTCCCCTCGTGCCGGACCTATTTGCAACAGCATTCAATTCCAAGATTTCAAAGTTCGTCACGAGGCCTCCTCATCCCCAAGCGGAAGCAGTAGATGCGATCTCTGCAATCGAGTCTATGCCTTCTCTCCAAGGGCCTCTCATTACAAAGCGCCTGTGAAGCCTCATGGTAGAAACCATGACGGTGATAGCAGTCCTACCGCACTGGCCAAGACATCCTTGGTTTCCTACAACAATGTACCTAAATACCCAGCCTTCAGTCAGGGTTCCAATAATACCTTTCTCCCATCATAGGTACGTCGCACCCATCCAATTCCCCACAGGTTGGACCTTCACATCTGACAGATGAAAGGGAAAGGTTCCAATCCCTATGGTGTCCCAACAAAGTTATCGCAACCCTGCTCAGGGCAAGAAAGCCATCCACAAACAGTTTATATGATAGACTTGCATGGTTGCGTTGGTGATAGGGTTGGGAAGGGACTCGAGTCCATCCGGTGCAACCACAAACAAGGTGCGGAACAAGTTCTGGGCCTTCATGATCTGCAGAAGCTGCGTTACAGATTCTCCATCATCCTCTCAAATTCTGAATGCTTGCAGGCAGGCTTAGACCTAGGTCTTGCTTGAATACACTAAGGGTGCAGGTAGCGACAATTTCAGCAGCAACCAGTTAAAATGAACAGAGGATTCATTAACAATCCAATTTTTCAAAGCCGTCAAAGTTCGGACCAGCAACTAAACAATCTTTTCCACTCGGGACCTTGCTATCATCATAGAGTCCTTAGCCAATCCACCTCTTGCCTCTTCGGAGTCAGCATCGCTTTGGAATCTAACCATGCAGCTATCCTTCTTCATAGCCATAATCTCTGGCAGACATGTTTCCAGAACTCCTAGCTTTAGGAGCGGATTATAATTATATCATATTCTATCCTGACAGAGTGGAACTCGGAACTGTACGGGGATCTAGCCCCAAGGTCATAGCATCCTCAAACATGTCAAAAACTTGGACGCCTCCAACATTTTCAAGACAGGACTCAGGTTCTCTTCACGAGCTGAACATTGCCTCCACTTTCAGATACCATCCGCAGACTACTTCCCATTAAAACGTTACTGCACTTAGATTGGGCGCATCCTTATTTTCTTTGTCTACCATCCGCAGGCTACGGCATCCTTCAGGGACTCTACCAGGTTGTTTGTAATCCCCTAGGTCGAAAAACAAAGGCAGGGAGGCGTCAGCAAGAACAATTGCTTTGTGGCTCGTCCACAAGGTGTACGGGGCAAAAAGACTGCGATCCACTTTGGTAGCCTGGGCGCACTCCACCAGAACCGTCTCTGCCTCTTGGGCAGCAAGAGCGAGTGTGTCAATTGAAGCTATTTGCAGGGCAATGACGGGGGCGTCCCAACATACGTTTCGAGAAAATGCACCGAGTGGAGCTCTTTTCATCGGTGGAGTCCGGCAGACAGGCGGTTAATAGGACTGTGCTTCTTCTTTAAATGATGATAATAAACTCTTTAATAAACCTCTAAGCATCATCCCACCCATCTCAGCTAGTTATTTGTCACAGGTATGTTGCCATGGAGGCACCAGGAAAACAGAAAATTGTACCATACTTACCGTAATTTTCTTTTCCTGGTGCCTATCCATGGCAACATACAATCCCACCCTCGGTATTCTATATTACGGAGAATGTGGGGGCTGTGCTAACCAACTCTTTTATAATATTCACTAGTCCTGAGGGAGGAGCCAAGGCGGAGCTTGTCACAGGTATGTTGCCATGGATAGGCACCAGGAAAAGAAAATTACGGTAAGTATGGTACAATTTTCTGTTTTATTGACATTCTATTCTTTATGAAAAAGGTTAAATTAGAGCAAGGATACAAAATGCATACCAATTACATGTAGATCTTCTCAAAATACAGGAACAATCGAGAATCAAATAATATGACACAGTTTCTATGGAAATATTATGCTTTCAAATGATTAAAAACATTTGAAAAGATCGATGTGTTTTATGAGTATAATTACAAGATACGTTTCAGTGTGAGACAGATCCTGAATAAAAGTGTTATTGCCACTTTCATACCTGCTATATTAAACAAAATTCTGAGAACCGAATGAAAAAGTTACATTATAAAAGACTTAAAAGAGAAGTTGAGGGTTTTGAAAAAAACAAACATACAGTACATACTCATCTACTGTAGGTGGATGCAGCTTCAGTACGATGCTGCATCTTTCCCCCGCCGCCTCTAATGCCGCGTACACACGATCACTTTTTGTGATGAAAAAAAAACGACGTTTTATGTGATGAAACAAAACTACGTTTTTCAAACTTCATTTTCCAAAACGACGTTGCATACACACCATCGTTTTTCCAAAATGCTCTAGCAAAGCGTGGTGACGTACACCACGTTCGACGGCACTCTGTTCCATTGAAGCTCCGTCTCATAACTTGCTTCTGAGCATGCGCTGGTTTAAAAATGTCGTTTTTAACATCGTTTTGCCCACACACCATCACTTTTTATGACACAAAAAACGACGTTTTGAAAAACGACACAAAAAATTCAAGCATGTTCGAATTTTTTTTGGTCGTTTTTTTCTATAAAAAAGGGGGGGGTTGTCATCTGGGGCCCTGGGTATCTCTGGGCCCCTGGGGACCTCCAGACCCCTAAAAAAAAAAATTGGCCCTTTAATAAAAAAGTATATTAAAAAAATATATTAAAGAAAATATATATTTTTATAAAAAATAAATAAAAAAAGGGGGGTTGCCATCCAGGGCCCTGGGGTCCTCCGGGCCCCTGGGGACCTCCGTACCTCTAAAAAAAAATTGTCCCTTTAATAAAAAAATAAAATAACATTAGATTTTTTTTCTTAAAGGGGGTTCCCATCTGGGCCCCTGGGGACCCCCGGGCCCCTTACAGGTGTACTGCCTGTATTCCCCTGATGGCGGCCCTGCCCCCGTGGTAGGCCTAGTGGGGGAGGGAAATGCCATCCTCTGCACCGCGGTCCTCTTAGGCCCTAGAGCTCTACCAGTGGCCTCGCTAGTGGCCTCCGCCTGCCGCTTCCTGGATCCCGGAGGGTCAGTGACTAAACTCCCACCCCGCTGATCCCCGCTGCAGGGGCCCCAGGGCTGTACTGCGCCGGTGGACGGGACCACCGCATGCGGCGGGGGGAGGGCGCTGGACGTACCTTGTCCTGAACCAGGCAGCAAGCCCGCCAGCTGCTCCGCGTACCATTGAGGCTCATGCTCCAGCACTGCAGACCTCAGCTGCTCAAGCAGGCCGTTCAAATGATCCATTGAAGAGGTAACAGCACAGAGAAAAACAGCCTGTGTGTTACTTCTTCCTGCCTTTGGCGCCGAATGCCTAGCTCCATCCCCCTCTGAACTTATAAAGAGCTGCCTCGTGTTGCCAGCCCCTCCCTTAGGCAAATACTACACCCATGCCACATCCTCTTCCTGGAGCAACATCCTCAGCGTTCCCCCAGTCATGCGGCCCCAGTGACACTAAGCAAACGCTAGGCAGGGAGACGGGACTCTGGGCGGCCAAGGGAATCGATTCGGGATGTGTAGCTCTGTTGTGGCCGGGCTGCTGAGGCCTCTGATCACAGGACGGCTTAATAAAACTGTCCGGGCATGGGCGTCCGCTGAACTTTTTTCAGGGGGGGGGCATCATTTTAAAGTCATCAATGCTCGGTCCCTTTTTTTTGACCCGTGACCAGTGCAGGACATTAACACATGAGTTACTATGACCAGTGCAGGACATTTACCCCCCTCCCGCATATTACATAAATCAGTCATCACAGTTAATAATCTTCAGACTGCATCATTCCGTATGGCATCATGCAGTCGGAAGATTTTTTTAATATACAGCATGGCGGCGGGGGGGGGGGGGGGGGGGTAAATGTCCTGCACTGGTCATAGTAACTCGTATTAATGTCCTGCACTGACATTAATACATGAGTTACTATGACCACTGACCAGTGCACCCTCCTGGCATTTTAAGGGTATATATACAAAGACAAATTTAAAGGTTTTTGTTGCCAATCCCCTTAAAGCGCTAGTTGTTTGACTCTCTCTGGTGGCTTTCCAGCCAAGAAACTAGTATTTTCAGAAGGGAAGTCAGTAAAAGCAGGCACACTTTGTACGTATTAATGTATGCGCTGACATTTTTGTAATGGCTCCCCAGTGCACTAAAGGGACACACGCTGCATGGTAACACACTTTGATTTTTACTATATGAAATTGTGATTGTTATTATTCGATTAGTGAGCCATTTTACAAACATGTGTGCACACTCTTGTAAAATGGCTTACTAATCGAATAATAACAATCACAATTTCATATAGTAAAAATCAAAGTGTGTTACCATGCAGCAGGTGTGTCCCTTTAGTGCACTGGGGAGCCATTAAAAAAATGTCAGTGCATACATTAATACGTACAAAGTGTGCCAATGTGTGCATTACTGTACATGACTGTACTGTCTGCAAAGCCAGCCTGCTTTTACTTCCCTTCTGAAAATAAGCAATTGGCGCTTTAAGGGGCAACAAAAACCTTTACAGACTGACTGTGTCTGTATGTTTGACTTGCCTCAACAGCGCGTGGGCTCCTCTGGGTACAGCTCTCTCTACGCTTCTCCTCCCATCGGTATCACCGTGCGGCGTGCATGTAATGTTGATCTCCTCCCGGCGTGAGTGACGTCACGCCGCCAGGACGAGCACCAGGCTGGGTTAGGGGGAGTGACTGAGCAATGATCGATCTGTCATTGGCTGGCCGGAAAACAAGGGGCGGGGAGCGGAGGAAAAAATAAACAAATGCAACAACACACATGCCGGCTGCCGCGGACATGAGAGAGACGGACAGTCACAGACGGTGTCACGGTGACAATCGGCGGGCGGCGGCGCAGGTTCGAGAGGCCGCGGCGGCCACAGCTCTCTAAATGTGTGTCACATCTTAGTCACTATTGATTCTAGGGGGGGGGGCTCTCCCTTGCCCTATGGAGCGGACGCCCATGTGTCCGGGTCAAAACCGGACAGGTGGCAACCCTACCCCTCTGCCTAGGTTCCCTTTATTCCGGGGGCATTCTTTTCTTTTGTATTTTTCTTTGTAGATCTAATATTGGACACCTATGGAATGTTCATGAACTATCTGCTGGATATACTCTAGCCGCAAAACTTTGAATTATGTTTAATGAGATAAATCTTTTTTCATTATGATTTTGTTATTTTCTTAATTTTCATGCATTTATGGTTGTACTCGATTTTTAGCATTTCTTGATACACTTTGTGTGACGTTATTGCATTCCCCACAGGGGATGGGACTATTCCTTGAACCCGTTTGGGGTTAATTGTTAGCCCACAATAGCCAGTTGGATTGTTCCTGATCTGGACTGATGGAACTCACCTGTGGGGTTACACCCTGAGGTATTTCGTATAAAGAGAGTTGTTTTTTGCTGAAACTCACACAAAGCCTAACAGCCTGACGAAGAGCAGGGATACTTGCAACTGTACAGTAGTTGCTTTATTTTGTTTTGCCGTTTTTGTATGACATGATCAAGAAGTGAGTAAAAATCTTTTTCAACTGGAGCGCCTGTCCCTTTGTTGCTTTGTTGTTTCTATATACTGTATATATATATATATATATATATATATATATATATATATATATATATATATATATATATAAAATATGTGTGATCAGCCTATTGCATTAGAATGTGCACCCCAAAGCTCAAACACACATGTATGTGTGTGTGTGTATGTTTATATATATTGTGACAGGAAGTCGGGTAAATCTGTGGGTGTTGTCACAGACGGGAGATACATTTCTGCCTTGTTTAGACAATACACCAATTACTACCAGGTGTTGGCTGCAGAAGTAGCCAGAAAGGTTTAGGGCGTTGGAAAACTTTAGCTGTTCAGAATGAGGCAATTAAGGCCTCTATAAGTCATCCAGAGGATGGTTACTGGTTGCTGCATCCTGAGGCTTTTTGAGTTAAGGAGAGCAGTGAGAAAGACTTCTGAAGAGGTGAGGTGGTTGTTGATTTTTGTTTCTCTGCTGTATGACCAGCAGTGTCTGCCCAGCAGTAGGCTGTGCCAGACTCCATAGATAGGTTCCTGTGTGGTGAAGGTAGATGCCCCAAGTGGCCAGGGTTTATTTTATGTTATGTTTTGTTTTGTTTATGCTGTTTGGATGCTTGCACTTGTATCCAGCAATATGGAAGAATAAACCGAACTCTTTGTTTTCAACGTCTTCGGCTGCCTCTCTGTATAGTTCAGTGTGTAGTGAACCCATCCAGGGGGGTCACACACCCCCGCTACCGAGCTAACCCCTTACAATATAAATATATATATATATATATATATATGTATATATATATATATATATATATATGTATATATATTCGTATATATACACAGACGCACTATTTTTTCAACTTGTCAAAACATTTCATTGTTTACACTCGTGGTTGGAGGGCAGCAAAACTCTGCAGTTGAGACATTCTTTCGCCACCCCTCTACCACCTTTTAGCTGTAGAGGCAGTGGCTGAGCATGTTCACATGACGCAGCTGCAATTATACCCTTTTTTTCTTTCAGCAGGTGTAGCACCCACTGACTATGGCCCATTCAAGTGAATGACGGCACTCTGCAAGCACCCTGCAACCGTGTGGAGTTCAAGGGTTTAAAGCAAGTGGCATGGAGGAGATACAACGCCTCCTCAACACCTCTAAAATGCTCTACAATGAGTGATTTGTTTGCGGATTACTCTTCAGAAATCAAAGCATTTGTGAATGTGCACCAATGCCCCCCTAAATTCTGGGTCCTCCTTTACATCACATTCCACAGCATTCCCCAGAGTCAATAGTGTTACATCGTATGTCCCAGTTCCCCTCCTTAAATCAGAGTTCCCAAAGAGCTCCCGGAAGAAGCTCATGCTGATTGGGCGAAACATGTCGGCTGTCACGACACCACGTAAGTGTCACTCTGACGTCACGCTTGATGCAAATTTGCACGTCTGCACATGGACTTCTTGAGAACCGTGGTATCCATCTTGAGAAAGGCATGCTGAGTTGCTGCTACAGAGACCCAGATCAGGACCAGAGTTACTATTCCTGCCTCCGACTGACTCCCAGTGCACTGCCTGGATGAATGAGCAGGTCATGTCCTGTCATCACGGACACAATACTACATTGCCAAAGGCTGGGTGAGCGGACCTGCAGGTCCACGATCTGCTTTACTAGTGCCACACTTTTACATTTATAGGGAACTCTTGATGGTTATGCACAGTTTATTAACCCTATGTTTCACTATGGGCCGAATTTTTTATACCTTATGTAGCGCTACCCCATTCAGGAGCCGCTGATTAGATTTGGGATTGGCGTATTTAAGTTACCTCTGTGTGGTGTCTAGGGGTGAAGGTGGTGAGCAGAGTAGTGACTGAATGTCCAGGCTGATGGTTGAATTTTTCCAATGCTTTATTCCTGGTCAGACACGACCAACATGAACTTGAAGTAGACAGGATAGGTGGATAAAAGAAAGATGAACCTTGCAGCATCAGGCTTTGGATAAGGAAAGCAGTCCTGCCTACAACAATAGTATCTATCACATCGCCACTCCAGCCAGAGCGGGTGAAGTGCCTCTGGACAGACCCCTCTCACAAACCTGGCAGCCAGATGTCACTTAGAGCCTCTGGGAAGTAACAAGTCTCTGCCACCAACTTGGCTCTAATTGGATTAGGTTTTAAGATGGAAACATCTGCCACAGGCCCATCTGCCACAATGCCCAAAGACATACTGGGAGGATTTGCTCTACAGTTTTACTCTACAGAGTAGAACTGTAGAGCAAATCCTCCCAGTATGTCTTTTAGAAAAGGTCACCAGCTGATCTGGATATGATCTGTCAGTTTCTGGCAACCAGATCCCTGATAGTTCGTTCAAGCCCTGTTGGATCACCTGCCTCCGGGTTCTCCTCAGACCGATCCCCCACCGAACAGCATCCAGGCTGGGATCTTCTCAGTAGAAGTGGGAACCCAGTAAGTCACTGCGGTCCCTGACAGCATCAGTTGCTCTGAGCCATGAGGCCCAGAGTTCGTAGCTCCGCATAGTGTAGGCCCCGGCCAGGTAGGCCATAGTGGCGGCCTGGTGGTGTGGAGCACACCCTGAAGGTGGGTGCCGCACCTGCGACCCGCTGCAGGTAGGAGACCTGGGTAGAAGACCCGGACAAAAAGGCGCTTGCATCAGATATACCCTCTACCAGCATGCCCAGCGAGGGAAACACTCCTCTGATTGGCTGCTGAGGAAAGGCGGCTCTGTTCTGGAACCCCTCTGGCGCCATCTGCTGCCCAGAGATAAAACCACATCCCTGGAGAACAGACTGACCCACAGAGCAATACAGATTTGGCGACAGCCAAATTTAACAAAATCAAAGAATGAGAGCAACAAAACTCTCTCATTCCCCCACTAAATTGGAACAGTGTCCCTTACTGACAGTAAGGGGGCGCTACACTTACTTCACTGAATATATGCCTCTACAGCCCCGTATTCCAGTGGGAAATCCCGGGCTGGGAAGACACTCAGAACAACTTAAGCCTTATACACACGATCAGACTTCCATCAGACAAATCCGTGGATTTTTGTCCGCAGGGCATTGTCTGTGAACTTGTTCTGCATACAGATGGCAGAACATTTTCAGACAACATACACCAAACCACATGGTTTTCCAGCTTTTTTTTCCCACCCTTTGGGCAACTTTTGCTATTGTTGTCTGATGTTTAGCATTGGTTATGAGCATGCATGTTTGTACTTTGGATTTTAGTCTGACGGATTTGTGTACACACGTTTGGATAATCGGACGGAACACATTTGTTGTCGGACAATTTGAGAGCATGCACAGCCAGAAATTCCGACAAACAATTGTCTGATGGAGCATACAGACGGTCGGGTTATTCGACAAAACACGTCCATCGGCATGTAAAGAATTTCTGAATGGTAGAGCAAAACAATCTGAATCAATTGCATGTGAATGAACCAAGAAACAATTCTTCCTGTGTTGAACAAACTGCAACTGGAACCACAGTGATCACTGCATTAAAGATGTTGCCCCCTGTAGGTCTACAAGTATGAGCGGGTTGATAGAAGGTAAAGATGGCTGCATATCGTATCTAGAAGCTTTGACCTAGGTCAGTGATGGCCAACCTTGGCACTCCGGATGTTTTGGAACTACATTTCCCATGATGCTCACCTACGCTGCAGAGTGCATGAGCATCATGGGAAATGTAGTTCCAAAACATCTGGGGTGCCAAGGTTCGCCATCGTTGACCTAGGTCCTTGGCACTAAGGATGATAGATGGTGCAGGGTGCAATGGTGTCCATATACAGTGTTTATAACATTGGACTATTGCTCGCTAACCACACTGGAACAAGAGGCAGTGATGATGATCAGCTTTCTTGTTCTCTCCTCATGGACAGTGTAAGGAGAGAAAAGCCAATAATTGGCTTGTGTTTATACTCTGTGATCAGCTGTCATTGCCTGTGAGAAAGGGCCGCTCTGATTGGCCCTTTACCCCGATCTGTAATCAGGAAGCCCGCATTGTAGCCGTCTTTAGGCTATATTGTGGGCAAGTGGTAGTTAATGTGTGTTGCGATGTGAACAAGGCACAAATAAAGCCATCTATGGGCCAGATTCAGGTAGATGGGCGAATCTATAATTTGGAGTAACTTTTCTCATTTACGTTACTCCGGCGAAACTTTAGGAGCAAGTATTCACTAAGCACTTGCTCCTAAAGTTGCGGCGGCGTAGCGAAAATGAGCCGGCGGAATTCAAATTGGGCAGGTAGGGGCGAACGTACTACGCATGCGTCGACTGTCAGTGCGCATGCTCCAAATTCTGTCAGTGAACGTCAATGACGTCAATCCCCATTCACGGACGTTTTACGCAAACGACTTGAATTTTTTTTTTTCGATGCGATGACGACGGCCATACTTAACATAGGATACTCCACTAGGGGGCTGCTTTATCTTTACGCCGCGTATCTCTTACGGAAACGTCGGAAAGTCACTGCGTCAGGCCCGAATACGATCGTGAATTGCCGATTCTCGCTGTTGAATATATTCTCGGCGTTAATCAGCGGGAACGCCCCGCGCGCCATTTTTAAAATTGCAGTTCCGATACGACGGCGAAATTCAATTACGCCGCTCGTATAGGAACTCCAACCTGGCGTTTCTTGTTTTCTGCTTACTGAAAACAGAAACGCCGGCTCAAAGTGAGAGTTAGGCTGGAGTATCACTGATACTCCAGAGTAACTCTACCTGAATCTGGCCCAATTGTGTTGATCCGCATCTATCCAGTACAGCAAAATGCCGGTCACTGGACATGGTGTGAACGAGACCTTAGAGGTACCAATATAATTAACACAATGCAATACCTCTGGGTATGTTAGATGCCTGTCCCTCCCAGCTGTCTACTGTTGCTTCACCCATGGTCCCGAAGGGACACACTGGTGCTTAGAGGGTAGCCTCAGCAGACAGCGA
This sequence comes from Rana kukunoris, assembly GCA_029574335.1. Taxonomy (NCBI): domain Eukaryota; kingdom Metazoa; phylum Chordata; class Amphibia; order Anura; family Ranidae; genus Rana; species Rana kukunoris. The sequence continues at coordinate 65,316,567 of CM056055.1, forward strand.
GTAGATACTAGATGCAGGTATCCAGAACACCTAGAAGGGTCCGATGGTGAAGATTCCAGCATCTCTTTTTATTGAGTGAAGATTGGATTTATTGGAGGCAATAATGTTGCGCGCTAGAAATGTACAGTATTTTCAAAGTTAACCTTTAATTTTACCTAATTTAAAGTTAAAGAATTTTTCTGTTAAAAGCTACTGATTAATAGTTATTATACCTAAAAACAAAACATCACAACAGCAAAGGCAAGAAAGTACATTTGCATGTTCTACTTTTATTGAGGGTCATTAATATTATTTGATCCCTGTTACACAGCTCTTACCATAAACCCATCATGATGTCATGGAGTGACATCACTCCCCCACTCAGAGTATTGCAGATAGGGGTGAGTCAGGGGTGCGTGGGCCAAGAGGTTGGGGGATGTGACAGAATAAGGTGCATTTGGGTCCCCCGTCGTGTCCCTGCCTGCAACTGATGCTGAAATTACAGCCCTGAGCTCCTGTTAGACGGCACCAGGGCCATAGGTTGCCGTGGTAACCGAGTTATGCTTTGTGTGGAACAGTCACAGATGGTTCTTGATAAAGCATTTTAGAGCAAAAAATAGGATCCAGTGTTACATAAGAAATGAAGCTTGGAGAATTCTGCCTTAGCGATGTGACAACCACACAAAAAAGTTTACTGAAGTCGAGAATAATTGGATAGGACAATTTCTTTTTTTTTTTACATTACTACTGATCATAAAATGGACACATTTGTGCTGGATTATAAGGTTTGTTAGAAAAAGAAACAAATGCAATTCTTCATAAGAATTTGCTAGTAAAACATAAAAATGTCTAAAATGTTTACAAATGATTTGCAAAGAACATCAATGGTAAGTTCCAATTGCTTACCATGGAAAAACACTAATTGTTGATTTACTAAAGTAATTTTTGTTCCTCTTTGCCCAGTAAACGTTAAACATTCGAATAAATGCGGGGGGGGGGGGGGCAGCTAAGGTTAACAAAACTGTGCTTATTTTAAAGAATGGGACAGGGTGACATAAATAAGATCCTTAACCACTTCAGCCCCTGAATAAAATGGCTGCTTAATAACCAGGCCGTTTTTTGCAATATGGCATTTTTTCCCCACAAATAGAGCTTTCCTTTGGTGGTATTTGATCATTTCTGCGTTTTGATCTTTTTGCGCTATAAACATAAAAGGAACGACAATTTAAAAAAAAAAAAAAAAACAATATTTTGTACTTTTTGCTGTAATAAATAGCCCCCATTTAAAAAAAAATAAAATAAATGTTTTTCCTCAGTTTAGGCCAATATGTATTCTTCTACATATTTTTGGTAATAAAAAAAAAAAAAATCGCAAAAGTTATAAAATAGGGGTTAGATTTATGAAATTTGTATTATTTATTTACCTTTTACTAGTAATGGCAGCGATCTGCAATTTTTATCGGGACTGCGACATTATTGCAGACATATCGGACACTTTTGACACATTTTTGGGACCAATGGCATTTATACGGCGATCAGTGTAATAAAAATGCGCTGATTACTGTAAAAATTTCACTGGCAGGGAAAAGGTTAACACTAGGGGGCAATCAAGGGGTTAACTGTGTTCCCTATGTGTGTGTTCTTACTGTGGGGGATGATACTGACAATAGGAGATGAGAGATTGTGGTTCCCAGTCTGTAGGAACTCAGCATCTCTCTCTCCTCTCAGAACAGAACTGGGATGTGTGTGTTTATACACACACACACACACGTCCCTGTTCTGCCTCTTGTGCCTGCGAACACTCATGGGCAGCGGTCATCGCGACAGACCGGTCACGAGCATCGAGCGCCCACTGTGCAGCGGGCATGTGCAGGTGCCGCTATCTGGCTAAAAGTGACTGACGTACAGCTACGACAGTTCGCGGGATCTGGGTTTGCGTATAACGTCGGCAAGTGGTTAAAGTAGACATAAACTTAAAAAAAAAATTTGCTGTCTTATTGGAAATATCTCAAAATGTTAATATACTAAGCAGTACCCTGAAAGTGCTACTACTCAGGCACTCCTGTGTCTTAACCCTTTTCTTGCCATGAACATAGAGGTTCATTGGAAATTAACTGCATGCCAATCGTCGGTCCAGAAAACTTTACATCGCAGCATGTAAGCTCATGGATGTTTCAGCAGCCATGAACTTACACCCAGGTCTTGTAGCTTTTCCTGAAGGGCTGTGTTTTTTGTCTTTTTTTATCAATAAAACTTTTTTTACACTGGAACTTTCCGGAATGCAGAGCATCTATTAGTAATTTCCTATTGGATGCTAGCTGGAAGAAGCTGCAGTCAGGGGTCGGAAGCCCTGCATTTCACTTCGATTTTATACAGATGATGTTTCACTTTTTGTGAATGGATGTGACACCAATCACATCTGTAAGGCATGAAAACATGGTGGCTCCTGCATTTCTTGCTTCCAGGCTCTGTGGAAGTGATCTGGCAACAGTAAAGCTGTGGATCACTACCACAAGTCTAAAGCCAGTGCCCCTGTGTAATGCATTCACAAAATCTCCTGTCTTGAGAGTAGACCCAAAATGACAATTGCATCAAAGCTCATCAAACAGAAACAGCAGCATCCAGTCCACGATACATCATGGCACTTGACAGGACAATTGGAGATCCACCAGGCTACCGAGGCAAGTCCTCAAAACGCATTAACCTGTTGGGTCTCCAATTGTCCTGTCATGTATCATGATGTATCGTGGACCGCTGTCTGGGTGGAACGTGTGTCATCTGCCCCGGGCTGCTAGGCTGGAGATTGGGCCTATCCCGGGGGCATCAGGCTGCCAGGCTGTGTGAGGGCATATCCAGAAGTAAGAGGGCAGCGCAGGGTTGGGACTGCGGCTTGCAGTCCAATCAAAAGTGACAGATCTGCCGGCCGGAGAATCTGTCAGTGGTCGGAGGTAGAAGGGAAGCTGTCGCCACAAAGGCACCAATCACCTTTACCAGGGACCACAGTGAGTAACTGAATCAAGTACCAGAGGCTTTTACCACCTTTGCACCCACTATGCCTCACAACCCACCACATATTGAAGAATGTTAGCTATCTTTGGACTTGAAGGTTTCCATTAGACTGGAAGAGGTCAGAGATTTCGTTACATATATTTTTTATGTAATATTTCATGTAAGTCTGTGCATGGTAGCATAAGAGTGCTGCATTTGTGTGAACATGATCCATACAAAGCAGGGCTTTTAGCCTTTACTTTGCATTGGTATTGCATTAGGCCTGGTGGGAACAAGCTCTTTAGACTATTAAACTATACACATTACTTATCCTCAAACATGTTGGTGTATAAGAATTTTTTTAGGCTAAAGTCAGATGTTTGCCATGTGTTGTGGTGTGAAACAATGTGTGCATTAAGATGTATTGCATCACAGAATCGTATTTAATTTGTATGGGCTTTTCAGTTTCACAAAAAAATATAAAAATTACAACTATTAGTTAAAGCGGGATTCCACCCGCAATTTTTTTTTTTTAAAGTCAGCAGCTACTAACAGTGTAGCTGCTGACTTTTAATAAGGACACTTACCTGTCCTACTAGCCCGCGCTGATGGCCCCCCCGATGCCGATCCCACGATCGATGCAGGTCCCGCGCCGCCATTCACACTAGGGGAAACAGGCCTTCACTGCCCATTTCCTACTGCACATGCGTGAGTCTCGCGCCAACTTGTGAATGAGCGGCTGCTCTCTGAGAATACACACAGTTCCCAGAACGCAGCGCGCCCCATTCACTAGGATAAGATGAAGAAGAAGATGGACCGCGGCTACAGAAGAGGCAGATTACAGACTTCCGCATAGAAACAGGTATTTCGGGTGAGTATAAAATTTTTATTTATTTTTTCACATTTATTTTTTCAATTTTTTTTATGATTTTAGGGCAAATGTTTTTTTCCTGGGTGGAACTCCACTTCAATAGCTAAATTGAGTTTTATCCTGTTAATTTAGTAAGACATTTAAAAGTTATGTTGTGCTTCTGTGAGCTAATAATTTAAGCAGCCAAAAGAAGTGAGCGTGTAGTGTAATAGTGGTGCTTCATTTAACCTCCTTAGCGGTATTCCCAAGTCAGGCCCGGGGTGATTTTTTCATACCAAAAGCGGTATCCCCGAGCCAGACTCGGGATTGCATTGCAGGATACAGGGGGAAGTTACTTATATTGTCCCTGAATCCTGCGACTTGTCCCTGCTGTGTGTGCAGGCTCCTCCGCTGTGTCTCCTCGCTCGATTCACAGTGCCAAGTGCCGAGCTCCGTTCCTTGCGACGTTACGACGCATGGGGACGGAGTTCGGCGCCAAATTCAGTGAAACACACAATACACCTACAGTATACTGTAATCTTACAAATTACAGTACTGTATGAAATAAATAGTGTTGCTCACGAATATTCGCATTGCGAATATTCGCTACGAATATTGCATATTCGAGTATTCGCGAATATCGCGAATATCGCGGCGAATATTCGCTATTTCGAATATTCGAATGTTTTCAATTTTTTTTTAGAACAGATCACATCCTAGAGATCCCCATCGACGTCTAAAAGCATTGCTGGTATGATTAGAGACCTTGGGCCGAGTAGCTGCAGCTATCATTTTATATTGCCGATAAATCGCAATGCGATTATTCGGCAATAGCGATATCGCGCGATTATTTTATATTGTAATATATCACGAATATTCTGAGCCAATCAGAGTGCTCCATTCCGCATTTCTCGAAATTTCGAAATTATTTTGTATTGTAATATATCACGAATATTCTGAGCCAATCAGAGTGCTCCATTCCGCATTTCTCGAATATTCGCAATTATTGTGTATTGTAATATATCGCGAATATTCTGAGCCAATCAGAGTGCTCCTTCCGCATTTGCCGAATATTCGCAATTATTGTGTATTGTAATATATCACGAATATTCTGAGCCAATCAGAGTGCTCCTTCCGCATTTGCCGAATATTCGCAATTATTGTGTATTGTAATATATCACGAATATTCTGAGCCAATCAGAGTGCTCCATTCCGCATTTCTCGAATATTCGCAATTATTTTATATTGCAATATATCACGAATATTCTGTGCCAATCAGAATGCTCCATTCCGCATTTCTCGAATATTCGCAATTCGCAATTCGCAATTCGCAATTCGCATTCGCAAAAATTCGCGAAAATTCGCAATCATTTAATTTCCAAAAAATATCACGAATATTCGTATTTAGCGAATATATGTCGAATATTCGACTATATATTCGAGATATATCGCGAATTCGAATATGGCATATTCTGCTCAACACTAGAAATAAATACACACCCCTTTGTCCCTAGTGGTCTGTCCAGTGTCCTGCATGCAGTTTTATAAAATAAAAACTGTTCTTTCTGCCTGGAAACTGGAGATAGTCCATAGCAACCAAAAGTGTCCCTTTACATCAAAAGTGCTTTTAGACCAGCTAGAAAACAGCGATAATAAATTAGAATCACTTGCAGAATTGAGCGATAGTGATTTGTGGGGAAATTCGTCATCAAACAATAAAAATAATGACAGCGACAATTCTGCAACTGAGCAAATTTCAGTGTTTTTGATTTGATTACATTATTGAATAATTTTTATTAGAATTACATTATTATTTGTTATAATTATTTATAGTTATTTATTATATTATAATTTATGATTTTGTGTTTCAAACTTTATCATACCCGGGATGTCTACTAGACTCTTGTTTAAACAGATTTAAGTGAGTTATTACTAAGAATTGCAGGCCTACAATACATATCACCAAATTTCCATGCAAAAAATTGTACCGCTTTTGGTACAAAATTCCAGACATAATCATACCGCCAGGGAGGTTAATGATTCCGATAGAAAGTAGGAGAATAGCACAGCAGCAGGGTCAGTATTAAAGGAATTAGGGAACATGGGATGCTGTCAGTAGTAAGTACAGTCCATTTTGATCAAATAGATAATAAAGCAATAATTATAATTTTGGTGTACCTTTGGACCAGCATTATGATGAGGGTGGGACTGGTGCGGAAACACTTGATCCAGGCTTCAGGGTAGTGAAGTGCAGAGCCCAGTAGAATATTGTGCACAGCTACAGTAAGTTTCTAGCAGCAAAAGGACATAAGATAATATGTGTAAGAAGAAGCCAATCCCTGGCCAGAGGGACTGTAAATGTCCAACACCGCTAAACTCTAGATGTAGCACATCAACAGAATACAAAAGAGCATATTTCGAGTATATACCTATTGGTAGTATGGCAATTTCCGTAGCACATAATTTAGTGGTGGAAATCAACAAGGTTTGTAGCCATATGTTTTGCTTGCGTCTATCTAGCAAGGTTACTTTATGGTAGACATGTGCACCGCAAAAATGTTCGTATTTTTTTGTTCCATTTCGGATCATTCCGTAGGTTCGTACCGATTCGTAATTTCGTAAGACGCACATTTTCCTGTTCGTTCCCGTTCGTATTTCGTACGACGCGATTTTTTCGTATTCCGGTCGTTTCGTATTTTGGTTACCGTTTTATTTTCGTACATGCGGGATGATTCATTATTCTGTTTAATTGATTTTCGTTTCTTGTTAGACAATCATTTTCGTGAATTTTCGCCATTTTGTACTTTCGTAATTATATTGCGGGATTCGCGAAACTTTCAACACGCGGCTCATCCATATTAACTATTGTTAAACCCTGTACACTTGGTCAGACTTTTTTGCCAACAAACATAAAAACGAAAGTTTTCCGTTCGTTTTCATGAAAAATCTGTTCATTTGTAAGCTCCATCAGAAAACCATTTTTGGGTTCAAAAGTCTGGCCAACTGATCTCCCTTCAGACAAAAATCCACAGAAAAGTTTATTTGGCTTTACTGTACTCGGCAGTCGGCACAAAAGAGAAGCTGATTCACTAACTACACTCACTGCCCATTCAAAAAAACAAATCAAGTACACAAATTTACGAACAGACAAAAAAAACGGATTTACAAAACACACAAATGAAAATATGAACATACGACTGAAAATACGAACAGAAAAAGGATTTAAAATACAGAATGCAAATCATTTGTTATAGATGTCATTTTCGTTCTTTTGCCGTTTCCGTTTTGTCGTATTTTCGTAAGATTGTCGAATCGTTCGTTCGTATTTGCGCTTATTCGTTATGCGACTCTTTCGTAATCCCGTCGTTTTCGTATTTTGGTGCTTTCAGTTTTTCGTATGTACACATTATTCCGCGGGTACGAAAATGAACAAATTTGTACGAAAATACATTCGTTACGAACGGGAACGCACATATCTACTTTGTGGTATATGAAGTCCTTCTGGTGTTAAAGCATGACAAAGTCTTTCCACTATCAGTCTCTACTGATCCTTTCATTTGTCCCAGTTTGTTGACAATGGTTACAAACTTGTTGTCCATAACAACCGACGGTCATTCTTTCAGTTTGAGAGACCCTCTCTTACCTGATTACTGGAGCTATAGAGACAATAGCCTATTCAAACTGTCAATTGACTACAACAATGGTATCTACGTACCCATTAAATGCAACAGCATTTGTTTGAGAAATATCTACTCAAGCCAAAACCTGACAGTAATCTGATTTTTATGACCAACTACTATTGTAATTGTAATTGTCCCATGTAATGTTTTTTTAACAAACACAACACACCATACAGCATCATTCTATTAAAAACAATGAACCTTTGAACGTTATTTTGTTAATTGTATGCACCTCATCTGGACAGTACATCCCAGGTTTAATACCTGTAAGGGGACAGGGTGGTTGCCACGTCCTCCATGTTTCCCTCCTTGTTGGGCGTTAAACAAGGGTCACATTAGAGGCCTACCCTGTGTTGGGTTCTTCTGAGCTATGCTAGGCCCTTCACACAGGGTCACTGACTGGCACATGGGGTATCTTTGCTTGAGCCACACTATACTGTCCTCATACACGTTAGCACGGTGTGTAATCTGACATTTAGCTAAACCTGTAAACCTGTTAACCTTGGTAACCAGTGCACTGTATTAACTTCCCGTATTGTTGTCTTCATACCCCAATGTGTGCAGTGACCCGAGATGTAGACTATATGCTGGTTACTTACATTGTACCCCTTTAGTAACTTTGGACCAGGCAAAGGCTAAGTTTCAAAAGCTCTACTGAAGATTAAATTAACATGATTACATTCACAGGTAACAGTTCAGAATAAAGTGCAGATATTCCTCCTGTATCAAGACGCTGCCCCAACATACCTCGCTAGGTAAAGTCCATAATTGGATGAGTCCACCAAGGGTTAAACTCTGGATTTGGCAATCCTCTGGTCCTCCAGGCTCTAATGACAGCATTTCAACCCCTCATTTTCAGGCGCCGTCTGTCTCTAGCCATACCTTATTCTCTTCCCTTTTTAGGCTCAGGCTTTTCTTCTTTCTGGTTCGGACCCCCTGTTTCTTTTAAATCACACAAAACCAGTGGGTCAGGCCCAGCAAAAGTTGCCAAGCAGAAAACCCAGGAACACATTTAACTGTAAGCTACCCAACTGGGGCAGTGTAAACGGGCAGCCGGAACTTCAACCTGCTTACATACCTCTTCTATTGTAGATAGATTTACACTGTTTTAACAGCTGCTTTCTAGGGATTTATCGAGAAATGTGGAGAGTGGGGGGGGGGGGGGGGGAGATAAAAAGCTATTAACAGCCTCTCTGCAAAGATACTCTTAGATGAAATAATAAGAGAAATAGCATGGGCAACATTACATTAAAAATTGCTCCTTTAGTAAATTACTCCTTAAGACTTTCCCTGGATTTTTAGACAAGTGATTAGTGGTGCAAGCACTCTTGGGAAACGCAGAGTGCGCTTGGTGAAGGATTAACATTTTTCTATTAGGGATTCCAACTGGACAGTCCCTTTTTTACTATCTTTTTCCAGTCCTAACAGTGAATGTTTTAGCCCTGGTTCACACTGGAGCATTTTGACATGCGATTTGACATGTCAAATCGCATGTCAAAGCGGCGGCAATTGCCATTAATGTCACCGTCCAATGGCATCTGCGGTGCTGCACCGATTTCAAAAAGTAGCTTCTATACCCCTTTTTTATGCGATTTTGGGCTGGGATTTACATTGACACCTGCAGAGATTTCTCTGAAATTGCAGCCGAAATCGCGACTGACATGCTGGAGTGAAATGGTGCGAGTTCAGCTGAACTCCCATGGCTTATTTTCCGCAGCTCAGTGTGAACCTGGGCTTAGTGTCTATTTTTTTAATTAACCTTCTCTGTTTAGTTATTTGGTATTGCAAATTCTTGCATATTTCCTGTCTGTACTGAAATTGGTGTGGGTCCTGCCTATAATTAAAATGCGGATGCACAAATTCTTAAAGTATATATAAAGCCCAAACTTTAAAACCGATCGTCCGTTTTTTTGTTGTTTTTTTTTGCATGCTAATCTCAGATCAAATCTAAAGAGTTTACTAAAGTCAAAAAAATTAGCGTGCGACAGATTAAAAATTCGGAAGTGATGTCATGTGTTGTAATGACAGCTGTACTGATTAAAACGAAAAAATAATTTGTGCAAGTCTGATCAAATACTATTGGATGAACTGTCCCAATCAGCTCTCTGTGCTAATGATCAGATTATTGTACAATCGCTGTGAAATCTGTATTTGTTTTGTACAATTTTCTGATTGTGTGTACCGGGGCTACCATACATGCTCTTGGGACTGATCACTGAATGGTAAATGCACATACTCTGGAGACTAGTAATGGAGGACCTAATGTGCATACTCTGAATTGGTCACTGAGGTACTGTAATAATGTGAATATTCTGTGGAATGGTTACTGAGCCGTAACGGTACATACAGAGGCGTAACTAGAAACTTCAGGGCCCTGGTGCAAGAAATCATAAAGGGCCCCCCCCCCCCCCCGAAAAGCATGATTTTGCTACTATATTTGTTTCCATTGTACAACAAAGTAAAACATTTCTGTTTCCGATTTCAACTTTAAAGGGGGTGGTGGTGGAGGCACTGGAGGGGGGGTGGTAGTGGTGGAACTTGAGGGGGGGTGGTAGTGGTGGAACTTGAGGGGGGGTGGTAGTGGTGGTACTGGAGGGGGCTGATAGCAGTGGTACTGGAGGGGGCTGATAGCAGTGGTACTTGAGGGGGCTGATAGCAGTGGTACTGGAGGGGACTGATAGCAGTGGTACTGGAGGGGGCTGATAGCAGTGGTACTGGAGGGGGCTGATAGCAGTGGTACTGGAGGGGGGTGATAGCAGTGGTACTGAAGGGGGGTGATAGCAGTGGTACTGGAGGGGGGAAGTAGCAGTGGTACCAGAGGGGGGATGATAGCAGTGGTACTGGAGGGGGGGGTGATAGTGGTGGTACTGGAGGGGGGCTGATAGCAGTGGTACTGGAGGGGGCTGATAGCAGTGGTACTGGAGGGGGCTGATAGCAGTGGTACTGGAGGGGGGTGATAGCAGTGGTACTGGAGGGGGTGATGTTGTTTGTGCTGGAGGGGGGGTGATGGTGGTTGCACTGGAGGGGGGAAGTAGCAGTGGTACCAGAGGGGGGCTGATAGCAGTGGTACTGGAGGGGGGGTGATGGTGGTGGTACTGGAGGGGGGCTGATAGCAGTGGTACTGGAGGGGGGCTGATAGCAGTGGTACTGGAGGGGGGTGATGGTGGTGGTACTGGAGGGGGGTAGTAGCAGTGGTACTGGAGGGGGGCTGACAGCAGTGGTATTGGAGGGGGGAGGTGGTGGTGGTACTGGAGGGGGGTGATGGCGGTGGTACTGGAGGGGGGGGGGTGATGGTGGTGGTACTGGAGGGGGTGGTGGTGGCAGTGGTACTGGAGGGGGGTGGTGGCGGTGGTACTGGAGGGGTGGGTGATGGTATACTATAGTGACCACTACACTGACCACTATACTAACCAGGCCCGGACTGAGACAAAAAATAGGCCCGGGAATTTTAAGACTGAGCAGCCAAATTTTCCAGGGGCAGGGTGTGTTGCCATTCGTGGGGGTAGCTGGTGTCGGTCCTCTACACTGTAGTGGGCAGGGACACTGTGATATAGAGGGGACTGCACTGTAAATGGGCACTGCAATGATTACAGTGCTCTTTTACAGTGAAATCGGCTTTTTATCAGTGTCCCAGTCCTATTGTGGCCATATAATGCTAGTACTCTCTGTCTCCTATTGTGCCCACACTGCCCAGTGACACTTACCTGCTCTCTCTCTCTGGTGCTAGACAGCATTAGGCACTCTCTCTCTCTGGTGGTGCGGGTACAGCGTGGCTCTCTGGTGGTGCGGGTACAGCGTGGGTCTCTCTCTGGTGGTGCGGGTACAGCGTGGGTCTCTCTCTGGTGGTGCGGGTACAGCGTGGGTCTCTCTCTGGTGGTGCGGGTACAGCATGGGTCTCTCTCTGGTGGTGCGGGTACAGCATGGGTCTCTCTCTGGTGGTGCGGGTACAGCGTGGATCTCTGGTGGTGCGGGTACAGCGTGGGTCTCTCTCTGGTGGTGCGGGTACAGCGTGGGTCTCTCTCTGGTGGTGCGGGTACAGCGTGGTCTCTCTCTGGTGGTGCGGGTACAGCGTGGATCTCTGGTGGTGCGGGTACAGCGTGGATCTCTCTCTGGTGGTGCGGGTACAGCGTGGGTCTCTCTCTGGTGGTGCGGGTACAGCTTGTGTCTCTCTCTGGTGGTGCGGGTACAGCGTGGGTCTCTCTCTGGTGGTGCGGGTACAGCGTGGCTTTTGTGGCTCTCCCTCTCTGGTGGTGCGGGTACAGCGTAGCTCTCTCTAGTGGTGCGGGTACATCGTGGCTCTCTCTGGTGGTGCGGGTACAGCGTGGCTCTCTCTGGTGGTGCGGGTACAGCGTGGCTCTCTCTGGTGGTGCGGGTACAGCGTGGCTCTCTCTGGTGGTGCGGGTACATTGTGGCTCTCTCTGGTGGTGCGGGTACAGCGTGGCTCTGTCTGGTGATGCTGGGGCTATTAGTTCCCCCAGCACAGTCTTCTTTCATGTTTCCTGTAGCTGTTACAGTGTACCACTGACTCATCACCTTGTTTCTGTGTTTTCTCTTTTTCCCCAGCAAAGTGCATGCTGGGGACTGTAGTCTGCTCTCTACTGAGAAAAACTGGGCCAATGGGGAGGGAAGAAAAACGGGCAGGAAAATACTTCTTTTCCCCGTGCTGCTGACATTAAAAGGAGAGGGGGGGCGGCGGGGGAAACCTCCAGACAGCAGCCTGCAGCTCTCCCCACCTTATCCCACCTGTGCGGACACACAATGGACGAGTGGAGAGGGGAACTATCAGAGGGGGCCATCTCACCATCACAAGGGAGAATGTTCTTTCTGTGGAGGAGGAGAAGACGGCGGCGTCTCAAAATACATTTCTGTCTTCCCCGCGGTTCGCTGTGATTGGGCGGCTGGGCTGACCTGTTAACAATCGCGGTTGTTCCTGATGTCCCGCCTTCGCCCAATCACAGTGTGCAGGAGACTGAACATGGGCGGAGGCGGGACATCAGGATCTACCTCGATCGTGGATAGGCTAGCCCTGCCGCTGCACATGACCCCAATCACAGGGACTGAACATGGGGGCAAGGCACGGAGAGTCAGAGACACAGGAAAGTACATTTAGGAGGAAGCAGCTACGCCAGTGCCCCCCCCCCACACGTCCGCACCCTCCGCAAGTAGCAAAACCACACACCCACTAAATTTTCCGCCCTGTCAAGTGCACAACTAGCTAGCGCCAGCCCTGGTCACACAAACGAACGGGCGGTCGGCGGGCCCCCTGAAAGCGGCAGAGAACTACAGGGCCCAGTCGCAAGTGCGACTGCTGCAACAGTGATAATTCCGCCACTGGGTACATACACTGTGGACCAGTCACTAAAGACATAGGGCCAGATTCAGGAACAGTTAGGCTGGCGGATCCAGTGATCCGCCAGCCTAACTGTGACTTTGAGCCGGCGTTTCTGTTTTCTGTAACCAGAAAACAAGAAACGCCGGGTTGAAGCTCCGATGCGAGCAGCGTAACTGAGTTTCGCCATCGCATCGTTACTTCAACTTAAAAATGGCACCGGGGGCGTTCCCGCCGATTTCCGCTCAAAAAATATGTTAATGAGCGGAAATCGGCAATTCACGATCGCATTCCGGCGCGACGCAGTGACGTTACGACGTTTCCGGACGGGATACGCGGCGCATAGTTATACCTACATGGGGTTGGAATATCCTATGTTAGGTATAGGCGTCGTCATCGCGTCGGAAAAATAAAAAAAAACGTTGCTTGCGTAAATGGTCATGAATGGGAATGTGACGTCATTGACGTTCATTCACAGATTTTGGAGCATGCGCACGGGGATGTTTTGACACTCGACGCATGCGCAGTACGTTGGCGGCGGGATCGCGCTTAGTTAGCATACTACACGCCCCGTACCCGCCCAATTTGAATTCCGCCGGCTCATTTGCGATGCGCTGCCGCAACTTTAGGAGCAAGTGCTTCGTGAATGACAGCACTTGCTCCTAAAGTTTCTGCAGCGCAACGCAAATGAGAAGCGTTACTCCAGAGCAAAGATGCTCTGGACTACCTGAATCTGGCCCATAATGTTCATATATTGAAGAGTGATCATTGAGAATATGTTCTCAGCTATGCAAGCTTGCTTTCCAGAAGCCAAGCAGTGCAAATACACCCTTTCACTAAACTGTTATTCTTTTACAACACATACACTGGAGACTAGCCACTAAGGGGTTGATACACATTCTCTGAAGCCAAGTGGCTACGGTGTAAATACTAAAGACTGGTCATTAAAATAAAACAGTGTTTTTCAACTTCAGTCCTCAAGGTGCCGCAACGGGTCGCGTTTTCAGGCTTTCTATTATTTTGCACAGGTGATTTAATCTATTTCACTGCCTTAGTAATTACCACAACTGTTTCATCTAAGGGAAATCCTGAAAACATGACCTGTTGGGGCGCCTTGAGGACTGGAGTTGAGAAACACTTAAATAGAACTAAAGGCAAAACTCTCTTTTTTTAATTTTGGATAGAGTAAAGGGAGGGATATATAACCCCTGTCCGTGTCATATTGTGGAGATTTCCCTTCACTTCCTGTCCCATAGCCAAAACAGGAAGTGAAAGGAAATACTTTGAAACATAGGGAATCTCAGGGTGTCACCAGGTCCCAATTGGAAGATATTCCCTCTATTACTGTTCAAGTGTCAACCCAATTTTTGTGGTTTTTAATTTTGATAACAGTAAACAGGACAAAAAGAGCAAATCTCCTTAACAGGGACACGCACAGCACTAAAGGCAGACAGGTGTTCTAATTCCTCTCTACTATTCAAAGCTAAACAAATCATTTTTTCTTTAGTTTCACATTAAAAGAGAAGTATGCCTTTAAAAAAAAAAAAAAAAATCATTATACCATCCTCCCTGGCTCTGTAGTGAGAACTGAATGATCAAAACACTGCGAATCGCTTAGTTTTCCCCCCTCTGCTCTGAGCAGAGAGCCAGGACTGTCAGTCTCCAGCTCTCTGCTCTGCCCCTCCAGTACTCACTTGAGTGCTGAGCTGTGAAGGGGGCAGGAGGGCCTGGCTGAGCCAGGTGCCGGTCCAGAGTTCTCGGTCGGGATCTTTTTCAGAGCCTTGAACGACTCTGTGACATCAGCCAACAGCATTGAAGAGATACCTGGGGCTACCCCAAATGTGCCACAGGCAAAAAATTGAGAGGATTGGACTATCTCGGTACCCAAGGATTAGGCAGAAGGTATGATAAAATGTAACAATTAATAGAAAAACATGATTGAAATAAAGAAAAAAAATATTTACAGAAGGGCATATATACAAGCAATAGTTACAGCTGTGCATTGTTCATTTAAGAGATTTCAAAAACCAAATGGCAGACATAAACTGGCCTGGCATGATCTGAAGAACCCTGCGGATATGGGAGGAGTGTCCCTTCCTGATTTACAGGATAATTACTTGTCAGCTCAACTCTCCCACATATACCACTTTAACAAAGTGGAAATGCAACGCTATATGTCCCTAGTATGTAGTAAACCGGGTCACCCAGCATTTACCCCGCTCCAAGCTATCCTCAGAGGGGAACAACCTCATAAAAAAAACATAAGGTATAATATGGGAATGCTACTCCATCATCAAAGATATGGGAAATCACATTGAAAAAAGAAAACACTGGGAAAATTCACACCCACACCCCACTATGGTTCAACAAACACCTACCTGAGTTAGAATCTTTCTCAGACTCGACAGTATGGGCTACACATGGCATAATATACCTCCATCAGGTGTTATCTAACTTCAGAATCAAGCAGTTTCAAGTACTTAAAGGGTCACTAAAGGAATTTTTTTTTTAGCTAAATAGCTTCCTTTACCTTAATGCAGTGCTGTTTTCATGTCCTCATAGTTAGTTTTTGCTTTGATGTTGCTGTAATTCCTCTCTGTTCTGGACACTTCCTGGTTGTCTGTTTCCTTATAACCACAGTACTGGGAGCTTTCTCACTGTGGTCACTAATCAAGAAGGTGTGATTACTGTGTGTCTAAACCAATCCAGTTTCGTTTTACAAACCATCACTGCCCTCTATTGGCTCTCTGGCTCTGTACATCAGAGAGACAGGAAACAACAGCAAAAAGAAAACTAGAACTGTAGGCACGTTATATGATTGTTTTTTCTCTATTTTTAAT
The DNA here is from genome assembly GCA_029574335.1 of Rana kukunoris. Classification (NCBI taxonomy): domain Eukaryota; kingdom Metazoa; phylum Chordata; class Amphibia; order Anura; family Ranidae; genus Rana; species Rana kukunoris. The sequence goes on from CM056055.1 coordinate 65,332,233, forward strand.
CATTTTTAAAAGGAATCAGTTAACTATTATGTCTCTATACCCTGTAAACAGTCATTTCAGCAAAAAAAAATTTTTTTTTCATTTTCCCTTACAACTCCTTTAAGGAAGAATATACACGCCCTAACCAGATCGCCTTTAAGTATCTACAACTGCGCCATGCATTGAAAACACAATTACCAAATATGGAAGTAGTGTCAGATTCTCCCTGAGTTCTGGATGTAATAATGGGAGAGGAAACCTCTAAACTCATATCGACCCTGAATCTAAATATAAGAAACCGTAGTTCAAATGTCATTGCACAAAAGGCAAAAATGGAATGGGAAAAAGACATAGGCCCTATGGAGGAGGAATACTGGGATGAAATATTGTAAGGGACCAGACTGATGTCCCCCAAATTATCTGACAGACTGACACAGATATACATTGTACACAAAGCCTGACTCACTCCCCTAAAAAATGCTAAATTTCTCCATACTTTTGACCCGACATGCCATTTGTGCTACGCAGCACCTGGAATGTTCTTCCATCTCATATCTAGCTGCCCAAACATTCAGATATACTGCACGCAGATTGTCCAGTTTTTACATGACAATATGGGTTCCCCAGTGGTATTAGACCCCAAACTATGTCTTATGGGACTTCTGCCAGACGTAAAAATTGACAAATACCAAGCTACATTTATAAATGAAACTCTGTTAATGGCTCGTAAGGGCATAGCCAAGGTATGGATGCAGGCTCAGCCTCCCTCCATACCCCAATGGAAGAGGGACGTTAATGATGCACTACCATTTAAAAAATTAGTCTATGCCCATATAAGTACGCGCATAAGTACTCAAAGGTTTGGGATAGATGGTTAGAGGATGGAGAAACATGTGCCTAAAATAATCCAAGCCCAGCAGACAGGAATACTTAGATGAAAGTAGAAAGTGACTGCCCTATGAAGGTGTTAATCATAAAAAACCTTAATCAGAACTGTATTGGTAGCTGAATGACATGAAGTTTCTTATATACTGGATGTCTATACCCTCATAAACCTGTGCCTTAACATGTATGTACAAAGAATCTCACACAAATAGACTGTTATAATGTACTGTTTTATTATTCTACACAAGCAACTACTTTGTAAAATTACTTTTATCCAAATAAAGTTGTCTTTTTCCAATAAAAAAAAAAGAGAGATTTCAAAAGGGGCACTGGAATGCAGATCTTGACACTGTACTTTACATGTTTCGTGGCATAAGCCGCTTCCGCAGGAGGAGTCAGTTATTGTCATCTACAAAGATAAGCATAATCTCATAGTCAAACAGTCATAACAAGTAGTCTATAATGTAACGACTTAGAGTGAAAAATGAAAAGCAAAAAAAAAATATGCTTAATAAGTAAAACATCAGCCAACAGCAGGCTTCAGCCCACTGTCAGCTGAAAACAGGTCTCAGAACAAACTGCACTCCTGTAATGCAGAAGAGAGGTATAGCCAAAAAATCTTTGGCTTAATTTCTCTTTTAACCGCTCCCCGCCCGACCTATAGCAGAATGACGGCCAGGGGGTGATTCAGTTATCCTGACTGGGCATCATATGATGTCCAGCAGGATAACAGCCCCCACGCGCTTGTGGGGGCACGCATCGCGGCAATCGGTGGTCCGGCGTGTCAGTCTGACACACCGCTACACCAATCTCGGTAAAGAGCCTCTGACGGAGGCTCTTTACCATGCGATCAGCCGTGTCCAATCACGGCTTATCACGATGTAAACAGGAAGAGCCATTGATCAGCTTTTCCTTACTTGCATCTGACGGAAGCAAGTAGAGGAGAGCCGATCAGCTTCTCTCCTGACAGGGGGTGTCAACACTGATTATTTATCAGCGCAGCCCCCTTCAGATGACCCTCCAGGACCACCAGGATGCCACCAGGACCACCAGGAATGGCCACCACACTGGACCACCAGGTATGCCACCCTAGACCAAGAGGGAAATGCCAATCAGTGCCCAGGCAGCTGTCAATCAGTGTCCATCCCCAATACCCACCAGTGCCAGTACCATCAGTGATGCCTATCAGTGCCATCTATCAGTGCCACATATCAGTGCCTATTAGAGCCACATATCAGTGACCACCAGTGCCACCCATGAGTGCCCATCAGTGCTGCCTATCAATGCCCATCAGTGCTGCATATCAGTGCCACATTCCACCCTCCAATCTGGGGCAGTACTCCAAGCTATTATTAAAATGAATTAACTGTCCGAATAGTCACCAAGGGGTCAATACATATACTATGACAAGTGGTCACTGAGGGCTTAATGCACTTATAAAACAAGCTTGTAAGCTCTGTTTTCTGAATAGACACCGTACTGTTGAAGTAGATAATAGTAAGTGAGGTATGTGCTGGGGTGGGCTCTCGCTTGTAAAGAATGCTCTTTTTAGCTAAACCTAATACTTTAGCTCAAAGAAGTGAAAAAGACAGCTGCAATTGTCATTTAGAACTATATCTATATATGAAGGATGAAAAATAGTTATCAATAGGTATTACACTCTGTACAACAGTGTTTTGCATTATTACTGTCTGCATGCCAAACTGTATCTGCTTCTAATCATCTTTCTCTTTTGCAGCAGGTACAGCATTGTATCCACAGATGAGGAAGGCCTTCGTATGCCAACCCTGGGTCTCAATGGTCACTGGTCATCTTCTCTCCACCACCCTCATTCACGTCGGAAAAGGCGTAATCGTTTTGTTAAAAAGAATGGCCAATGCAATGTCTACTTTGCAAATCTTAGCAACAAATCACAACGTTACATGGCGGACATTTTTACAACATGTGTTGACACACGTTGGCGATACGTGCTGCTCATCTTCTCAGCTGCTTTCCTAGCATCATGGCTTTTCTTTGCCTTTCTCTTCTGGAGCATTGCATTCTTTCATGGGGACTTAGCTGTTGTGATTCCAGGAGTGAGATCAGGTCCTCCCAAACCATGCCTAATGCATGTTAATAGCTTTGTTGAAGCTTTTCTCTTCTCAGTAGAGACACAGACTACTATAGGGTATGGGTTTCGTTGTGTGACTGATGAATGCCCTTTAGCTATCCTTGCTGTAGTAGCACAATCCATCCTTGGCTGCCTCATTGACTCTTTCATGATTGGTACAATAATGGCCAAAATGGCTCGGCCCAAAAAACGAGCCCAAACGCTACTTTTTAGTCATCATGCTGTAATTGCCCTAAGAGATGGAAAGCTCTGTTTGATGTGGAGGGTTGGAAATCTACGCAAAAGTCACATTGTAGAAGCCCATGTCAGAGCTCAACTGATCCGACCTTATGTTACACAAGAGGGTGAGTACCTGCCCGTGGACCAGCGGGACTTGAATGTGGGATATGACAGTGGGCTGGATCGCATCTTCCTGGTTTCACCCATCATTATAGTACATGAAATTGATGAGGAGAGCCCTCTCTATACAGTGGGAAAGGAGCAGTTAGAAGGAGAAGACTTTGAGATTGTTGTTATTTTGGAGGGCATGGTGGAGGCCACAGCTATGACAACTCAAGCTCGCAGTTCGTACTTAGCAAGTGAAATCCGCTGGGGACACAGGTTTGAGCCTGTTGTATTTGAGGAGAAGAATCATTACAAAGTGGATTATTCTCACTTTCACAAAACCTACCAGGTGCCAGGGACCCCTCTTTGTAGTGCACGTGAACTGCACGAGAGCCGTATAACTGCTTTACCTTCCCCAAGCGCCTTCTGCTATGAAAATGAACTGGCTCTTCTTAGTCAAGAGGAGGATGAGGATGAAGAAGCTATTGGAGGTGTACCAGATGAAGGAGTTATCCATGTTATGGGGAGTCATTTAGAACTTGATCGCCTTCAGGCTTCTATGGCATTAGACAACATTTCTTATAGAAGAGAGTCAGCTATATGATGTCAATGCCAAGACTTGGAGTACTTTTCTAAGACCTCACCTAGGCAGGTGGTGGCGTACTTTTATGTGTTTGTCTGTCTCTCTTTACTGTTAAAGTAATTACCATTTTGCACTGCAAAAAAAAAAAAAAGTTAAATTGAAAATGTATTGACTTCTCCAGCAGATTGTTGCCACTTTTACAATTATGAATATGTATGCTCTGAAAGCAGGGAACATCAGCCATTTTCCTTGTGTTCTTGAGAAAGGGAACAGGGCTGGGTACATTCAGTGTATAAAAATCTTTTGTACAGATGCAAGTTAAAAATAAACATTTAATCTGTGCTCTTCCAAACCACACATGTTTATATATTGATCTTTTCTGATATGCATGGAAAATGTGCAGGCGGCAGATGAAGAGAAAAGGGAAGCTTAAAAGCCTTAATTAACAAAAAAAGAGACTTGCTTAAAGAGCCAGTAAACTTAGTAATGCAAGTTTACTCTCAATCATATTTTGGATTTTTATAAATAATACCCAGTTAGTTTAATTTCCCCTTTCCTCCTGATTTCTTTGTTTGCCTATGTGCCTATTTGGATCACTATGGCCGCGTACACACGATCAAACATATCTGCTGAAACTGGTCGGCAGACCAGTTTCAGCGGACATATTCGATCGTGTGTACAGCCTAGCAGACAGGTTTCCAGCAGACAAAAGTTTTAAAGCATGCTTTAAAACTTGTCTGCTGGAAAGCTGTCTGTCGGATATGTTCGCTGGTTAGTACGCCTAACCAGCGGACCGAAATTTCCCGCATGCGTCGAATGGATTTGACGCATGCGTTGAAGTATTTTACTTCCTGGTTTGGTGACGTGGCGGCGTCAACGTCACCGCCACGTCACCGCCACGTCTGTCCGCGGGGATTTCGGTTTGATCGTGTGTACACACATCAAACCAAAACATCCCAGGAGACATGTCTGATGAAAACGGTCTGTCGGACCGTTTTCATCGGATATGTCTCCTCCTGTGTACGCGGCCTATAAAGGCACATTACGTTTCCTGGTAAAATCTGCTATACACTAGTATAAATGGTCTTCACTATTTGGTATCACAGTCCTGACACAGTGACAAGAAACAATATATGAACCCTTGAAATTAACTGGGTTTCTGCAGTAATTTGCCATAAGTGTTCTGATCCTCACCCAGGAACAACAATAGCCCAACAAGCCTCATCTTATAACACAAGAACAATTGTAATTGATTGTGTCTTTATTGAACACACTTAGTAAACATGCACAGGGCTGGAGGAAAACGCAAGTGAACCCTTTGAGTTAATAGCTAGTCAAACCTCTTTTGGCAGCAATTACTTCAAGAGAGCTCCTTCAGTAGCTCTGGATAAAAAACTGCACAATGTCCAGGAGAAATGTTTTACCATTCCTCTTTACAAAAATGCTTCTGCTCAAAACTGCTTCAGCTCAAACACATTTGTAGGATGTGTGAATGTTTCTCTTAAGGTCATTCCACAGCATCTCTATAGAGTTAAAGTGACACTAAAGTTTTTTTTTTTTTAAATAACAAACATATCATACTTACCTCCACTGTGCAGTTAGTTTTGCACAAAGTGGCCCTGAACGCTGTCTTCTGGGGTCCCTCAGCGGCTCTCTCGACTCCTCCACACATCAGATAACCCTCTCTGGGAAGCTCTCTCCCAAGGGGGTTACCTTGCTCGCCCGCTTCCTTGTTCAGCATTTGGCATCCATAGCCACCGAATGCCAGATTGGCCCCTCCCCCGGCACCCACGTCATTGGATTTGATTAACAGCAGCGGGAGCCAATGGCTGCGCTGCTATCAATCTATCCAATCATGAGCCGAGAACCCCGGGCAGAGAGGCTGCGTGTCCTCGGCGTGGGACATTCCAGGGCTCAGGTAAGTTAAACAGGGGGCATACTCCTTTAAGGTCTGGGCTGTGACTAGGCCATTCCAGGACATACATTTTCTCTTTCTGAAGCCAGTCTGTGGTGGACTTACTTTAATGCTTAAAGTAGAACTATAAGCAAAACTTTTTTCTTATTTTTGGATAGAGTAAGGGAGGGTTATAACCCATGTCAGATTTTTGTTTGCCATCCATGTCCCATTGCAGAGATTTACCTTCCCTTCCTGTCCCATAGCCACACAGGAAGTGAGAGGAAATCCCTGCAAATTTGGGAATTTCTTAGGGACCCCCAGGCCACCAGGGTTAGTGCCCCCATTGGAAGATTTTGCCTCAATTACTTTTCTGGGGACAACCCAAAATTTGGGTTTTTCTTTTACTTTCACTTTCAATGATAATGGTAAACAAGACAAATAGAGAGAGTGAATCTCCTTAACTGAGGCACAAACAACAATAAAAACTGACAGCGATTCTAACCCCCTCTCCACTCTATCCAAAACGAAAAAATAAGGTTTTGCCTTTAGTTATACTTCAAGGCAGGGCTGTTTTCACAGAAAATAGGTACAGGAACTCAACCACAACCCCCTTAAAAACCCCTGTCACCACCCCCCGCCCCACACACACACACACACACACACCCTCCAAACCACATCAAATTGTGTGTGTGGTAAAATTCCAGTAACAGTGAGAGGGTCTTAAAGGGGCAGAAGCGGGGAGATCATCCAGTGGGAGTGTCAGCATCTGCATCTCCCTTGCCCCCATCTTGCACTCAGTGGGAGCCATTGGGAGACAAACTGTCACTTGTAAAACACAGAAGCCATAGAGGTGAACCGGAAGCAGTGGGCCTGAGCCAGAGGTGGTGGAACTGAGTTCCACCAAGTTTCAGCTGGAAAAAAAGCCCTGAAGCCCTGAAGGTCATTACCCTGCTGCATTACCCAACTTCTACTAAGCCTCAGTTGGCAGCCAGCCACCCTAAAACTATCCTCTAGGATATTTTAGTAAACTTGGAAATACATTTTTCACCGCAATGATGGCACGTGGTCCAGGCCCTGAAGCAGCAAAGCAAGCAATCATGATGTTCCCTCCACGATACACCACGTTGGGATGATGTTTTGATGTTGGCAAACTGTTCCCTTTGTGCACCATACATAGTGCCGAGTTGAGCAATTTAGCTTTTGTTTCATCAGTACACAAAACATTTTTCCATTAGCATTGCTGTTTGCCAAGATTCAGGTGCACAGCAATGTTTTTTTTTGGAGAGCAGCAGCTTCCTCCGTGGTGTTCTACCTTGGACACCCTGTCTTTTCAAAAACGTATGTATGGTAGGCTCATGAACAGAGATATTTGCCATTTATAGTGATGTCTTCAAGCCTTTATCTGTTACTTGTGGGTTCTTCTTTACCTCATTAAGGATTGTGCGTTGTGCCTTGAAAGTCATCTTGGCTGGGCGCCCACTTCTAGGAAGAGTACCCACAGTCAGGGGTGGACTGACAACCCATGGGGCTCCCGGGCAATAGAAGATTATGGGGCCCCTGGGCTTACAGATGGCCACCAAGCCAGGAGGCAGTGCAGAGGCAGGGCAGCTAAAATCTCAGGATTTCACATCAAAAGCATGTCGGTTTAAGACATAGCAGGGACAGATGTAAAAAAAAAAAAAAAAAAAGATTTTTACATACTGTCCCTGGTTTTATTGAGCCTGGCAACCCTGATGGGGCCCCCTAGTGGCATGGGGCCCTCGGGCAGTGCCCGAAAGTCCCAATGGTCAGTCCGCCCCTGCCCACAGTGCTAAACTGTTTCCATTTATAGACCAATTGTCTAACTGCCAATTTATGAAACACTTTGAGATTGCCTTGTGTAGCGGTACTCCCATAGGGGCTGCTGATTGACCACCCTGACTCTGCAGATATTCTCTTACCTCTGACACCTTGGGTTCCATCCTAAAATGTCACGTTAGTAATGAGAAACTCACATAATTTCACTGAACCACTCAGGAATGTTTACTGAGATAAAGAATAACACAATGAAAAGGGTATGAATAACAGATGAATGAACATGGTTTATGATCGACAAAAGTATTATTCAGTGCACATACTTGTAACCTAATGACAACCTGAAAGTGGTATATGTGAACAGATGCACAGGGAGATAGGCCCAGAATAACTTTAAAACATGTATTGAATACCTTCCCAATGAGGCCTCAGCACACAGACCATTACCAAAAAATGCACAACAGTGAATACAGTAGCACAGTGTAAGTTCTGACTATTTCTCAATAAATGGCTCCCCCTAGGTTGTGTTGTAGTTCAGAGCATAACTCCAATGTAGATCATTAAAGCTTAATAAAAGATGAAAGTGGTAAATGTTCCTTAATTTCCAGATGTCTTCAGCTAGCCAGATATTATACTGCAGTGATGATTTTGTATTTGCTTGTAATCCAAAAGAAAAAAAGGCAATGGCTGCAGAAACAAGATGCTAATAATTGCTCAGCTGAAGAACTATTCATACTTGTAAATTTCTTCTTAGTTGTGTGAGTAATACAGTACTGACCTTACAACACAAGGGATAAAAGCAAGGCCCCAAAGTCTAGCTGTATGATGCCTGGGTGCAGCAGATCCACAGCCGTGGAACTACAAGTTTACCAGCAGTCTGTAGGAAAGAAGCTCACTCAGCAATACTGTAGACCACATGTGTCAAACACAAGGCCCGTGGGCCGAATCCAGCCCTCCAGGCCATTTTATGTGGCCCTCGCACCTCTTCTGCAGCTGTCGGAGAGCTCCAGCCCTCCTCTGGTCCTCCTCCAGACCCCTTACTTTCTGCTTTCAAGCAATGCATCCAGCTTCTTATTAGCAGCAGCATAAGGTAAGGGGGGTCCACTGTGATGTAAGGGAGGGTGGGAGACTCAACTTCTGATGGCGGGGTGGCTCTTGCTATCTAATGTAAAGGGGAGGGGATACGCTGGACATCTAATCTTACAGATACAACCGGCTTTTTTGAGGACAATCATAATGCTGATGCGGCCCATGATGAAATTGAGTGTGACACCCTAGCTGTAGACACTACTTGGATGGGCAGGTGCCCTCTCACCACAATGGATCCCAGTAGATGATAGACTCCATCTGGAATCTCCTAGTGGTGCCTCTGTTAGTGAAAATGGCATCGCCACACCGTGCTGCAATTCCCGGTGGGCTGGAATGCAGATGGCTTCAAATGCTCTAAAGCGCAGGACGATCCACCTGCTCGATTAGCAGTACCGTCCACAAGGATCCCTCTGGGGCGGGTGATCCGACTTTCCACTGTAGGTCGCAGTCTCTCACTCCTGGTCACACACACAGACCTCCTGCTGGCAGTGTTGAATGGCGTCCAGAGAGACTGAAAGCAGGCCGCGCCTGTCCTTTTATCTTCTCTCCCAGCAGGCTATTCTGTGTGCTTTGCATTGTGTGTCCTGTAGTTCTAAGCTGATTCAGCAAAACTAGTCACTTCCTCATCCAGACTACATATCCCACAATGCATGGCTCTGCTCACTTCTCAAGAGGAAGGTCAAATCCTGACAGAGTTTAACGGACACTAGGGGAGCCAAACTCTTACTTAAAAGAAACAATAAGGCCCTATGTACACTGTTGCTGCTAAACAGACGTTCAGAGGCAGTTGGATGCTTCTTTCAACTGTCCCTGATTTCATTCAATGTTATCTTATGTGTACATGTACACAGGGTTGTTTATAGTTGTTTCTAGGCAGTTGAGTTTAGAGGCTTTTTGTGGAAAGCAAAAAAATGAGTTCAGACACAGAGTTAGAGGCATTTCAAGCGCCAAATTGCTTCTAAACGCAGCTAAACACAGTAACTCGCATTTCATTTATAGGCATTTTACGTTTTTGTCCATTTAAAAAAAAAAGTTTTTTTTAAATGATTCTAAAAATGCAAACATGACAAAACGCCACTAAATGCAGCATGTAGACGCAGCAAAACGTCCGTTTTAAATATGGGTTAATATCTGTGAAGTTAAATCCTTCAGGAGAGGTTGTAAAAACGTTGTTTGTACATGAAGCCTAAGGCACCTTTCACACGTGCGGATCCGTTTTTAGACATCTGCTTACTCAGCGTAGATCGCTCCATTGATCCCCGCTGAGCCGGCGAATGACTAGTCCGTCTCTGCACACTGTGCAGAAATGGACCTGTCAGATCTCTGCTTTCCTCTATGGAGGATCGGATGAAAAGTAACCGTCGGTCTGTTTTCATCCGATCCGCCAGACGGATGGAAAAATAGGGTTTGCATCCATATGGATTTAGCGGAACGAATCGGATCGGATGTCAGCAGACATGTCACTGCTGACATTCGTCGCTCCATAGAGATTTATGGAGTGTGTGTTCAGGTCTGCCTGAAAAAACTGTTAGGTGGCTCTGAACGGTCTGCACGTGTGAAAGGGGCCTTAACCGTTCAACATAAAAACTGCAGTAGCAACCCCTGGGCTACACTTGTATCCCTTTTCAGCCTTAAGCAGGCCATACACGGTCGAATTTCGAACAAATTTTATTTTCAAAATCAGAAAGTTCGTTTTTTTTGTGATCCGATGACGCCACCATTGATTTTCGAAATTCAACCGACCAAACCTTCATGTTGCCGAGAATATTCTTTTCTCCCCCTGGGAATATTCTTTTCTTGCACATGCGCATTTTTTTTTTATTACATTTCTCGCACGATTCTCCCATTATTGATCAGAAAATGTTTGTTTTTCAAAAAATTTCCAACATGTCTGATTCCTCAAATTTGATTGCCGCACGAAAATCAACTGTTGCTGCAGCCCAATAATGGTGCGAAATTTGTACGAAAATTATTTTTATACGATTTTCGAAAAAAAAATATTTTGAAATTCGAATCGTGTATGGCCGCCTTTATACAGATTAACTACTCTTGATTGTATGTCTTCAGAGAGATACTTTTTGCGAGGCATTGTTAGCATCAGCTGCTGCTTCTTATGAACAGCAATCTTAATGGTTAAGTGTCTTTTATCAACCAAAGTAGCTCTAAACCACTCCTCCAAACAAATTTAATTACTCAATCTCCAGGTGTGCAAAATACTGACTCCCATTAGCTTTTGTTGAATTATGGTATGTTTCCTTTTTCCTCCAGCATTGTGAGTGTTTGAAAGTGTTCAATACAAACATGAGAAATTACATGTTTTTTTTATTATTAGCTTAAGCACAATGGGGGTTATTTCTGAAAGGCAAATCTACTTTGTACTACAAGTGCAAACTACAAGTGCAAAGTGCTCTTGAATTTGCACTGAAAGTGCATTTGGAAGTGCAGTTGCTGTAGATCCGAGGGGGACATCCAAGGAAAATAAAAAACAGCATTTTAGCTTGCACATGATTGGATGATAAAATCAGCAGAGCTTCCCCTCATTTCAGATCTACCCCTCAGTTTTACAGGGACTGCACTTCCAAGTTCACTTTCAGTGCAATTTCAAATCTAATTTGCACTTGTAGTGCAAAGTGGATTTGCCTTTCGTAAAAGTCTGCCATGCACCGGATCGGGAGTGTGGGTCGGTGATTGGAGGATTCTGCCATATTGGAGCCTCGCACACCCGGTAAGAACTTCAGCAGAGCTGGTGGATGTTTATTTGAAGCGGCAACCAAAGATTTTTATAAACGGTGTTTCAATTCTGTTATCTGGTGAGTTAATTCCCGAAGGGGAGAGTTTATCACACATGGTGACAATCTTGGTGTGTGGTGTACGAGTGTCATCAACTAGGATAACCGTAACAAGAATTACACTTTTTTGAGAAATCATTTTATCGCTTCATCCTTATATGTGTTAAACCATATAAAAGCTTGTCACAACCGGATTGATTGACATGAGCGCTGCTATGGCATTTTAAGGACTTAGGGGCAGATTCTCAAAAATGGCACTTGCTCCGTAATTTTCGGCGGCGTAGCGTAAATGCGGCGTCGTAAGGCCACGTAATTCAAATACTGAAGGAGGGGGCGTGCTGTATGTAAATTAAGCACGCCCCCGCATCAAACGAAGTCCGCATGCGCCGGCCGGGAAAAAAGCCCAGTGCGCATGCTCCAGCTCACGTCGGAAAGCGTTGTTGAAACCGACGTCAAAACGACGTGATCGTCACTTACGCAATTCCCTATTCGCGAATAACTTAGTAAAACGACGTAACCGACGGAAAAAGACGACGCTGACCCGACGCCATACTTAACATGGCAACGATGGCACTTCGGAAACATACCCCTCATACAGCAGGGGTAACCTTACGCATACGCAACCTACGTAAACGACGACGGGGCGGTGTAAAAACGTTCGGGAATCGGCGTATTAGGCTCATTTGCATAGGCCACCTAGCGGCCGGCGTTGTCATTACATCTAAGATCCGACGGTGTAATTGCTTTACACCTGTCAGATCTTTAGTGTATCTCTGCTTAAGTGATTCTAATGCCGCGTACACACGATCACTTTTTGTGATGAAAAAAAACGTCATTTTATCTGACGAAACAAAACAACGTTTTTCAAACTTCATTTTCCAAAACGACGTTGCATACACACCATCGTTTTTCCACAATGCTCTTGCAAAGCGCGGTTACGTAAGACACTTTCGACGGCACTCTGTTCCATTGAAGCTCCCATCTCATGACTTGCTTCTAAGCATGCGCGGGTTTAAAAACGTCGTTTTAAACAACGTTTTGCCCACACACGGTCACTTTTTATGACACAAAAAACGACATTTTGAAAAACGACACAAAAAATTCCAGCATGTTGGAATTTTTTTTTGGTCGTTTTTTTGAAGACATAAAACAACGTTTTGCCCACACACGATCATTTTAAATGACGTTTTTTAAAACGTCGTTTTTTTTCATCACAAAAAGTGATCGTGTGTACGCGGCATAAGAATCACTCGCATATATACCCATTGAAAAAAACTGCAATACGACGGTGTATCTGAGATACACCGTCGTATCTCTTTTGAGAATCTGGCCCATAGTAAATTTGTTTAAATTTAAATTACGTTTTATTTTATAGTAGCTGCTAATATGAATACAGAAGTTACTGTGTTTATATCTTATTCAGGTTAAAAGTAAACAGTATTGAGATAACATCTATTCCTCAAAATGGTATTCTTCCTTTGGCGCTGAGCAGTGCTACTGGGCCGTTTTTAAAGCATTTCTGTTTTTTGCTACAAATAAAATAAATAAAAATACTTGATAATCCATTTATATCAGCCACAATGGGCAGTGCCTCCAAAACCCAGTGCTGCGTGAACCACACCAATGATAAAGTTCTTAGTAAAGTGCTGTAATAATTCTCCAAATCAAGTGAAATCCAGTGTTCATGTTTTAAGAACTTTATCATTGATGTGGCTGGTGTGGTTCACGCAGCATTGGATTTTGGAGGCACTGCTCATTGGGGCTGATATGAACTGATTATCCTGTTTTTTATTTTATAATTTTTTTTATTGTACATAGTATTTGCATATTGTTGGTATTATTCTTTTGTGTCTATTATATATTTTTTTCTGATTAAGAGTTCACATATGTATTTCAGCACTTTAAGATTTAGCACGACTCCATTTTATGCTTAAACTACTGATTGTGTATGTGGTGGTGACATAGCGCCCCCATCTTTGGGAGCAGGGCACTACACCTATTTAACACAGTGTAGCGCACAAGTCATTATACCCCTCAGAAATAAACAAATCATACATCCACTGAATGATTGAAGCAGCACAATGAAGATCCTTAAGCTGCAGGTGCTCAGGAACAGCTACTTTCCAGCAAGGAGAGCACTGAGCAGCTCAGTAGTGTCATCATTAAATCTTACTCCAAATTTTGTGATACTAGCTGTTGCAAGAAGCACTGTGCCTTAGACGATCTCTTCAAGTTGCAGGGCATGGCAGAATGCAGGCACAGTCAGTGAACTGCTATTTTCAGCGAAAAATTCAAGACAAAAAAGATAAATCTTTTAAGATGCTGCTTATGCACAATTGAAATTTTTAGATGTTCCCTGTAGAATAGCAAATCTTAAAGTGAACCCTGTGCCAAAAATATGGACATTAAACCATACTTATGGAGCACATAAATTTGTTTTAAACTAAAAAGAAAAAAAAATGAATCTCGCGCCAAATGTGCAATTAAACAAATAATTAAACTAAATATGAGCTGCACCTCAAAAAAAACAGTGGATACCACTGCTACAAAGTGGATTCAGAAAACGGGTGAGTGCCCTAATAGCTGTTAAAAAAATAATAATAACTATAATCAAAAATAAATGAATAAATAAATTAACAGAAAGTGAAACACCAGCCTACCTAATATAACCTAAATATCTAAAAAAACAAAACACCTAGGGCCAGATTCTCAGAGGCGCAAATGAGGGCGATGCGCGGATTCCCGAAACTACGCGAGTTCGGCGTATGTTACGCATGGTGCACGTAACACAAAAGCCTTGAGTAAACATACCCCTCATAAAAGCACAGGTAACTTTGCTGAAGACCGTGTGCAAGTCAGCTGGAGAGCAACTACAGCAGCACCATAACGGACGAGCTGAGCAATCACACTTACTGGACAACACATTCGTATGACAACATGCCAGGGGCAGACATGGTCTTATCACTACTAATATATGCAGAGGAAGAGGAGCATAGAAGGAGGAGGAGGAGGGGGGCATGGAGAGGATCTACCGAGCGCGCATGAGCCTCTTTGGCATGGGTGAGGAGGAGGTGTATCGCATCTTCAGATTCACCCCTGCTGCCATCCTGGAAATAACCACAGCCCTGCAGGATGACATCAACAGCCCAACACACCACTCACATGCACTGCAGCCACTGGTGAAGGTACTGGCAACACTCCATTTCCTGGCCAGTGGATCATTCCAGCGTACAAGTGGAGTTGTGGCTGGGATGCCACAAACCAGCATAAGCAGATGTCTGCACCAGGTTATCCCCGCAATCCTCAGACGCATGTCCCACCACATCACCAGATCCACCACTGAGGACCTGCGGCAGAAGGCAATGACAGATTTCTACAGACTTGCCAGATTCCCACGCACCATCGGGGCCATTGATTGCACACATGTGGCACTACAGCCCCCCCCCGTGCCACAGAGCACATTTACCGCAATCGGAAGCATTGGCATTCCATCAACGTACAGGTGATAGCTGATGCCAAATACCTCATATGGCACGTCCGTGCCAAAGACCTGGGTCCAGCCATGACAGCTACTTATACCGTCAAAGCACCATCCCAGCATATTTTGAGCAGAACATGTATGGAGACAGCTGGCTGGTTGGTGAGTAACATGGGTGGCAGGCATGACTGTCCCCCCCATGATGCACACATCACAAGGGGCACATGCATGACTAACATCCTCCTGTCTTTTCACTTCCAGGTGATGCGGCATATGTACTTGGACCCCATCTCATGACTCCTTTCCGGAATCCCCAAACCCCAGGAGAGGAAAGATACAATGAAGCACACGTCAAAACCCGTGCAGTGGTTGAGCGCACATTTGGCATCCTGAAGTCCCGTTTCCGATGCCTGGATAAGTCCGGGGGGGCCCTGTTGTATTCCCCAAACTTTGTGGGTCAGATCATTGGTGCATGTTGCATTCTGCACAACTTTGCCATGAGAAAGGGCCTGCAGATTGCCCTACGTGATGACCTGACCCCCCAACCAGACAACCCCCCCCCTGCCAGAGGAGACACACACATACAGCATGGCACACAGACAATGCACGCATGTACACCACTGTGGTCCCTAGATCACACACACACCACATCCACATCACATTGGATTAGCCCAAGTCCAGCATGCAGGACTTGGGAGCAGCAACGCCGCTTCAAGGCCCCAATGATGTTGCTGTCCATTCATACACCATTCACACAGCTGTGGGGATAACTTCTCCCCAACGGCCAAGGGTGACACCCCTTACTGGCAGGAGTGCCACCCCCACATTCACACACCATTCACACTGCACCGTGTGCAGTATCAAGAAAAAAAATCAAAAGCTCTTCACCAGAGCATTAAAAAAAAATCAAAAGCTCTTCACCAGAACATTAAAAAAAAATCAAAAGCTCTTCACCAGAACATTAAAAAAAAAAAATCAAAAGCTCTTCACCAGAGCATTAACAAAAAAAGCAAAAGCTCTTCACCAGAACATTAACAAAAAAAGCAAAAGCTCTTCACCAGAGCAAAATATCCAAATAAAATAATTACTGGGCCTGGCGTGGGCTCCGCCTGGTGCCATGGCTCCTGCCCCTCACTTGCCTGGGGGCAGCCACAGGTGGGGGGGGGTATCATGTTGAGGAGAAGCATCCCCATGTCCCTCCCTGGCTGCCTGAATGCCCTTCAAGGCGACCGCTATGCGGGTCAGCACAGCCGTCTGGTCCTGGACAGCAACCCGCAGACCTTTGACCTCCCCAACAAGGTCGGAGGTGGTCGCCTGCAGCTCCCCCAGGCTGGTGACTGTCGCTGCACTGTTGCCAGCGATATCGAGGATGGCATCCATAATGGCATTCGAGGAGGCCAGGCTGTCGGCCAGGCGCCTCATCTCCCCAACGACCTCGGAAAGGTGACGATTTTGCTGGTCCTGCTGCCCGGCCAGCTGTTCAGGCAGGACCTTGGGAACACCCCTCGTCTTGCAACTCGCCTTCCGGGGGGGCCATGTGCCCAATTTGGAGAACCAGATGTTTAAGGGGGCAGACCCGTCATTTAGTATGTGTAGGCGCGTGCACACTGCTCCACCATGTTGCTGAAAAGCTGCCTCCTGCTAAAACGTTCCATATCAGCTGGTGGTGCTGTTTGTTGTGGCGTGCTGACAAAGCTTTTCCACATTTCAGCTATGCTAACCCTGCCTTCTGAGGTGCTGGCGGTGCCCCTGCTGTGTTGGCGACCTCTTCCTCCTCCTCTGCCTTCGCATTGTGCTTCCACTGTGCCCCCACTGTCAGGTGGGAATTGCACCAGCAGCGCGTCTACCAGCGTGCGCTTGTACTCGCACATCTTGCGACCACGCTCCAGTAAGGGAATTAAGGATGGTACATTGTCCTTGTAACGAGGATCTAGCAGCGTGGCCATGCAGTAATCAGCACCTGTTAAAATGTGCAAAAGACAGCGGTCATTGCAGGCACTGCAGCATGTAATGGCTCATGTGTGCCAGGCTGTCCTCTGTGGGAGGTGTATCATCTGTGTCCTCTGTATCCCCCAAACCACGCACCTGTGTTGCCCATGAGCTGGTCTGGGTGCCACCCTGCTGTGAACATGGTTCCTCCTCCTCCTCCTCCTCCTCCATCTCCTCCTCCTCGTCATCCTCCAGAACTGTGCCCTTGCTGGACAATTGTGTACCTGGCCTTTGTTGGTGCAGGAACCCACCCTCGGAGCCACTTGTGAATGACTGCCCTGAAAGCCTTGGAAATTATCCTGATTCCTGCTCCTCCTGCTGTGCCACATCCTTTTCCATCATCAAAGTGTTTTTTCAAGGAGGCATAGAACTAGGATAGTAATGCTGAGAACGGCGTCATCGGCACTGGCCATGTTGGTGGAGTACTCGAAACAGCGCAACAAGGCACACAGGTCTCGCATGGAGGCCCAGTTATTGGTGGTGAAGTGGTTCTGTTCCACAGAGCGACTCACACGTGCGTGCCGCAGCTGAGACTCCACTATTGCCTGCTGCTGATCGCACAGTCTGGCCAGCATGTGCAAGGTGGAGTTCCACCTTGTGGGCACGTCACATATGAGGCGGTGAGCGGGAAGCCCGAAGTTACGTTTCAGCGCTTCCAGATGAGCAGCAGCAGGGTGAGAACACCGAAAGTGCGCACTTTATGCAGCAGCTGTGGCACATCGGGGTAAGTTTTAAGGAACCTCTGCACCACCAATTCAGCACATGCGCCAGGCAAGGGATGTGCGTCAAACCGGCTAGGCCCAGAGCTGCTACGATACGCAGTGCACACCTGATTTTGTCCCCCAGGGAAGGGATGGCTCGCCTGGAAAAGTAGTGGCGGCTGGGCACGACGTACTGTGGGACAGCCAATGCCATTAGGCTTTTAAAACTCTGCATTTCTACCAGACGGAATGACAGCATTTCAAAGGCCAGGAGTTTTGAAATGCTGGTATTCAGGGCCAGGAATCGCGGGTGTTTAGGGGGGGTACTTCCTCTTCCGCTCCAGTGTTTAGGAGATAGAGGGCTGAATGCTTCCATTGGACATTGTGGAGACGTTTGGTGACCCAGGTGGTAGTGTTGCTTGCCAGTCCTCTAATTGTGGGGTGGCAGGTGACACTGTCACTACAAAGGTGGATGAAGAGGCCGAGCGGCCCGAGACTGAAGCAGAAGAGGAAGCAGGATGAGCCAGAGACCTTTCTTGGTTTTTGAGGTGTCTACTCCACTGCAGCTTGTGCTTTGAACTTAGATGCCTGGTCATGCAGGTTGTGCTCAGGTTGAGAAGGTTTATGCCTCGCTTCAGCCTCTTATTGCGCAGCGTGCAAACCACTTGTGTCTTGTCATCAGCACATTGTGTGAAGAATAGGGATGTGCTCCGCGTTCGATTTCAATGTCTGTTCGTACGTTCGACGAAATTCGAACAAACAGGTCGTTTGTGCCAAATTCGAGTGACGCGCAACAGCCCATAATTCACTGCGGCATTGCGCGCTGATGATTGGCCAAACATGCACTATGACCCTGCATGCTTGGCCAATCACAGCGCGCAAAAAATGGAGAGCCATAATTGGCCAAAGCCAGGGTGGCTTTGGCCAATTATGGCTCAGGGTTTTAGCACACGCCCCACACTATATAAGGCCGCCTGCTGGGCGGCCTCGTGTAGTGTGTTCCAGCGCTAAACAGAGATCAGTCAGAGACAGAGAGATAGTATTTTTATATAGCTAGATAGAGCAGGCAGGCTAGTCAGTTTAGCTTAATTTACAGTGTGTAGAGGATATACAGTATATTCATCCCTAGGAGTTGTACATATATTTATACACTGTATAGCTTAGCTAGATCAGCTATTCCTATTTGTCAGGCAATAGATTGTGCTAGCTGCAGTCTTCTAACGTGTTGTATTGCCAGTGTGCTGTGTAGTAGCACCTAAACGTACTCAGTGTTACTGTACTTGTCCAGTTTAATAGCACTTAAACCTATTTGCTGTTACCGCACTTGTGCTGTGTAGTAGCACCTAAACGTACTCGGTGTAACAGTACTTGTCCAGTTTAATAGCACTTAAACCCTGGGCCATCTTAATAGCATCATGGGCCAGAGTGCTGGGAAGATATCTGGGATAAAGAGGGGTCAGAGTGCTGGGGCGATATCTGGGGAGTAGAGGGGTCAGAGTGCTGGGGAGATATGTAGGGTGTAGAGGGGGCAGAGTGCTTGGGGGATATCTGGGGTGTAGAGGGGTCAAATTGCTGGTGGGATATCATATCTGGGGTGTAGAGGGGTCAGAGTGCTTGGGGGATAGCTGGGAGGTAGAGGGGTCAGAGTGCTGGGGGGACATCAGGGGCGTAGAGGGGTCAGAGTGCTGGGTGCACATTAGGGGTGTGGAGGGGTTAGAGTGCTGGGGGGATATCTGGGGTGTAGAGGGGTCAGAGTTCTGGGGGATATCTGGGGTGTAGAGGGGTCAGAGTGCTGGGGGATATCTGGGGTGTAGAGGGGTCAGAATGCTGGAGGGATATCTGAGATGTAGAGGGACAGCCAGGCTCAAGGACCAGCTGCTTTGGGGAAAGGGCAGGGCCCCCTCATGCAGCTGGGGCCCCTAGGCAGTGCCCAGCTGTGCCCTCTCATTAAGACAGCCCTGCATGTGAGAGGGAAGAAACCTAATAATACTTTATGATTGTTAATTTGGGCAAAATAAAAGTAATACATTTGACAGAAATAATAATATGGTTCATAGGTCACATCTCTGTATTGCTTTTAATGCTTCTGTTGCATTTGAACTAACCAAAGCATACCACCAATATAGTCATGGTGAATATACTTTTAGAAGAAAGGCCACTAGATATATTGTTTTATTTATGTAGAATACTACCAATAGATCTTGCCATGAGTGACATCTGCCAAAGAGCAGTCTTGTTGGTTGTATGGATGGGCACAGTGACTGCATTTGATGGGCATAGTGGTGGCATTTTATGAGCATAGTGGCTGTATTTGTTGAGCATAGTGGCTGCATTTGATGGACACAGTGGCTGCATTTGATGGGCACAGTGGTGGCATTTGATGAGCATAGTGGCTGTATTTGACAGGCACAGTGGAAGCATTTGATGGGGCACAAGTGGTGGCATTTGACGGGCACAGTGGCTGTATTTGACAGGGCACAAGTGGTGGCATTTGATGGGCACAGTGGCTGTATTTGATGGGGCACAGTGGCTGCATTTGACCGGGACAGTGGCTGAATTGGATGGGGCACAAGTGGCTGCATATGATGGGCACAGTGGTGGCATTAGATGCGGCACAGTGGTAGCATTAGACAGGCGCAGCGGCTGTATTTGATGGGGCACAAGTGGCAGCATTTGACAGGCACAATGGTGGCATTTGATGGGCCACAGTGGTGGCATTTGAAGGGGCACAGTGGCGGTATTTGGTGTGTGGTGGGGGTGGTGGTGCTGTCCGGGTAATCCTAAACAAATAAGTAGGAACCGATGTATAAAACAGACCCAGGTTATCCTGTTAGAGTACAGTGTGACACGTGTAATCTATACGAGATAAGTGTGAACTATAAACTAATTATTAAATAAGTGTTAGGACTGGGAGTCCAATAGATGGTGTTTAACCAAATAATAAAGGAAAATACACTAGGAGAACTCCAAGTCCCCCTAGTGGACACCTAGTGTGCGATTCAGAAAATGTATGTGAAAATACCATAGAATATTACATAAAAAATGGATACAATATCTAGTGAGCATATAAATACTTTGACATAAATTAGATCATACATAAAATCTCATATGAAAAAACTGCCATATATGCAGTGAAAGTGAAACTTGAGTAACACCAAACCGTGAGTAGTGTACCAAGTATAAACGTCCACTAAAAAGTCCAAATCAGTGAAAGTTCATAATATGTGCAGCGATCCTTAGTAACTAAATGATCAATATCAACCGTTGGGTGCTTCCGTTGTGTTTTGGTGCTCCCCCACCAGATACCCCACTCACCAGAGCCACTAACCCCTGCAGGGGTATAGTGCATGTAGTAATCACTGCTGTATTCAGTCTCTGTGGATGGGGTTACAGAAGTGGATGGGAGGGGGGTACAGAGGTGGACAGGGGGTACAGAGGTAAATGTGGATGTGGGGGTACAGAGGTGGACAGGGGTAAATGTGGATGGGGGTATAGAGGTGGATGGGAGGTTGGTACAGAGGTGAATGTGGATGTGGGGGTACAGAGGTGGACAGGGGGTAGAGAGGTAATTGGGGATGGGGGGTACAGAGGTGGAGGGTAAGGGGGTACAGAGGTGGACAGGGGGTACAGAGGTGCACAGGAGGGGGTACAGAGGTGAATGTGGATGGGGGTACAGGGGTGGACAGAAGGATACAGAGGTGTGCTTTGGATGAGGGGTACTGAGGTGGACAGGGGATACAGAGGTGAGCTGTTTATTGGGGTGTACAGAGGTGGACCGGGATACAGAGGTGAGCTTTAAATTGGGGGTACAGAGGTGGACGGGGGATACAGAGGTGAGATGTGGATTGGGGGGTAAAGAGGTGGACAGGGGAATAAGGAGGTATGCTGTTTGCTTAATTAGCAATGGTATTGGTAATATGCAGCGGGAAGGGGGTTAATGCACTGTCACTGATGCATTAGTATAAAACCCATCGTCTGTAGGCGCTGTAGCTTTTCACAGCGGGAAGGGCTTGTTGCTCAGTTTTTAATTTTCGCCCTGGGCACCGGATTACCTTCTTCCCGGCACTGGTGCTCCTTCCATGTCTTGATTAACTTCCTGTTTTGCACAGGAAGCTGTCCATATTTTTTTTGAAAAACAGATACAGTACCTGTTACTCAAGTGTAGCGATTACCCCCAAAGGGGCCCGCTGATTTGTCCTGGGTTCCTTTCCCCAGTTTCTGTAATAGCAGCCAGGCAAACAGCAACAGTCACTTTTTCTGGCTCAAACTATTTGGGGTTGCCTTCTTTGAAATGTATTGCTAAATAAACTTGGAAGGGGTCAGGGAACTGTGGGATTAAGTCTGAATAGCAATGAGAGGACACTCCAGTGTCCAGGACTGAGACAACATCAGAAATATCCAATGACAGGCAAGCACTATGTCAGGGCACCAATTCTGCGGACTTTGATCGCGCGCACATGCGTAGTAGAACGACGCGATCGCACGTCTCTATTCGGCGCATGCGCGCGCATGTACGCGGGCATGGTCCGGCGGCGCGACGTGTGCGGGAGCGCGCGTACGGCGCGAACTCACGTGATTCCGTCGGAGCCAATCACAGGGCTCACCACCCTATTTAAACCGGCCTCTGACACATGGCAGGTTGCTGGTTTGTCATCAGCTCCTGTATATGTCTCGTTGCTGTGAACCTGTTTGACCTGAAAACCTTCTGGCTTACCTGTTTGAATCCTGATCTCGGCCTGCCCTTGGACTCTGCTGACCTCTCCAACCTTTGACCCCGGCTTGCATTCCTGGACTCTGCTAACCTCTCCAAACCTTTGATCTCGGCTTGTATACTTGGACTCCCGCTGACCTCTCCGATCCTTGACCCCGGCTTGCATTTCTGGACTTTCCTTGATCTCTTGACCCGTGATCCGCAACCAGGACCTTGAACTAGTTTTGCCTGTTTGAACCGCTGTCCCTGCTTAGTACCACGAACTGTCTCCCCGGCCTGTCTGCAGATCCGGTACCTTCCTTGATCCTCACCTTGACCCAGCTTCCTGTTTCCGGTACCGGTGCCTTCCGGTGCTGTCACCTCTCTGTCTCCATCATCAGGGGGCGGTCAGCACCGGTTCGCAAAGGTGAGCCGTCCGCAGCATCTTGGCCTCGGTAAGTTCTTTAGACTCTGACAGTACAAACCAGCCAGATGTCTGAGGCCGACCGGGCGCGCTCACCATTCGAAACTCTCTGCCAGCAAGTCTCCGCCCTGACCGAAGCGGTGCAAAAACTACAGAAGGGATACCTCCAGATGGACGGCCGTCTGCAGCAAATAGCCACTCCTCCAGGACCTTCTGCAGCCCCTACCGTCCAAACGACAGGGCACACAGCTCCGCCATCCTCTTCGGGGCCAGCAGTAATGATCTCACACCCTGAACCCCGAGTACCTACACCCGAACGGTTTGTAGGTGACCGAAGGAAGTATCAGGCTTTTAAGAATGCTTGCACCTTGTATTTTGCCCTACAAACAAGGACCTTTTGCTCGGAAGCTGTAAAAGTAGGGTTTGTCATCTCCCTTCTCTCGGATGAGCCCCAGGCCTGGGCCCATGGTTTAATGGAACAGAGAAGCCCTGTTCTGGACACCATCGACGCCTTCTTCACCCACATGGCCAAGCTCTACGACGATCCGCTGCGCTCTGCCACCGCAGAAGCTACCCTCCACAATTTGAGTCAGGGCCGGCGGCCCATAGAGGACTATACTGCTGAGTTCAGGAAGTGGTCAGCAGACACAGGTTGGAACGAAGTGGCTTTAAAGTACCAGTACCGTCAGGGTCTCTCCGAGGCCCTCAAAGATGAACTTGCACGCTCTGAAACCCCCGGTTCACCGACGCCTGCGGGAGCGGCGTTCTGAGCGGTTCCAGACCACCCGTCCCAGTTGGGCTCCACCAAGACAGCCTTCAGTACCTATTCCTCCACCTGCTTTATCCAGTCCCTCATTGCCGGATCCAGAGCCTATGCAGCTCGGCATAGTTCGAGCACCACTCACACCAGAGGAACGACTGCGCAGGCGACGGGAGAATCTTTGCCTCTACTGTGGCGCGGGTAACCACTTCCTCCTCAACTGCCCTGTCAGGCCTAGTAAGTCTAAACTTTCACCGGTGTTTAGTTACCATACCTCCCAATCACCACAGACTTACATCGTGCTTTTTCTTTCCCTTCAGCTTCCGGACGGGGAGACCCGCCTGCCGGCAATCGTTGATTCTGGAGCCTGCAGCAGCTTCTTGGACTCTACTACGGCCCGGAAGTTGCATGTCCCCTGCCGTACTAAAGACGTTCATCTTCAGATCCTCTTGGCTGACGGTTCCCGTCCTTGCTCTGGTCTGGTCACCCAGGAAACTCTCCCTCTGCTTGCTACCACGGATTCAGGTCACCAAGAGCACCTACGATTGGACCTCATCTCATCCCCTATGTATCCCATTATCCTGGGTCTTCCGTGGCTGCAGCTTCACCAACCCTGTATCAATTGGCTCACGAAAGAGATAAACCTTACCTCCTCATACTGCTCCCAGCACTGCCTTCCACCTCCTCCGGTCTCCTGCGCTACCATTCTAAAACCACCAGAAAGTCTTCTACACGTCCCTCCGGTCTATCTGGAATTCAAAGACGTTTTCGATAAACAACAGGCCGATTGTCTGCCCCCACATCGAGCTTACGACTGCCCCATCGATCTCCTGCCGGGCGCCAAGATCCCTTTTGGCCGAGTCTTCCCTCTCTCCGAGACCGAGTTAACAGCTCTCAAAATCTACATCAACGAGAACTTAGAGAAGAAGTTCATTCGGCCTTCCTCCTCTCCCGCAAGGGCCGGGATATTTTTTGTCGAAAAGAAGGACGGCTCCCTTAGACCCTGCATCGACTACAGAGAGCTAAACAAGATCACCATTAAGAATAGGTACCCATTACCACTCATCTCGGAGTTATTTCAACGTTTTCGCTCAGCACAAATTTTCTCCAAGCTCGACCTTCGGGGCGCCTACAATCTAGTCCGGATCAGGGAAGGAGACGAGTGGAAGACGGCGTTTAGGTCTAGATTCGGACATTTCGAATACTTAGTCATGCCCTTCGGGCTCTGCAACGCCCCGGCCACTTTTCAACATCTGGTCAATGATATATTTCGCCAATACCTGGACGACTTTCTTGTCGTATACTTAGATGACATCCTCATCTTCTCGGCCACGTTGGAACTTCACCGAGACCACGTCAAACAGGTCCTCACGATCCTCAGAAAGCACCGGTTATACCTCAAAGCAGAGAAGTGTGAATTTGAGAGACACTCAGTACAGTTCTTGGGTTTCATAATATCCACAAATGGGATTGCCATGGACCCCCAGAAGGTCAAAGCCATTCAAGATTGGCCAGCCCCGACAGATAAAAAAGGCGTTCAACGCTTCATTGGCTTCGCCAACTTCTACAGAAGATTCATCGTCGGGTTCTCCGCCATCGTGTCTCCCATCACCCAGCTCACAAGGCAAGGAAACCGTTTTCAATGGTCCCAGGAAGCCCAGGAGGCTTTTTCCAAACTAAAGACAGTATTTTCCTCGGCCCCTGTCCTACACCACCCTGATCCTGCACTACCGTTCATCTTAGAAGTTGATGCCTCCGAGTCCGCTACAGGCGCTGTCCTATCCCAGAGGCAGGGACCCAAATCTCTTCTGCACCCTGTTGCTTATGCCTCCCGGAAACTTTCTTCGTCTGAAAAGAACTATGACGTGGGCGATAGGGAGCTGCTCGCCATCAAATTCGCGTTAGAAGAATGGAGGTACCTGCTGGAGGGAGCAAGCCACCTCATCCTAATTTTCACAGACCACAGGAATCTGGAGTACTTACGTTCCGCGAAGCGTCTTCGACCCAGACAGGCCCGCTGGGCACTCTTCTTCACTCGCTTCAACTTCCACATTACGTATAGACCCGGATCAAAGAACGGTAAAGCAGATGCCCTTTCAAGGATGTTTCCCGAAACTCCCAACTCATCAGAACCCAGTACTATTCTAAAACCTCAACATTTTTTTTTGATTTCTCAGTCAGACCTTCTCAGTTCTCTTAAAGAGGCATCACACCAATGCTCCGACCCAGAAGTCTCGTCCCTGGTTAAACGAGAGGACTTATGGTGGTCCCGAGACAAGATCTTTGTGCCAAGGGAGGTAAGACAGTTACTTCTTAGCACCTTCCACGACCGTAAGCTTGCATTTTGGGACTCGCAAGACCTCTGAATTAATCTCTCGGTCCTTTTGGTGGCCTAATTGGAAACGGGACTGTAAGACCTATGTGGCCTCCTGCACTTGTTGCCAGCGCAACAAGGGATCCAATACTAAGACATGGGGCCTACTCAAGCCATTACCCATCCCGGAGCGTCCTTGGGCAGACATATCAATGGACTTTATCGTGGACCTGCCACCTTCTGAGGGGTTCACCACGATCTTAGTCGTGGTCGACCGCTTGTCCAAGATGGCGCATTTCCTGCCCATGATCGGCACACCCTCAGCCTCTGACACAGCAAAGATATTCTTTAATGAAATCATCAGACTTCACGGGGTCCCTAAGAGCGTCGTATCCGATAGGGGTACACAATTTACGTCTAAGTTTTGGAGGGAACTCTGTAAGTCCCTGGAAGTGAAAGTCTGCCTGTCCTCGGCCTACCATCCTCGGAGCAACGGCCAAACCGAGAGAACCAATCAGACTTTAGAGCAGTACCTCCGCTGTTTTTGCTCAGCCTCCCAGGATGATTGGCGATCCCTACTAGCTTCTGCTGAATTTGCATATAATAATTCGATTCATGCTACTACCAACCAAACCCCATTCTGGGCCAACTGTGGTTTCCATCCCTCCTTCCTGCCAGACCTCATTCCTGATACACCTGTTCCGGCCGTCCAGGAACGTGTAACTGCCATTAAACAGAACTTCCAGTTACTACAACAAGTAATGCGACAAGCTCAGGAGGACTATAAAAGATTCTTCGACAGAGGAAGGAAGGACTGTCCTACATTCCAGGTCGGCGAGGAGGTTTGGCTATCCGCTTCACATCTTAAAATACCTATTTTCTCACAAAAATTGGGCCCAAGATTTATTGGCCCATTCAAAATTAAACGCAGGATCAACTCTGTGGCCTTCGAACTGACGCTACCCGAATCTTATAGAATCCATCCGGTATTCCATGCTTCCCTGCTCAAACCTCTGGTTCCGGATCCTTTTCCAGGCAGGGAGGAACCTCCACCTCCGCCAGTAGAGGTTGAAGGGGAAAGAGAATTTGAAGTGGAGACTATTCTGAATTGCAGGAAGAGAGGGAGACAACTCCAATACCTCATTAAATGGAAGGGCTATCCTCCGGAGGACAATTCTTGGGAACCTTCCAGGAACATTCATGCCCCTCGATTGATCCCGGCCTTTCATCGAGAACATCCAGAACTAATGGCCAGTTTGGGCGTCCGGAGTTCGCCCCTTGGGGGGGGGCACTGTCAGGGCACCAATTCTGCGGACTTTGATCGCGCGCACATGCGTAGTAGAACGACGCGATCGCACGTCTCTATTCGGCGCATGCGCGCGCACGTACGCGGGCATGGTCCGGCGGCGCGACGTGTGCGGGAGCGCGCGTACGGCGCGAACTCACGTGATTCCGTCGGAGCCAATCACAGGGCTCACCACCCTATTTAAACCGGCCTCTGACACATGGCAGGTTGCTGGTTTGTCATCAGCTCCTGTATGTGTCTCGTTGCTGTGAACCTGTTTGACCTGAAAACCTTCTGGCTTACCTGTTTGAATCCTGATCTCGGCCTGCCCTTGGACTCTGCTGACCTCTCCAACCTTTGACCCCGGCTTGCATTCCTGGACTCTGCTAACCTCTCCAAACCTTTGATCTCGGCTTGTATACTTGGACTCCCGCTGACCTCTCCGATCCTTGACCCCGGCTTGCATTTCTGGACTTTCCTTGATCTCTTGACCCGTGATCCGCAACCAGGACCTTGAACTAGTTTTGCCTGTTTGAACCGCTGTCCCTGCTTAGTACCACGAACTGTCTCCCCGGCCTGTCTGCAGATCCGGTACCTTCCTTGATCCTCACCTTGACCCAGCTTCCTGTTTCCGGTACCGGTGCCTTCCGGTGCTGTCACCTCTCTGTCTCCATCATCAGGGGGCGGTCAGCACCGGTTCGCAAAGGTGAGCCGTCCGCAGCATCTTGGCCTCGGTAAGTTCTTTAGACTCTGACACACTAGTACTAACACACACGTGATAGCATAGCAACAGTCACCAGGATCTTAAACTCAGGTCTGTACTAACAATGTCCCTGTATACGATGCCTCCTTATAATATCATGTGAATATTTCCCCAGTGAATTATCCAGACCAGGTCCTCAGTGAAATCCCTTGATTAGTTCCAGTGACTTTCAGCAAACAGATCCCCCCAGCTTTAGAATAACTGGGACCTCAATGAGCAAAGGTAGAATTTCAGCTGGGCTGCGAAGGCCCTTCAGGCTGAAAACTTCTCCTCCTGAGCAAGACCAGGGTTTCTCCAGACTACAGCCTATTTATGCACTCTCCAACCACCTACTGGCCATCCTCCACCAGGGATTGACTGGGACAACATAAATATCAGGATGCTGATTTGTCTCTTGCCAGCTCACTATATTTCGTAATTCTTCAGAAAACAGGGGGAAGCAATCAACCCTGCAGCCTGCAAAACCCAGAACAGCCCAAAGCAATTACAAACTGCCCCACTGATTACATGCAGCCAAAAATATCTCAATTTACCTAGCCTACTCAGCAACCTGCATAAGAGGGTGCTACAGAAGTGGGCTAATAGATTTCTGTGCTCCCTGTCTATCTTTGCTATAAGTAAGTATTTTTTTAGGTCTCTCTTTGGATTAACTGCTTGCCGACCAGCCGCCGCAGTTATACGGCAGCAGGTCGGCTCTGCTGGGCGTGATCACATAGATCTACATCATCTCGCCGAGCAGCCAATAGGGGCACGCACGCCGGGAGAGGCGCGCACGTGCTCGCCCCTGACGCCAACAGGCTTACCCGGTGGGTGCGATCAGCGCCGGGCACCTGCACAGCTCCCGGTCCTGTCAGGGGGAGAAATGCCTGATTGTCTGTTTATACAATGTATGAACAGCGATCAGTCATTTACCCAAGTCAGTCCACCCCCCCTTCAGTTAAAACACACCCAGGGAACATTCTTAACTCCTTATTCACCCCCTAGTGTTAACCCCTTCCCTGCCAGTGGCATTTTTATAGTAATCATTGCGTTTCGCAAGATATATTGCGTCTTCAGGAGCTTCTTGCTATCTTGCGAAACGCTGACATCTACAGGACAACACGCTGACCATAAGACAAGCGTAGGGGGAACATGAGAGAGGAACAGATTTTTTCCTTCATATGTTTGCATACACGGCTGGAGAAGCTTGATGCTGGCATACGGGCACAACAAAATGTGAGTGGAATATATGCTTTGTTTTTTAACTAATAAATCCTTTTACCTACTACACTATGAGGGGCACTCTTTTTCTGTGAGCTTTTGTAGAGAAAAAGAGACTACATTATTATACCCAAGACACCTAACAGTTGTGGTGGCGCAAAATAGGAGTGGTTATCCTGGAAATGAACCAAAGGCATTTATTGAATGTGATCTGGTGAGTGGCCATTCTTAACGGTGACGGGACAATCACAGAAGTTAAGAAATCACAGAGTGTAGGAGGAGTATTGATAGCCTAGGAGCACTTGGTTATCACATTGGTACTTTAAAGGGAAGAGGATCCATCTAGAAATTTTTCATTATTCAAATTCAATATGTTTCTATATATATATATATATACACATATTTTTAATTTTTTTATTTTTTTTGGCACTAAAAAGGTTGTTTGTCTTCGTAAAAGGACTTCTTTGTGAATCTGATATAGGGTAATGCACGTTCTTTTCTTCTTTGCTAGATATAATGTGCACTATTTAATACGTGTATGGTACGCATATGTGTGTGTTTTCCACATCCTTCTGAGAAGAATCTTTGTATATGAACACTTGGTACACATCTATATACACATATATGTTTGGTGAACTGTAATTTATAGGTGATAATGTAACCACCAGGGTAGCAATATTCCTTATTAATAGCGATTTGAAAATCCTTACCAAAATTCTAGCGAACTGCTTAGCCTCCTTCATTAATACTTACATCCATAAAGATCAAGTAGGTTTCATCCCAGGCAGACAGGGCCCTGACCCTGGCCTTACATCTTTGCTCTTCTAGGATGTTGGGGTTTTGGCAGACATTTCACAGGCTCAATTCAGGCTCTATACTCACAACCTAAAGCTTTTATCTGGCTTTGGGGATATTACTCCAAGTCAATATCTATAGCGAAAGGAACCAGACAAGGCTGCCCACTCTCTCCGCTAATTGTTGCTATAGCAGTTGAAACCCTAGCCATCTCAATTTGCCAAAACCCAAACATAAAAGGTGTATCATGTGGCCAAAAACATAAATGCAGTCTTCTTGCGGAGGATATATTCCTATTCCTCAACCTCTCCTATAACCTCCCTCTCAAACTTATGCCACACCTTAGAAGATTTCGCTAAGATATCGGGTCTCCAGGTTAACTACATCTCAAATCTCAAGTCTCAAGCACTAAACATTTCTCTACAGCATGATACCGTAGCCCTCTTACAAAAATCCCTTAAAATCGAATGGAGAAAATCTTCCATTAGATATCTAGGAATTCATTTGACAGCTAAGACTGAAGCCGTCTATGCAAGTAGTTACCCCCCTATGTACCGTAAGCTTGAATCAAATTTTGTGTCCTGGTCCAAAAATAACGTATCATGGCTGGGGAGGATAAACTCTATAGAAATGACTTTGCTCCCCAGACTGCTATACCTGTTTCGCTCCCAATCCATCCCAATCAAGAGGGACCACATCAAATCCTTCCAAAGCAAGCTACTGAAATTCACCTGGGGAAAGGCCAGCTATAGAATCCCTCAACAAGCTCTATAGTCACATAAAAGAAAGGGAGGTTTTGGCTTACTTCACCTCCACAAGTACTACCTAGCTGCCAGAATCGCCCAACTATCTACAGTCTATTACAGGTTTGAGAAACCGTACTGGGCACAAATAGAAAAAAAAAGCAGTCCCACGCTACACCCTGGATTTCCTACTTTGAGCCCCCGAAAAACAGCCCACCGATTTTGGCCCCTACCTTGTCTCATTCTTTTGCCCTTTGTGACACTATGCGCTCATCGACAGCTCTAGTGTCAGCTAGTAAACCGCTAACACATCTATTTAACAACCTAGACTTCCACCCCGGGAATGAATATTATAGCATATAAATGGTGGACTGTACCGTATTGGTAATTTTTTCACAACTATGGGCCCTTTCACCCTCAATCACTGCATCAAAAATCTGGACCTACCTGATTCTGAATGATTCAAGTTTGGACAAATAGCACACTTCTTGCTCTTAGTCTGGAAGGATGAACCCATTTAACG
This sequence comes from Rana kukunoris, assembly GCA_029574335.1. Classification (NCBI taxonomy): domain Eukaryota; kingdom Metazoa; phylum Chordata; class Amphibia; order Anura; family Ranidae; genus Rana; species Rana kukunoris. The sequence goes on from CM056055.1 coordinate 65,363,348, forward strand.
TTGTTCATCGATTATGAACTTTGGTGTGGACAAGAATGGACCAGAGGGGGGGTTTCAATAATCTACTCGTTGCTTACCTAACTTTAAATCTTCCTTTATGATTTCCCGTGAGTCTTATTTCCAATTCCAATGGGAACTGGGGAGCTGGCAGATGGCTTGCTTCAAGTCCTTCAAAGGTATTCTAAATACTACTCTGACAGAGGCCAGTTGAAAGTGCTCTCTAGATGGTATTATACCCCCTGGCCTCTATTTTTCCTTGGGCAGATCCTCTATGCTTCCGAAGTTTTCAACTCACAGGTATAATGGCCCACATATGGTGGGAATGCCCCAGCATATGCTCATTCTGGGGAAAAAAAATGTAAATCTTATTGAGAGGCTGGCGGGAAGTCAGATCCCCAGGACCCCAATGGTTGCCCTTCTTAATGCACAGATACCAAAGATATCCAAGCCCACTCACAGGCTAATACACATCATACTACTGGGAGCTAAACTTACAGTCTAAAGCCTGGAAACAACTGAAAATTATTGGCTGCAAAAAGGAAAAAAAATGGATAATGTCTCAGGAAAAGCTATCCAGCACATTACTAGACACAACCAATACATTTTAGGCCACCTGGAAACCCTGGGCCCGATATGTAGGCATCCCCCTTGTTGCTAACACACCACCAGAATAAAATTTACTCAGCGCTTAATGTGATGCTTTCTTTTTCTAGCTCTTCTTTCTCATCTCTCACTCTGAGCTTCTATCCTTATCTTACTTCCCATCCCCTTCAATTCTGATCTCCTAACAATAAGAAGTTTAAGGTTTAGTGTGAAAGATAGAGTTTATATAATTCTAAGCTTACTTATTTAGCAATTACCCAGGTATTGTACCCGTATTTGACGGAGGGTTTAGGGCTGCATGCAGGAGTTAGAGATTCTCCTTCTGGCACAGGTTGTTCCCATTTGGGGTGCTGAAAGATGTGGGATTCTTCTCCCGTTGAGCCTGTTTTTACCACTACAGTCCATGGTTTGGTATACAGCGGTGGACCAGAATGGAACAAGTGTAAAGACAAACCCGCAGCAAGGGGGAACCTTAGGCGCAGGGTCCCATGACTGGGGAACACTGAGGGAAGCGCACACAACAGGGGGGAAGTGATGTAGCATTAGTCTGGCCCGGGGGGCGGGGTTTCACGCCACGAGGGGGGGCCACATAAATAGGAGCAGGGGGCGGGGCTGGTAATTCGGACGCCATCACAGGAACAGGCAGCAGGCTGTTTTTCATCAGCCATGAATCGCCTTGAGGAGCTAGTGGAGCGGCTCAGAGCGGCGGCCAGGGTCAACGGAGAGGAATGGTATGAGCAGCAGCTGGGACTTTTGTTAGCTGACCCGGGGGAGGGTACGTCCCGCGACCCCCCCCCTCCCGCCCCCCCCTCGCCACGGCGGCCCAGGCGTTCCAGGCCCCCCACCAGGTACAGCCCTGAGGGACCTTCTGTGGGCTCTCAGAGGGGAATCAGCCCCCACTCGGCCCCTCCGGGGGGTAAAAAACGGCCATCATCTGGGGCTTCAGGGGATGCGGGAAAAAAACCTAGGCAGCAAGGACGCGCAGGTCGGCGGGTGGCATCCCCGTCTCCTGCCAGATCAGACCGGGAGGCTTCTGGAGCGGTGGCGCGGGCGGGTGATCCCGCCCTGCGTGGCACTTCACGGCGGGGGAGATCGGTGGGTGCGGCTGGTAGCTCGGCGGCCAGAGCGGCTACAGCTAGCCGGGGGAGAAGCGGAGGTCCGGGACGAGGTGACGGCGTCGGTGCGGGAGCGGCCCCTGCGGGATCCCAGGGGACCCTGTGGGGGAGATCGGTGGACCCGGTGCGGCCTGTTCAAGGGGCTTCTGGAGTGTCGTCGGGCATTGGTGCGGCCTTGTCGATGGGCTCTGCGTCCCTTGCTGGTCAAGGGGACCAATGTTCGGAAGGTGAAGTTTCGGACACGGACTCGGAGGGTCCAGAGGAAGTCGCAGGCCCGTCAGGGCGCCAGCTGGGATCTGGAGCATCGGCCGGTCGGACAGCTTCCGCTGGGCAACGGGGTAAGTCTTCTTCTCAAACTTTTTCTGTTATGTCTCCTTCTCCTCCCCCCCCCCCCTCCTCCACCCCCTCCCCATGTCGCCCCTCTCGGGGGTCCTTTGCTGGGCGGGGTTTTTCCTTCTGGTCCTCTTCCGCTGGACGGGGTGTCCCAGCCCGCGTTGGGGGGGGCCCATGACCCGGGGGCATTTCTGCTGCAGCAGTTGTTGTCATCTTTGTTGTCTGGTTGTCGGGCGCTGGCTGGCGGGGCACCTGCTGCCCCCCCTCCGGCTGCCGCGGTGCCTCCTACGGCTGCGTGGTTGGTTCCGCCTGCGCGGGGTTCGGCGGTGGGGGGGTCAGCGGCTGTTCCCGCGTCCAGTTCAGTGGGGGTCCCCCTGGGTGGTCCTGTCGGGACAGGGGGGTTGCCCCCCCCTGGCTGGCAGGCGGGCTCGGGAGTCATTACCCAGTCGGCCGTGGCGCCCCCGCCATCGCTTGCTCCCCCAACTTCTGACGGTGCTGCTGCGGGGGTGACCCCTCCCGGGGCGTCTCCAAGCGGGGCTGTTGTGGGCCCCACAGCGGGGGTGACGGCGGACGGGGTTAGGTTGTCTGACGCGGCCCGGTGCGAAGTGTACCTTTGCTATGATGCGCCGTTGGGGGCTCATTTGAGGGCGGAGGTGAAGGAGCGGATTTGGAAGGGGGAGTATGTGGAAATTTTTTCCCTGCTCCCCCTTGAGAAGTTCAATCTCGACAAGGTGAAGCCTGACGAGAGTAAGAAAGAGGAAGAGGAAAAACGGCGGTATCGCCTGATTCCTCGTACTTTTGCGAACTGGGCCCAGGCATTCTACATTCTGGCGAGCGTGATCGGAGAGAGGGAGCCGGACCAGTGCACTGGTTTGTTTTGTTACATTGATTCGATTAGCGAGGCGCAGAAGGTGTACGGTGGGGGGGCGTGGCTGCGCTACGATGAGCTGTTTCGTCAGAAAAAAGCGGTTCGGCCGGAGATTCGGTGGAACCAGAAGGATATCGCCCTGTGGATGAGGCTGATGACTCAGGCCAGGGTGGCGCCGCAGCCCTTTCGGGAGGGGGCCGGAGGTGGGCGGGCCTCCTCACCGCCGGCCGAAAAACGTAAGGGTTTCTGTTGGCAGTACAACGAGGGCTCCTGTAAGTTTGGGGGCTCCTGTTGTTTCCGGCATGAGTGCTCTGGTTGCGGGGGAACCCATCCCTTGTCAAAGTGTTTTAAGAAGGAGAGGAAGCCCGGGGACAATGGAAAAAGGGAGGACGCCGGTACGGGTGGAAAAGATGGCGCCGTACCTAAGTAGGTACCCGAAAAGGTAGCCGCTCGGGCGCTGTGGTTGGGCTTTAAGGATGGTTTCCCGATTCCTAGTGATTTGGGTACGGTTCCTCCTTTGGCGGCCAACCTTAAGTCAGCACTTAACCATCCGGAGGTGGTGACTGAAAAGCTCCGGAAGGAGGTGGGTTTGGGCAGGATGGCGGGGCCATTTGAGGCCCCGCCCATGGGGGATTTGGTGGTGTCACCGCTGGGGGTGGTTCCTAAGCGGGAACCGAAACAGTTTCGTCTCATCCACCACTTGTCGTACCCGAAAGGTGGGTCAGTGAACGATGCCATTGATCCGGCGTTGTGTACCGTGTGCTATGCGTCATTTGATGAGGCGGTGCGTTGGGTCCAACGGTTCGGGAAGGGGGCTTTGATGGCCAAGATCGATATTGAATCGGCCTTTCGGCTATTGCCGGTGCATCCGGCTAGTGTGCGGTTGCTGGGTTGTTGTTGGGAGGGTCAGTATTTTGTGGACCTGTGTTTGCCCATGTGCTGCGCCATCTCGTGTTCGTACTTCGAGATGTTCAGTTCATTTTTGGAATGGGTGGTTCGGGACCTGTCGGGTTTGGCATCGGTTTTGCACTATCTGGACGATTTCTTGGTGGTAGGACCGCCGGGTGATCGGGCTTGTCTGATTTTGCTCACCACCATTCAGCATGTGTTCAGGGTGTTTGGGGTCCCTTTGGCCCAGGAGAAGACTGAGGGTCCGGTGACGGAGCTCAAATTCCTGGGCATTGTCATTGATTCGGTCAGGATGGAATGCCGGCTGCCGGAAGATAAGCTGGCGGATTTGCGAGAGTCGGTTTCTGCGGCGGCACGCAGTGGGCGGATCACACTTCGTGATCTGCAGTCATTGTTGGGCAAGCTTAACTTTGCCTGCAGGATAATGCCTATGGGCAGAGTGTTTTGTCGGCGACTGGCGGCTGCCACGGCGGGCGTTAAGGCGCCTCATCATTTCGTGCGGTTGAGCGGTGAGCACAGGGAGGACCTGAAGGTGTGGAGTTCCTTTCTGGAGCTCTACAATGGGCGATCCATGTGGCTGGCTCCGGTGGTCTCGGCAAGCGAATTGACCTTGTTCACGGATGCGGCTGGGTCGGTAGGATTCTCGGCTTATTTCCAAGGTAGATGGTGTGCTGGGAGGTGGCCAGAGCGTCTCCGGGAGTCCCCGCTGATCAGGAACTTGATGCTGTTGGAGTTATTTCCGATAGTGGTGGCGGTGGAGTTATGGGGAACGGAGTTCAGTAACAGGAGGGTGCGTTTTCACTGCGACAATTTGGGCGTGGTGCAGGCTATTTCTTCATTGACGGCATCGTCTATGCCAGTGGTTCGCTTGTTGCGAGCCCTGGTCTTAAAATGCTTGGCTCTAAATGTTGTGGTGAGTGCTGTACACATTCCCAGGGTCAATAATGAGGTGGCTCATGCGCTCTCTCGTTTGCAGTGGGACAGGTTCCGTCGGCTGGCTCCGGAGGCGGATCAGGCGGGGGTTCCGTGCCCCAGTGGCTTGTGGGACCTCGTATGGGATCGGTGATGGATTTGTTCCGGAGGTCAGTGGCTGATTCCACCTGGAGATCGTACGAGCGGGTGTGGCGAGAATGGCGCGGTTTGGTGAGTGAGCTGGGGGTGGGACCTTCTGACGAGGATCGTTTGCACGCCTTATTGTATTTTTTGGGCAGGTGTAGTGAAGAGGGGGTTTCAGTGACTTCTTTGAACGCAAAAATGTCAGGTTTGGCGTTTCTGTTTCAGTTGACTGGAGTGGAAGACGTTACCAAGGCATTCGTGGTTCGCAAGGCTTTGCGGGGTTACAGAAGGGGTCGAGTCCGTCCGGACTCCAGGAGGCCGGTTTCGCTTCACATGTTGGAGGTGTTGGTAGGGGGACTGGGTTCGGTGTGTTCGTCACCTTTTGAGGCCAGTTTGTTTAGGGTGGCTTTTGTCTTGGCCTTTTTCGGGGCGTTGAGGGTTGGGGAACTGGTCAGCCCTTCTAAGAATAGTCCAGGTGGTTTGCTCGTGTCCGACGTGGAGGTTCTTCCTGAGTCGGTTACGTTGATTGTTCGCAGGTCTAAAACCGACCAGGTGGGCAAGGGTGCCAGGGTGATCCTGGGTAGGGTCCCGGGGCTAGGGGTTTGTCCGGTAGAGGTTGTTCGGGAATGGTTGGGCTTGCGCCCGCTGGGGGCGGGCCCGCTTCTTGTTCATGCGGATGGGCTACCTTTGACCAGGTACCAATTTGGGGCGGTCTTTAAGCGTAGTTTGGTGGTGGGTGGTTTTGGTGCGGCGGAGTATTCTTTCCATTCCTTTCAGATTGGAGCAGCGACTGAGGCCTCGCGGTGGGGCTTGAGCGATGAGGTCCTGCAGCGGATCGGCCGCTGGGAGTCCCGCCGGTTCAGACTGTATGTGAGACCGCAGCTTTTGTGAGGGGTGGGAGTTCAACGTCCTTTCTTTTCCTGTTTGTCAGTGTCCTCTTGTCTCGGGGTTCAGTCTTTGGGGGTTGTTTGTCGGCTCTGGGTTAATTTTTGTTCTGGTGTGTACCGTTCTTTTCTTTTCAGGCGTGGTCTGCTTGATCTGGATCCTGGGGCACTCCTATGTGCATTGGGGGGCGAAGAGGGCCCTGGTCAGGAGGGACGGCAGGCAGATGGGTTTCTCTCGGGATGAGGCTGTTGTCCGTTGGATTGGCATCCCTGGCATGCTATGGTCCAGGGTGGTCCCGGAGGTTCAGCATTATGCTAGGCTGGACAGGGCCCCGGACGTGCTACTGCTGCACGTCGGGGGCAACGACTTGTGCGTCAGGGCCTCCCGAGACCTTATTCGGGACGTCAAATGGGATTTTATGCGCTTACGTAGCGCATTCCCAGACACCCTGGTCGTTTGGTCGGAGATGATAGGGAGGGTGGCCTGGAGGGGCGCTCGGTCGGTGGATAGGGTTAATTGGGCTAGGATCAAGGCTAATAACGCCATTTCAAAGTTTGTCGCCCGTCAAGGGGGGTTGGTGGTTCGCCATCGGGAGTTGGAGAGGGAGTTCCCCCTTTTTCTTAGGGGGGATGGGGTGCATTTGACACCGGTGGGTACGGACATGTGGGTCCTGGGGCTCCAGGAAGGGTTACAACGGGCCTTAGGGCTGTGGCGGGCCGCACACGTGTGAGGTATCACCGTATGCGGCGGTGGCATTGGTGTTGGGGGTTCCTGAGTATTGGGGTAGGAGTTGGGGCCTGTCATGGGATGGGCACCTTCCCTATTCCGGTTAGGTGGGGGATACTGGCAATCGGGCTGAAGAGAAATGAAGGAGGAAGGGATGGCCTCTTGAGCTTATGACGCGCGGCTAGAGGCCCGGACAATTTTTTACATGGAGGACAGCCCATTGCTTGCACTTGGTATTTCTCTTTAACTCAGGAACCTCAGTGTCTACAGTGTCTACAGTGTTTTAGTTTGGTTAATTTATTCGGTTAAATAATTTTTTGTAAATGTTGAAGGAAAAGTTTATATGTTTATTTTTATAGTTAAATGTTTGGTAAAGAAAATATGTTTTATACACCTTTTGGATTTAATAAATGGGGCCTTTATTGGCCATTTAATCCAGCAGGTGTCGAGTTTTTATTTAGAGGGGGTTATAGATGGGGGGTTGGTTTCCAGCACACACTAGTAATACACCAGTCATGGAATGTAACAATGCTTTACCTAAAGGTGATCTGTGCATTCATCACACTTCTTTGTACTTATTACTGTTTACATTATATGTATCCTTCTCCAGCAGGCACCGCGGGCAATAAACCTCCAAGTAGTTGGCTAGGGAGATATACTCATAAGGGAGAAATACTCATAACTCAGTTTATTGGATCCTCTTACACTATTACCAGGGACACTACCCAAAGCAGGCAGAAGAAAATAAAAAGCTTAAAGAAAACCTGAGAAAGAGTAGAATCAGCTAAGAGTAGTTGCAGCCTAGCAGCACTAAATTTAGGCTAGTTGCACTACAGTACTGCTTAGGGCAGAGTCCATTAATAAGTTTGCATATTTCTAGTTTTATTTACGAAACAGTGGCTAATACAGCGTACCACTGCCTTCCCAGACTGGAATATATGTTATTGATATATTATACCAAATTAGTCTAAAAACTGTTCAACAATGAATGTGCCTATGGCTAGAATATGCTAAAAAAATGGTTGCTCTTTCCTTTGGATGAAAACAGAGAAAAGTGCAAACATGAATAAGATGAAAAAAGGCAAAATATGAATATCATCACACATGCCCAACATCAATGTTTCATGGTGCACATCTGCCCCCCAGTGGATAAAATGTGTGTCACAGATAAATGAGGGGCAAAGTAAAATAATGCACATTTGACAATATATTAAATAATTTCTATGAAAAATGCTATATAGTGAGACACTTATTTAGCATGTGTATTGATTTTTTTTGCAGTACTGGACACAGACCTCTAGTCCTTCAGTATTTGCCAGTGCTGTTCTTTTTTTGCAGTTCTGATTTTCAGAAAGTGACAAAGAAATGCATGTACACTTGCAGGTTTCAATTTATGAGAAATCTGTTTAACTTGATCTAACTTACAAGGAGTAGAAAGTAACACATTAAAGAATATGTCACACCTACATTTCATATTCCTCATATGTGCCTTTTGTATCATGTACAGTTGTGCTCATAAGTTTACATACCCTGGCAGAATTTATGATTTCTTGGCCATTTTTTAGAGAATATCAATGATAAAACTTTTCTTTCGCTCATGGTTAGTGATTGGCTGAAGCCATTTATCAATCAACTTTGTTTACTCTTTTTTTAAATCATAAAGGCAACCGAAACTACCCAAATGACCCTGATCAAAAGTTTACATACCCCAATTCTTAATACCGTGTATTGCCTCCTTTGACATCAATGACAGCTTGAAGTATTTTGTGGTATTTGTGGATGAGGCTCTTTATCTTCTCCGATGGTAAAGCTGCCCATTCCTTTTGGCAAAAAGCCTCCAGGTCCTGGAAATTCTTGGGCTGTCTTGCATGAACTGCACATTTCAGATCTCCCCAGAGTGTCTCAATTATATTGAGGTCAGGAGACTGAGATTGCCACTCCAGAACCTTCACTTTATTCTGCTGTGTTGGCTTTGTGTTTTGGATCATTGTCATGTTGGAATGTCCAAGTACGTCCCATGTGCAGCTTCCTTGCTGATGAATGCAAATCTTCCACCAGTATTTATTTTATAACATAATGCAGTCATTTTACCAACAATTTTGACAACATTTTCTGTGCCTTTGTAGCTCACACATCCTCAAAACATCAGCGATCTACCTTCGTGTTTCACAGTAGAAATGGTGTACCTTTCATCGTAGGCCTTGATGACTCTAAATGTAGTGTTTTAAATGGTTGTTGTTAAAAAGCTCAATTTTGGTCTCATCACTCCAAATGACTTTGTGCCAGAAGGTTTGAGGCCGCGTACACACGAGCAGACAGATTTGTTCAAATCGGTCGGGCCGACCGATTTGAACAAATCTGTCTGCTGGGGACAGGCGGTGACGTGGCGTGGCGGTGATGTGGCGTGACATGGCAGTGACGTTGACGCCGCCATGTCACCGCACCAGGAAGTAAAACACTTCCGCGCATGCGTCGAAACCGTTCGGCGCGTGTGCGAGAAGACATGTCTGCTGGTTAGTAGTGTTGCTTGCGAATATTCGTTAGGAATATTGCATATTCGAGTATTCGCGAATAAATCGAATATCGCGGTGAATATTCGCTATTGCGAATATTTGTATTTTTTCAAATTTATTTTTAAAACAGATCACATCCTAGTGATCTCCATCGACGTCTAAAAGCATTGCTGGTATGATTAGAGACCCTGGGCCGAGTAGCTGAGGCGATCCTTTTATGTTGCCGAATATTCGCAATGCGAATATTCGTATTACGAATATTCGCGAATACTTTCTCTGCCCTTCTGTGTTTTGTGTATAAAAAAAAAAAAAATTAGCTTTAGTTTAGTCATATAAGTTTGTGTAAGTAGAGTTAGTGTTTAGTGCATATTAGTTTAGTAATCCAGGGAATGATCTCCGTTTTCGCGTGTTGACGAGAATTTCACAATCAATTTCGCATTCGCATTCGCATTAGCGAAATTTTGCAAAAATTTTTTTTTTTATAAAATATCACGAATATTCGATATTAACGAATATTTTGTGAATATTCTTCTATATATTCATGAAATATCGCGAAATCGAATATGGCGTATTCCGCTCATCACTACTGGTTAGCGTACTAACCAGCAGACATGTCGAGCGGACGGATTCCCAGCCGACAGATTTCAAAGCAGGCTTTGAAATCTGTCGGGTGGCCAAATCCGTCGGCTCGCCCGTACACACGGTCCAATCTGTCTGCTGGGACGGTCGGGCCGACCGTTTCCAGCAGATAGATTTGATCGTGTGTACGCAGCCTAAGGCTTGTCTCTGTGCTGTTTGGCATATTGTAAGCAGGATACTTTGTGGCATTTGCATAGTAATGGCTTTCTTCTGGCGACTCGACCATGCAACCCATCTTTCTTCAAGTGACTCCTTATTTTGCATCTTGAAACAGCCACACTACATGTTTTCAGAGAGTCCTGTATTTCACCTGAAGTTATTTGTGGGTTTTTCTTTGGCAGTTGTGGTTGAAATTGTAGTTGGTCTACCTGACCGTGGTTTGGGCAAGACTTATGCCGCGTACACACGATCATTTTTTGTGATGAAAAAAACCGACGTTTTCTGTGAAGTAAAAAACAACGTTTTTGAAACGTCACTTTTCAAAGACGATGTTGCATACACACCATCGTTTTTTTCACAAAAAGCGAGGTTACGTTTACCACTCTTTTCCATTGAAGCTCGCTTCATAAATAGCTTCTGGGCATGCGCGGGTTGAAAAACGTCGTTTTAAACAACGTTTTTGCTACACACGGTGACTTTTTGTGAAACAAAAAACGACGTTTTGAAAAACGACACAAAAAATTCAAGCATGTTGGAATTTTTTTTTGGTTGTTTTTTGGAAGACAAAAAACGACATTTTGCCCACACACAATCAATTTAAATTACGTTTTTTTTTCATCGCAAAAAACGACCGTGTGTACGCGGCATTATTCTGACACGCCGCCCTGCACAGCCATTTACTGGGATCAATGTAATAATGTTTCCCCTCCCCAGCACTCTAAGCTAAGGAGATATGAAGAGAGCCTATAAGATCACTTATATATTTTTTATATAAAGTATACTTTAGACACAAATGTTTTGCCTTTCATTTCTAATTAAAATTGAATGGTGAGGTGAGGGTTAGGGTTTAAAGGTGAGGGTTCACATATACTTTAACGCTAATTCTTGTAGTCCCTTGTTATAAAGTAATATTTAGCAAGGTCATTTGCTTTACCTGACTTTGTCTTTACTTGGTTAGAGAGGCTATAAATTGTTAGCCAATATGGCTGATAATTAGACAAGCATAAAATAATAACACTATTTAGTATACATACTAAATAATAGTAAGGACTAAACATAAGATGACATTTGGCATCCAGATCAGCATAAACATAGCAAGGCCACTTCAAGTCCATCAGTGAGCAGTAGTAAAGTTTAATCTACCAAGTGCTGGAACTATACTGCCAGAGCACATTTATGGCAGCGATGCTAGTCCTAGACTGACTGAATATGCACTGCACTGCCTTTTAAGAGCGTCTTTGTATTTAAAGATGGTCAACATTCCCAATTGACCTGCATGCACTATAGGTGCAAGGTACACGTGGTAAATGTTTTGGTATAATGCAGTATATGCAGGGCCGGTGCAAGGATTTTTGACACCCTAGGCGAAACCTCATTTTACCGCCCCCACTGGGTCCGCCCCTGACTCCACCCCCTTCGCCAGTGTTAAATGGTTTGATTTAACCCTCTAACTGCTACATCTGCAAGACGGCTCGTTCTTTTGAAATACATAAGACTTACTAGCAGGATCACCAGGTGAACATAAAACAAAAAACAAAACTAATGCAGCCACCCATCTTTAAATTGGTAATCTGCAGTAAATTAAATATTTTGCTTTAATACCACTTTAAGAGGATAACGCTAATCAATTAATTCTGTTATACATCAATATATAGGCATATGATGGTAAGGAAGGAGTTAAAGCAAGAGATAAACAGACTGGAGTAAAGCTACTTCCAGTGCTGACAAGGAAAGAGAGTGAAAGGGGCTGTCAGGGAGAGAGAGAGAGAGAGAGAGAGAGAGAGAGAAGGGGGCTATGAGAGAGAAAAGGGGGCTGTGAGAGAGAGAGAGGGAGGGAGGGAGAGAAACTGTCAGGGAGGGAGTGAGAGAGTGAAGGGGGCTGTGAGAGAAAGAGAGAGTGAAGGGGGCTGTGAGAGAAAGAGAGAGTGAAGGGGGCTGTGAGAGAAAGAGAGAGTGAAGGGGGCTGTGAGAGAGAGAGAGAGGCTGTCAGGGAGGGAGAGAAACTGTCAGGGAGGGAGAGAGAGAGAGAGAAGGGGGCTGTCAGAGAGAGAGAGCGAGGGGGGACTGTCAGAGAGAGAGAGAGAAGGGGGCTGTCAGAGAGAGAGAGGGGGGGCTGTCAGAGATAGAGAGGAGAGAGAGAGAGGGGGGTTGTGAGAGAGAGAGACTGTCAGGGAGGGAGAGAGAGAAACTGTCAGGGAGGGAGAGAGAGAGTGAAGGGGGTTGTGAGAGAAAGGGAGAGAGAAGGGGGCTGTGAGAGAGAGAGAGACTGTCAGGGAGGGAGTGAGAGAGTGAAGGGGGCTGTGAGAGAAAGAGAGAGAGAAGGGGGCTGTGAGAGAGAGAGAGAGACTGTCAGGGAGGGAGAGAGAGAAACTGTCAGGGAGGGAGAGAGAGAGAGAAGGGGGCTGAGAGAGAGAGAGGGACTGTCAGAGAGAGAGAGAGAGGGGGGGGCTGTCAGAGAGAGAGAGAGAGAGAGAGAGAGAGAGGGACTGTCAGAGAGAGAGAGAGAGGGGGGGCTGTCAGAGAGAGAGAGAGAGAGAGAGAGAGAGAGAGAGGGACTGTCAGAGAGAGAGAGAGAGGGGGGGGCTGTCAGAGAGAGAGAGAGAGAGAGAGAGGGGCTGTCAGAGAGAGGAGAGAGAGGGGGGCTGTCAGAGAGAGAGAGAAAGGGGGGCTGTCAGAGATAGAGGGCAGAGAGAGAGAGGGTGCTGTCAGAGAGAGGGGACAGAGAGAGGGGGAGAGAGAGAAAGGGGGGCTGTCAGAGATAGAGGGCAGAGAGAGAGAGAGGGTGCTGTCAGAGAGAGGGGACAGAGAGAGGGGGCTGTCAGAGAGAGGGGGAGAGAGAGAAAGGGGGGCTGTCAGAGAGAGGGGACAGAGAGAGGGGGGGCTGTCAGAGAGAGGGGGAGAGAGAGAAAGGGGGGCTGTCAGAGATAGAGAGGGTAGAGAGAGAGAGAGGGCGCTGTCAGAGAGAGGGGACAGAGAGAGGGGGGGCTGTCAGAGAGAGAGAGCGCTGTCAAAGAGAGAGAGGGGGCTGTCAGAGAGAGAGAGCGCTGTCAAAGAGAGAGGGGGGGCTGTCAGAGAGAGAGGGGGGGCTGTCAGAGAGAGGGGGGGCTGTCAGAGAGAGAGAGCGCTGTCAAAGAGAGAGAGAGAGGGGGGGGGGGGGCTGTCAGAGACAGAGAGGGGGGGCTATCAGAGACAGAGAGGGGGGGCTATCAGAGACAGAGAGGGGGGGCTATCAGAGGGGGGGACTATCAGAGACAGAGAGGCGGGGCTATCGGAGGGGGCGGGGCTATCGGGAGGGGGGCTATCGGAGGGGGCGGGGCTATCGGAGGGGGGGGCTATCAGGGACAGAGAAGGGAGCAGAGTCTGGTAAGTGAAAGATCTCATTCACTTACCAGAATAGTCTCACTGGTTCATCATTCAGCAGCAGTGTTTCGTGTGGCTGCTTGGTTTGGATCTTCCCGCCACCTCCCCTCCTCCCCTTCACACAGACGAGTGCACAGCAGAGAAGGGACACGGGAGAAGTCTGTAGCTGCTCCGGGCAGATATAATGGACATAATGGATTGGACAGAGGAACATGAGGGGCGGGAGAAATGTGGAGATCATGTGACATTATGATCTCAGAGCGGAGAGGAGGAATTTCTGGACACACCAGAGCGGAGGACGCTCTCCTGGAGGAACTGCATAGCTGCTGGACAGGACACATGTCAGAGTGCAGAGAGCACCACTCGCGCGGGGGGGGGCGGCGGGCGCGGCTCTATTTAACACATGTCAGAGCTGCCTGCTAGAGAAAGTTGCAAGCTCTGTACAGTGCGTGCGGGAATAGAATAACCAGCGGCTGAGCGCTCCACACAGCTGTGCGCTCTAGGCGGCTGCCTAATCCGCCTAGTGGTAGCGCCGGCCCTGAGTATATGGTTGGTTTAGATGCAGTCTAGGTTTGGAATAATTGCGGTATAAAGTGCAACATGGGTGAAATATGAGTACTGGTATTGATTGAGAACTTGATGCCCTACTCTCAGTGGCTCAGCCCCTGCTAGCAGTATCAGCAATGGGCAAAAAGCTCTTTCACCAATCCCCAGGATGCTACAGTGACCTCTAACTGTAGAAAGTGGGCCTAGGGTTGCCACCTTTTCTTCAAGCCAAACCCGAACACTTTAGCGGCGCACGGCATGGCACCCCTACCGCGGTGCGATTTTGCCGTGACTGTCATCCGACAAATCGCGACAAAATCACATAAACAGAATTGTGGGATGCCTGTCATCCAAAAGAAGTTTTGTTTCGCGATTGGGGTGCCATTATGCCCATCCCCTTCTATTACAAACCTTCTTCCCTTACCAGCACAAATACTCCTGCCTCCAATACACCCATGGCAGCCGACAGGGGGTATCACGGGGCCCCAGCACACAGGGGAGCCTGGACAGCAGGGGGTTCGGAGCAGCGGGCGTGGGGGGCAATTACAGAGGATGGGGGTGCAATTACAGAGGAGGGGGTGCAATTACAAAGTAGGAGAACGATTACAGAGGAGGGGGGTGCAAATACAAAGTAGGGGGAACAATTACAGAGGAGGGGGTGCAAATACAAAGTAGGGGGAACAATTACAGAGGAGGGGGTTGCAAATACAAAGGAGGGGGGGAATACAGAGGAGGGGGTTGCAAATACAAAGGAGGGGGGAATACAGAGGAGGGGGGTGCAAATACAGAGGAGGAGGGTGCAATTACAGAAGAGATGGAGCAAACACAGAGGAGGGGGGAGCAAACACAGAGAGGGGAGCAAACACAGAGGAGTCAAAAAGGGAGAGAGAGAGGTGACAGGCAGCTGCTGGTGCGGAAGTTTTTAATAAAACAGATGCTTAAAAACAATGCACTCACTCTTCATGTCAGAGCTGTAGGCATGTCAGTCTGTGAAGTTGGCTGTCCCATTCTCACCTCCGATTCACGCTGCTGTTATCACTGAATCGCTGGAGGAAACGGAGAGATACTCATGTGAACTGCCAGCCTCTGATGATGGAGGCGTGGTTAAGCTTCCAGAACGCTCTGATTGGTCACAGCACCCCAGGCTGACAGCTCACTGCAGTTTTCCCACGGCTCTGTATCCTTGGCTTCCTCCAGCGATTCAGTAAAGCAGCGTGGATCGGAGGGCAGAATGGGACATCCGACTTCACAACTGACATGCCTACAGCTCTAACCGGAGAGTGAGTCCATTGTTTTTAAGCATCTGTTTTATTAAAAACTTCCGTACCAGCAGCTGCCTGTCTCCTCTCTCTCCCTTATGTTTTAATTGCTCTGTAATTGCCTCCCCCTCCCGCTGCTCCGATCCCCCTGCTGTCCGGGTCCCCCTGTGTGCTAGGGCTCGTAAAAGAGGCCCCATGGTACCCCCTGTCAGCTAGAAATGGTGTCCGGGTGTGAGGCAGAGGGAAACCCGGGCACAGCCTCTTAAACCCGTACTGTCCGGGTCAAAACCGTACAGGTGGCAACCCTAAGTGGGCCCCCTTTTATCTCTCCCTAAAAGGCTCTGGATTCTCAGTGCTCTGCATAGAAGTCTATGGGCTTGCTTGGCTTTTGCTCTCCCCTTATCTGCATAGTAGTCAATCAGCTTCTAACTTCAGTTTGTTCAATTAAGCTTTGACAAAAAAAATTGAAGCCGATTGGTTTCTGTGCACCAGGTTTTGCACTCTCCAGATAAATCTCCAAAATGCACCCAGCAGGGTGTTTGTAACAAGGAGTCATAAATGGTAATTCATCTCCTGAAGGATGTTCTCGCATAGGCCTCCTGATGTAATGTATGAGGGTACAACTGTATCGGCTAAGAACTTCTTGGGAGATGCAAATTAAAATGACTGATTTCTTGACTTATAGCAAAATCAAAGGCTAGCTGTTAATGGAAGTTGACCTGAGTCAAGGCAGGTATTAAAAGTCTAATGCTGCCCCCCTTGTGGAAGAGAAAAACATACATCCTGGAAGCTGTTCTAGACAAAATAATATATATTTATAATAAATAGGGGTAATCCAAAACCACCCCATATTTATTTCAGGTCACAAACATCAAAAATTATAGATGAAAGGGGTTTTAACCATACAATACTCAAACCAAAGCAGAAAAAAATATATATTTATTGGTGCTGGTGGTGCTGGACTCAGGGCCGCTCCTAGGCAGGGTGCACAGGGTGCATTGCACCCAGGCGCCTGCAGAGGTGGGGGCGCCGAAGTGCCAGAGTTCTGCCCTCCCTCCTTTTCTCCTTGTTTGTGTCCGTCCAGAACTAGTGTCCTGAGCATAGGTATGTGTCCGTCTAGAACTGATGTATGAGCATAGGGCAGCCCATCCAGCCTGGCAGTGCTCAGGGGAGGGGCCACTCTTCTTCCTGACACAAGGGTTCTAGTTTTCAGTGGCTGCTGAGTGCTGATGTGCAGGAATGAATTCCTATCACTGGGAGTCTTGGATCCCGCACCGTCTCCACCAACTCCAGTTGGAATGCTTCCCACTCCCATCTCTATATCAGGCAGCACAGAGAAAGAATCGAGGTTAGTCACAGTGTTCAGTGTGCTGTGTGCTGGGGGATGGCATCCCCAGCATCCCTTTACACATGCTCTGGGCTGCCCCTGCTCTAGATGTTTTATGTCATGATAGATTGCATAGAATGCACACCCCCCTGCCCATTCCTGCGCCTGCGATGGGATGTATAATGAGATGTAAAGGGGAGGAGTTAGTGAAATGACAACGCCCATGTGGGGGCACCAGAAATAATTCTGAACCCAGGCACCTATGACCCTAGGATCGGCCCTGGCTGGACTAATACTTCTGTGCTAGTATGGAGAACAATAACAACTACTAGCTTGCCTTGCAGGAGCATTTCAACAGAGATTGTGGGGGTGATTTACAAAAGCCCTGCGCTATCAGTAGAGGTGCACGGCGAGGTGCAGCATACATTTCCATATTTATGAAACAGTAACAGAGCACGAATCCCCCATTTACTATAACGATCATGGCACACGGGAGAATGCCAAACTCCAAATCAATATTGACAGAACATGGAGGTGCCAATATTATGGGGTGATGTGAGGAAGTTTAGTAACAACTGCCCAAGTAACAAATATGTCCAAATTAGGGAAAGTAACTTTTTCAGAGAAAGCCTGCTGTGCCTGCAAGTACGTTTAGAAGATCGATGTAAGCAGTGTGCATGCACGAGCGGCTGTTGCGCTCGTTCACATGCGTTTGTTCACTGCGCTGCCAAAATCTTAGTACGTTTTAGGCAACATACATGCAATTGTATGTGTTGAACGGGCGCACCTCTAAACTTGACAATTTAAAAAAAAAATTATGATGGTTCACCTTTATGTATTTTTTTAAGGAGATTTGCAGACAGGTCATGTTAGCATGTTACATTGCCAACATGTGGCATGCACCTTGTCAAAATCATGTAAAAAGACTCTCGCTCCTCTAGCTACTCCTAAAAGGACATTTAACCTTCCCCCTCTAATGCCGCGTACACACGATCATTTTTTGTGATGAAAAAAAACAACGTTTTCTGTGAAGTAAAAAACGACGTTTTTGAAACGTCACTTTTCAAAGATGATGTTGCATACACACCATCGTTTTTTTCACAAAAAGCGAGGTTACGTTCACCACTCTTTTCCATTGAAGCTCGCTTCATAACTAGCTTCTGGGCATGCGCGGGTTGAAAAACGTCGTTTTAAACGACGTTTTTGCTACACACGGTGACTTTTTGTGAAACAAAAAACAACATTTTGAAAAACGACACAAAAAATTCAAGCATGTTGGAATTTTTTTCTGGCCGTTTTTTTTAAGACAAAAAACGACGTTTTGCCCACACACCATCAATTTAAATGACGTTTTTTCATCGCAAAAAACGACCGTGTGTACGCGGCATAATACATATGATTTCCTTGGGCTAGGTTTTTTCTTTTAAAGGGGAACTCTGCACTCTATTTTACAATGCTCTTGTCTCCCCCCTCTAATACCTTGTATTTCCATGGGCTAACTTTTTCTTTTAAAGGGGAACTCCACACTCCACTCTTTTTTTAAAAGGCTGTGAGCTGCCTTTACCAATTCAAGCCACATCCATTTTCAGAGCATACAACAGGGCCAGCTAGGAAAGGGGTGAGAAGAGCGATCGCCCAACCCCCTCCTAATACATTCAAGGCCACATGCACTCAACATAGCTGTCTGTCTTTGGGGCATGTTGGCTCAACCCAATACCAACCACAAAGCACCTTGTACCCACTAGTTTTAAGGGGCTTTGCACATTCCATAAAGCCCCTTGTCTACAGCCTCCCCACAACCCCAGCCTAGGGTTGTGTGGAAGAGTCCCTTGTCCCCCTAAATATGGAAACAATGTGTTTGACTTTTGGGGTGCTTTTCCCCCCTCCCCCAAGCATCCACCTCCTTTCATGGGCTGGCTTGCTGTGTGCATGGCTAGGGGCTTGTTAGTGTGTGGGAGGGGCACAATATTTTTTTAGTTTGGTGTGGTATTTTTCACGTGGGGGGGTTCTCATTTTAAGCCATAACAGACCCAAATGGCAGGCTATTTTTTGTTATGGGTTAAAATCTTGCAGCTGCAATGTGAATTTGTAAGTTTTCTTTGAAGCCATAGTTACTAACTTTTAAGCAATTTTGCATTTTAAAGGCAGTTCTCTTTGTTTTTCCTTTTTGGGGTTGTCCAAATTGGTGACATTGATATATGTCCCTCAGGGTGGGACCTGGGCCCCCATACCCATGTAGTTCCGCAACAGGTAGTTTGAAGATTCCTGGTCACTCTAGCATGTGGTTTTTAACCACTTAAACACTTCAGGCCCGCGCTACCGTCGGATGACGGCAACAGCGCGGGCCTGAATATCCAACATGCCGTCATTTGACGGCATGTCATGCTGGCGTTCCCAGCGCGCGCTGTAGTGCGCGCTGCGGGGAAGCCCTGTGTTGTCCGTGTCCCTTGGACACGGCCAATCACAGATCGCGGCAAACGGCCAATCAGAGCGGCCGTTTGCGATGCGATCTGTGGGCGAATGAGAGATGATCTCTCATAGATCATCTCTCATTGCCGTTTTACACAGAGACAGCGTCCTGTCTCTGGAGGGGAGGAGCCCGATCTGTGTTCCTTCCTACATAGGGACACAGATCGGTCACCCCCCAGTCACCCCCCCCTCCCCCCACAGTTAGAACACACCTAGCATACATATTTAACCCCTTCCTCACCCCCTAGTGTTAACCCCTTCAATGCCAGTCACATTTATACTGTAATTAGTGCATATTTATAGCACTGATCGCAGTATAAATGTGAATGGCGCTAAAAATGTGTCAAAAGTGTCCGATGTGTCCGCCATAACGTCGCAGTACCAATAAAAATCGCAGATCGCCGCCATTTCTAGTAAAAAAAAAATAATAAAAAATAATAATTCTCTCCCCTATTTTGTAAGCGCTATAACTTTTGCGCAAACCAGTCGCTTATTGCGATTTTTTTTTTTTATACCAAAAATATGTAGAAGAATACGTATCGCCCTAAGCTGAGAAAAAAAAATTTGTTTTTTTTTTAATTGGGATATTTATTATAGCAACAAGTAAAAAATATTGTATTTTTCTTCAAAATTGTCGCTCTTTTTTGTTTATAGCGCAAAAAATAAAAACCGCACAGGCGATCAAATACCACCAAAAGAAAGCTCTACTTGTGGGGAAAAAAGGACGTAAATTTTGTTTGGGAGCCACGTCGCACGACCGCGCAATTGTGAGTTAAAGCGACGCAGTGCCGGAAGCTGAAATTTTACCTGGGCAGGAGGGGGGTGTAAGTGCCCAGTATGCAAGTGGTTAAGACCCGGACCTTTAGGCAGCTAAAGGACCCGGACAGTTTTTGAGTTTCGGCACTGCGTCGCTTTAACTGACAATTGCGTGGTCGTGCGAAGTGGCTCCCAAACAAAATTGGCGTCCTTTTTTTCCCACAAATAGAGCTTTCTTTTGGTGGTATTTAATTTTTTGCGCTATAAACAAAAATAGAGCGACAATTTTGAAAAAAATTCAATATTTTTTACTTTTTGCTATAATAAATATCCCCCAAAAATATATAAAGAACATTTTTTTCCTTAGTTTAGGCCGATACGTATTCTTCTACCTATTTTTGGTAAAAAAAAATGCAATAAGCGTTTATCGGTTGGTTTGCGCAAAATTTATAGTGTTTATAAAATAGGGGATAGTTTTATTGCATTTTTATTCATTTTCTTTTTTTCGCTACTAATGGCGGTGATCAGCGATTTGTTTCGTGACTACAACATTATGGCGGACACTTCGGACAATTTTGACACATTTTTGGGACCATTGTTATTTTAACAGCAAAAAATGCATTTAAAATGCATTGTTTACTGTGAAAATGACAATTGCAGTTTGGGAGTTAACCACAAGGGAGCGCTGAAGGGGTTATGTATGACCTCATTTGTGTTTCTAACTGTAGGGGGGTGTGGCTGTAGGTGTGATGTCATTGATTGTGGTTCCCTATATAAGGGAACACACGATCAATGACAGCGCCACAGTGAAGAACGGGGAAGCTGCAATTACACACAGCTCTCCCCGTTCTTCAGCTCCGAGGACTGATCACGGGACTCCAGCGGCGACCGGGTCCGCGGTTCCCACAGTAACGGAGCTTCGGACCGGGTCACGGGGGAGCGCTGCAGGCGCATGCCAGCAACCCACGGCTGGACCTTTAAAGAGGACGCACCTGTACGTGCTTGTACCCAGCCGTGCCATACTGCCGACGTATATGTGCAGGAGGCGGTCCTTAAGTGGTTAATGTGCCTTGTATAATGCCCAAGAAATATTGTTTGGAAAATACAAGCGGGTCATGGCACATCTACATTCCAAATTTGCCACTTAAGATGGTCATGCACTATGCAATCTGATTGGCCAATCCCTGTATAACTCGATATTTAGGCAAAATAGGTAATAGGAAGACGCACTTAAACAACAAATTCAAATTATAGGAAATCAAACAAGCTTTTGCACTAAATGTAATTTATATAAGATCTAACTGATTGTATTGCCACCTTTAAAGATTAAGATCTGAAAAAATGTTTATTGGGTTTAGAAACACTTCCCTGTTCTTTGTGTGGTGGAGGCATTTTTGCTTCCTAATGTTATACTAGTGTTAATCCATGACTAATGTTATAAATTGGTATTTGGCACCATCTAGTGGCAAAAACGTGAAATGGACTTAATTTATTTTTCATTTTTCAAGAACATGGTGAGATATTATGCAAATAACCTACCCATGAACCCTCAGGGCTGAAGGGCATGCTCGGTAGGAGATAAAAGGCCCTGTGGTGGCCATCTTTGGTCTCTTCTGGACGTGAGGCCTGCCCTACAGGGAGCTGTGAGTAGGAGATCCAGAGAGCGGGGCCTACAACACTGTAGAGAGGAATATTCAGGGATCCTGCGTCACATCCCTGAGCTGAAGAGACAGAGGGACGGGATCAAGAAGGATCCAGAGACATATGCGGGTGGCAGCCATTCTGTGAAACTAAGCGGCGTGCTTGTACTTGTAGCGCTACCCCCGCAGGAGCAGCTGGATAGATTTGAGACGGCGTGTTACCTTTTGTGATGCGTCTAAGGGTATGATGATGATGAGGTGATGTGAGCAATGACGGAATGTCCAAACAGCAAGGTGTCGTTTTTTGTGCTTTTATTCTCTTGCCAAACACGGCAACAATTAACTTGAAGTGGACAGAGAAAGATTGGTGAAAGGAGAATTGCAGATTCAGGCCTTAACCATGTAGAAGCAGTCCTGCTTCAACGATACCTTTGCTTCGTCGCCACTCCAGCCGGAGTGGATGTAGTGTACCTGGACAGAGTATCACTCGGACCCTTGAGAAGGAGAACAAGTCTCTGCCACAGACTTGGCTCAAATAAAAATAGGAGTGGAGCCTCTGCCACAGGCCCTTGCTCTGGAACACAGATAAATGGAGCAGATCCTTCTCAATGAAAATAGTTGCCTGAATCTCCCTCGGGTAGTTCTTGGTTTTCGGTCACCGACTGACAGGTTGCCATAAGACAAACTCCCAGTGTCCTGTCACCTTGATCCCTGATGGTTTGTCTAGACCCTATTGGATCGCCTGCCTCCGGGCTTTCCTCAGACTGACACTCCACCAAACAGCACAACTCGCTTGGGATCTTCTCTCAAAAGATGGAGGACCCAATAAGTCACTGAGTCCCATCTCAGCTTCAGTTGTTCTGGGCCAACATGGTCCCGGAACCAAAGAAAACGCATAGCACATCCGCCCAGCCTGGTAGGCCATATCGCCGGGGCCCGTGATGTGCGCACACCCTAAAGGTGGGTGCCGCACCCAGATCCAACCTTGAACTCCCGCACCCAACACGGCGCCTCACTAGAAGTACCCTCCCCCAGCATGCCCCGCTAGGGTAAAACCCCTCTGATTGGCTGCTGGCAAGAAGGCGCTCGGCCTGGACTCCACTGCCGCCACCTGTCGCCCCAAGGTTAAAAAAGCACCATAGGAACACAGAATGAATCGACAGCACAGCATAGAAACTAAATTTGCCCAAATCACATGGATGAGAGCTACATAACTCTCTCATCCCCCTCTAAATTTAAGATAGCACCTGGACTGAAAGTACACAGGCGCTACACACTGACTGAAACGCAGGATGCAGGGACAGCTGGAGCGGAGGTTTCCAGTTCTTCCAGGCCCAGTGTGGTGAGCAGGGCAGCCACCCACAGTTACTTGATACACTCTCACACTTAGACTTACTACCACAGTGATGTTGGAAATTGTAGTTCCTCTGAGGAAATTTCATTAAGCTGAATTGAGTTACAAATAGGCTTAAGTTCCACACTCCTTTGGGGACTGATACTGTGAGACTCAGACAATTACACCGGGAGAAACAATAAGTGTGTCACATCACTTGTTCAGTTCAATACAGTTACATGTGCATAGGCCTCAAGCCAAATTTAATTATCAAGTGACTGCCGCTGGAAGTTTATTTCCAGGGAGGAGTACACAGATACTTTGCACAATTGAAGTTACTGTTCTATATTGTTCTATTACTTCATTGATCAGAGAACCCTTTGGATTACAATATTTGTCACACAACAGCTAGCAGAAGAAGGAAGACCAGAGACTTTACTGTATTTCTCAGGAGTGTCTTCCTTTCTCATACTGTATTTCTTACTGCAAGGCCTTGCAGTGTTGTTACCACCTACTAGGGACTGTAGGGGGATTATTCAGTTAATTATATGGTGATATATCATCCTTGCCAGGTACTGTGTGTCACGTAGCTGATTTTATAATGTCTACGCTGTGTGCTGGAAGTGGTAAGGTGCTCAGTGCTAAGGTTGTTGCCTGAGCATTAGTTCCACTTGGAGACACCCCTGCTGGAGCAATACAGGTAGCTCTCAGGCGATTGCCACTTACAACTTCTTATCTCATTATTGTATACCAACTGTGGTTCTGTGTTAATGATAAAACCTGTTCTAGTAAATTCACCATTTGTTTTAATACAATCTGTTGTGAGGCTTGTTAATTCTCCAAACAAGTGTAGCAGTGTATGCCCGGCTGACAACACAGGTAAACTGAATATATTCAGTGTCTATTCACCTCTTGTTGAGCTTCACACCAGCCCTGCACCACAGCTGTGTCAAGCTGGAGCAGAGTACAGGCCCAAACAAACCAGCAGCTCCTCTGGGGTTAGTGCTACATTTGTAATGTATTGAAAGTTTCGGGTAAAAAAAAAGAAAAAAAAGAAGAATTTCATAGATATATTAGAAGGGATAGGAATGAGATTAGCATCAAAAGGGTTAATTAACTAAAAACACCTACTAATTGCCTAGCCAGAGACATCCAATGAGATTAAATTAACCAACTGTATCGGGCGTGGACTATTATCAATGATAAAACTGGAGTTACCCTAGCGCCAGTTGCAGTTTACATATGCAGGTATTTATTATCGGTATTTGTGCTTTAATGTGTGCCGGTTTACACGTTCAATTAATGACTTTTCCGGTGCACCAATTAATGTATGAACTGGTGCAGTGCGTTCTTCTTAGTAAATCACCCCCTGTGTGATAATATTGACATTTTTATTTTGTTCACCTAAATACATGTTTAAAAGGTCAAGGTACCAAATATCTTTGTATTAAACAAATTGCATTTTTATAGTTCGATTTCACAAGCCAGTACATACATAGGTGCAGAGGCGTAACTAGAAACTTCAGGGCCCCGGTGCAAGAAATCATAAAGGGCCCCCCCCCCCCCCCCCCCGAAAAGCATGATTTTGCTACTATATTTTTTTCCATTGTACAACAAAGTAAAACATTTCTGTTTCCGATTTCAACTTTAAAGGGGGTGGTGGTGGAGGCACTGGAGGGGGGGTGGTAGTGGTGGAACTTGAGGGGGGGTGGTAGTGGTGGAACTTGAGGGGGGGTGGTAGTGGTGGAACTTGAGGGGGGGTGGTAGTGGTGGTACTGGAGGGGGCTGATAGCAGTGGTACTGGAGGGGGCTGATAGCAGTGGTACTTGAGGGGGCTGATAGCAGTGGTACTGGAGGTGGCTGATAGCAGTGGTACTGGAGGAGGCTGATAGCAGTGGTACTGGAGGGGGCTGATAGCAGTGGTACTGGAGGGGGGTGATAGCAGTGGTACTGGAGGGGGGTGATGGTGGTTGTACTGGAGGGGGGAAGTAGCAGTGGTACCAGAGGGGGGCTGATAGCAGTGGTACTGGAGGGGGGGTGATGGTGGTGGTACTGGAGGGGGGCTGATAGCAGTGGTACTGGAGGGGGCTGATAGCAGTGGTACTGGAGGGGGGTGATAGCAGTGGTACTGGAGGGGGGTGATGGTGGTTGTACTGGAGGGGGGGGGGTGATGGTGGTTGCACTGGAGGGGGAAAGTAGCAGTGGTACCAGAGGGGGGCTGATAGCAGTGGTACTGGAGGGGGGGTGATGGTGGTGGTACTGGAGGGGGGCTGATAGCAGTGGTACTGGAGGGGGGAGATGGTGGTGGTACTGGATGGGGGCTGATAGCAGTGGTACTGGAGGGGGGTGATGGTGGTGGTACTGGAGGGGGGTAGTAGCAGTGGTGCTGGAGGGGGGCTGATAGCAGTGGTATTGGAGGGGGGAGGTGGTGGTGGTACTGGAGGGGGGTGATGGTGGTGGTACTGGGGGGGGGTGATGGTGGTGGTACTGGAGGGGGTGGTGGTGGCAGTGGTACTGGAGGGGGGTGGTGGCGGTGGTACTGGAGGGGTGGGTGATGGTATACTATACTATAGTGACCACTACACTGACCACTATACTAATCAGGCCCGGACTGAGACAAAAAATAGGCCCGGGAATTTTAAGACTGAGCAGCCAAATTTTCCAGGGGCAGGGTGTGTTGCCATTCGTGGGGGTAGCTGGTGTCGGTCCTCTACACTGTAGTGGGCAGGGACACTGTGATATAGAGGGGACTGCACTGTAAATGGGCACTGCAATGATTACAGTGCTCCTTTACAGTGAAATCGGCTTTTTATCAGTGTCCCAGTCCTATTGTGGCCATATAATGCTAGTACTCTCTGTCTCCTATTGTGCCCACACTGCCCAGTGACACTTACCTGCTCTCTCTCTCTGGTGCTAGACAGCATTAGGCACTCTCTCTCTCTGATGGTGCGGGTACAGCGTGGCTCTCTGGTGGTGCGGGTACAGCGTGGGTCTCTCTCTGGTGGTGCGGGTACAGCGTGGGTCTCTCTCTGGTGGTGCGGGTACAGCGTGGGTCTCTCTCTGGTGGTGCGGGTACAGCGTGGGTCTCTCTCTGGTGGTGCGGGTACAGCTTGGGTCTCTCTCTGGTGGTGCGGGTACAGCGTGGATCTCTGGTGGTGCGGGTACAGCGTGGGTCTCTCTCTGGTGGTGCGGGTACAGTGTGGGTCTCTCTCTGGTGGTGCGGGTACAGCGTGGCTTTTGTGGCTCTCCCTCTCTGGTGGTGCGGGTACAGCGTGGCTCTCTCTAGTGGTGCGGGTACATCGTGGCTCTCTCTGGTGGTGCGGGTACAGCGTGGCTCTCTCTGGTGGTGCGGGTACATCGTGGCTCTCTCTGGTGGTGCTGGTACAGCGTGGCTCTCTCTGGTGGTGCGGGTACAGCGTGGCTCTCTCTGGTGGTGCGGGCACATCGTGGCTCTCTCTGGTGGTGCGGGTACAGCGTGGCTCTGTCTGGTGGTGTGGGTACAGCGTGGCTCTGTCTGGTGATGCTGGGGCTATTAGTTCCCCCAGCACAGTCTTCTTTCATGTCTCCTGTAGCTGTTACAGTGTATCACTGACTCATCACCTTGTTTCTGTGTTTTCTCTTTTTCCCCAGCAAAGTGCATGCTGGGGACTGTAGTCTGCTCTCTACTGAGAAAAACTGGGCCAATGGGGAGGGAAGAAAAACGGGCAGGAAAATACTTCTTTTCCCCGTGCTGCTGACATGAAAAGGAGAGGGGGGCGGCGGGGGAAACCTCCAGACAGCAGCCTGCAGCTCTCCCCACCTTATCCCACCTGTGCGGACACACAATGGACGAGTGGAGAGCGGAACTATCAGAGGGGGCCATCTCACCATCACAAGGGAGAATGTTCTTTCTGTGGAGGAGGAGAAGACGGCTGCGTCTCAAAATACATTTCTGTCTTCCCCGCGGTTCGCTGTGATTGGGCGGCTGGGCTGACCTGTTAACAATCGCGGTTGCTCCTGATGTCCCGCCTTCGCCCAATCACAGTGTGCAGGAGACTGAACATGGGCGGAGGCGGGACATCAGGATCTACCTCGATCGTGGATAGGCTAGCCCTGCCGCTGCACATGACCCCATACGGCCAATCACGAGGACTGAACATGGGGGCAATGCACGGAGAGTCGGAGACACAGGAAAGTACATTTAGGAGGAAGCAGCTACGCCAGTGCCCCCCCCCGCACGTCCGCACCCTCCGCAAGTAGCAAAACCGCACACCCACTAAATTTTCCGCCCTGTCAAGTGGACAACTAGCTAGCGCCAGCCCTGGTCACACAAACGAACGGGCGGTCGGCGGGCCCCCTGAAAGCGGCAGAGAACTACAGGGCCCAGTCGCAAGTGCGACTGCTGCAACAGTGATAATTCCGCCACTGCATAGGTGTATTATTAGAGGTTGTCAACAGAGCTGCACGTCCAGACACAGCGAATATTTACTGCCTTCTACATGTTAAGGTGTAAAAAAAAATCCGGATGGAAAATAGAATTTTAGTATTTAAAACATGTGTAAATAGTAGGGGGGAAATAGGATAAAACACAGAAGTTCAGCATTTATAAACAATGTGAATAGCAATTTATGGTGTCTGTCTCAGGGGCATCGCTAGGTGGCAAAAAGACCAGGGGCTTCAGCCCGAAATCCAAATCAGGGGGGTGTTACCTACCTGACGATAGAGATGAGCCGAACACCCCCTTGTTCGGTTCGCACCAGAACCTTCGAACGGACCTCACGTTCGCGCGAACGTATCAAACCCCATCGACGTCTATGGGACTCGAACGTTTGAATTCAAAAGTCATAATTTTAAAGCCCAATATACAAGTAATTGTCGTAAAACAGGTTTGGGGGCCCGGGTCTTGCCCCAGGGAACATATCTCAATGGAAAAAAAGTTTTAAAAACGGTCGTTTTTTTCTGGAGCAGCGATTTTAATGATGCTTAAAGTGAAACAAAAAATGAAAAATTCCTTAACCACTTCCTTACTGGGCACTTATACCCCTTCCTGACCAGGTGAAATTTCAGCTTCTGGCACTGCGTCGCTTTAACTGACAATTGCGCGGTCGTGCGACGTGGCTCCTAAACAAAATTGGCGTCCTTTTTTCCCCACAAATAGAGCTTTCTTTTGGTGGTATTTGATCATCTCTGCGGTTTTTATTTTTTGCGCTATAAACAAAAAAAGAGCGACAATTTTGAAAAAAAGTCAATATTTTTTACTTGTTACTATAATAAATAGCCATTTTTTTTTTTTAAAAAAAACTTTTTTTTTCTCAGTTTAGGCTGATACGTATTATTCTACATATTTTTGGTAAAAAAAAAAAATTGCAAAAGGCAGTGGTTTGCGCAAAAGTTATAGCGCTTACAAAATAGGGGACAGAATTATTATTAATTTTTATTATTATTTTTTTTTACTAGTAATGGCGGCGATCTGCAATTTTTATTGAGACTGCGACGTTATGGTGGACACATCGGACACTTTTGACCAATTTTTGGCTCCATTCACATTTATACTGCGATCAGTGCTATAAAAATGCACCGATTACTGTATAAATGTGACTGGCAGGAAAGGGGTTAACACTAGGGGGGCATGGAAGGGGTTAATGTGTATCCTGGGTGTGTTCTAACTGTGTGGGGGGAGGGGGATGACTGGGGGAGGTGACCGATGCTGTGTCCCTATGTACAAAGGACACAAATCACTCTCCTCTCTCCCTGACAGGACGTGGAGCTCTGTGTTTACACACAGAGCTCCACGTCTTGTCCCTGTAGCCGCCGATTGCGAGTGCCTGGCGGACATCGCGGCCACCAGGCACGCGCATCGGTATTTCAGGGATGCAGCGCCCTCTAGTGTCCATGAATAGCACTTCCAGAACCACATGAACTTGTGTGCAGAACTCTTGGGAAGGAGGTCAGGGTTCAGTCAGTTAGAATGGGGGCCTTGCACAAACTTTTTGCTGCAGTACCAGCGCGCTGACCACTAGGGGCAGTGTTCTGCACCGTGACTTTCAGAAAAAAAAAATGTGTTGAGTTTAATATTCTGACTTTCTTGCATAATTAAGAGTATTTCTTCCACAGCACTTACAAATCTTAGGACTCCTCAGGAGGGAAGGAGGTTTTTTTTTCAGGGTCGAGCCCACAACTTCAATCCTGAACTGGCAGGTTGTATGTAAACATTGTACATTTGAATATTTTTTTTTTCTACAGGTTTATTTCCCCCTGTTTTTGGACCCACCTACCATCAACACTGCGGAGAATAGGCAGCTAGATAGATAGGGTTATGTATGTTGTATGTCATTTATAATATTGTGATTTACTGTGTGCATTCTGTTTTTTTTCTCTCTTTCTTTCCTGTCTGTTGGTTGATTTCAGGCCAGCATTCATGTTTGAATGCTTTGGACCTTGGGGACAGTATCAACTCAGGAGGGGGGAGTATGTAGCGCCCCCTTGCTTTCAGCATGGGCACTACGCTAAAATTAGTTGGACTGGGAGAGTTACATTGCTCCCAGTCATGATTTACCTAAATTATGACCTCTGTCATCCCGGAAAGGTCCACTTTGCAGGATCAGGGAGGCCATGCAGTGTAGGTTTGCTGAGGCATTCGGGCACAGTCCTCTGGGTCACTGAGGACGACAGGATCTGCAGCCACCTCACCCCAGCCACGTAAATGTCCATGGGTTCCTTGGAACTGTAAATGATCCCTTGGAGACTGCTGGTGCTGATGCTGAGTGCTAGGCTCCACCTCCATGCTGATGATAAAATCATCCTTCTTCTTCTCCTCCTCCTCCTCGTTCCTCTTCCTGTGTGCTAGGCGGGCAAGCAGGACCATTGTCTGGATAAAGGGTGCCTTGAGAGTTATGGAAGTCCTCCTCTTCCTCCCTCTGTTCTGCCTCAAGGGCCCTGTCCATTATTCCACATATCGTGTGCTCTAACATGTGAATAAGAGGGACAGTCTCACTGATGCATGCACTGTCACTGCTCACCATCCTCGTGGGGAAAAAAAACCAAGCTCCCCTGACCCAGTTCTGCTGCCATATTGGCACAGGTACTCATTTATGACCCTCTGCTGCGTGTGCAGCCGCTGGAGCATGGCCAATGTAGAGTTCCATCTGGTGGGCATGTCACAGATTTGGCGGTTCTTGGGCAGGTTGTATTCCCTTTGGAGGTCTGTCAGCCGAGCACTGGCATTATATGACCTTCGGAAATGCACACAGACTTTCCTGGCCTGCTTCAGGACATCCTGTAAGCCTGGGTACCTGCCCAAGAACCGCTGCACCACCAAATTCAGGACATGAGCAAAACAGGGCACATGGGTCAGTTGTCCCTGTCGCAGGGCAGAGAGGAGGTTGGTGCCATTGTCGCTAACCACCATTCCAGGCTTAAGCTGGCGTAGCGTCAACCACTTCTGAGCCTGCCCCTGCAGAGCTGACAGAACCTCGGCCTCAGTGTGGCTCCTGTCTCCCAAGCACACCAGCTCTAGCACCGCATGGCATCTCTTTGCCTGCATTCCTGCGTAGCCCCTCATACACCTACAGAGCACGGCTGGTTCCAAGAACACATCAGCACAGGAAGAGGCCACAGAGGAAGAAGAGGAGGGGATGGAGGAGAGAGAGGTGTGTCACAACCAGTAGTGGTGTTTTGGAGGCATAGTGGCGGAACAACCTCCAACACTACTGTACCTTGCCCTGCGTCCTTCCCAGCTGCCAGCAGAGTCACTCAATGCGCCGTGAAAGAGAGGTAATGTCCCTGTCCATGCCTGCTGGACCATGAGTCAGCGGTAATATGCACCTTACCACTGATTGCCCTGTCCCGCGAGGCATGGACATTGCCTTCCACATGGCGGTAGAGAGCCGGAATCGCCTTCCGTTAGAAAAAGTGGCGTTTGGGAACTTGCCACTGAGGAACCGCATATTCCACAAACTCACGGAAGAGGGCAGAATCTACCAACTGAAAAGTGCTAGCAATTTCGCTAAGCTAGCATTCAACCGCTGGGCATGTGGATGGCTGAGAGAGTACTTGTTTCGGTGCTGCAGCAGCTGGGGCAGGGAAATTTGGCTGGTACAATCTGACATTGGTGTACCGATAGTAATATACACAAAACAAGTCCGCGCTCTTAAATGTCTCTAAAATATATATAAAATATATAAGCCCAATGTTGCTGGGATAAAAGAAAATAATCATATAAATATAGAGAAAAAAGAATCCATTTATTGCAGATCCACTTCTAAAAACAAGGGAGAAAACAGTCCATATAGGATAATATACAGGGCTGTAGAGTAGTAAGCAATGTGCACAAACAGTTCCACCAGCAGACACCAGCAATTCATGGGGTTAAACCTCAACGGTTCCATGCACAGGCCATCATAAGGACAAAAAACACACGCTGACAGTACCTTGATGGTAGATGGTATAAAGTGGTACACAGCAAAAAAGACAGGATATAGTCTATCTTCTTTTAAAAGGTGTGTAATAAAATCCCATAAATAAGGGGATCAGGGGGGTCTTGACCTGTCTTTTTTGCTTACAGCTTCCACCATCCTATACTAGTCACATGCCATTTTTGGATTTTCCACCAGAGGGCGTCCAGGATACTTCAGCTCCACTGGTCTGAACGTGAAGTGGCGTCTCAGACGTGTGACGTCCACGCGATCGGACGGGAAGAGCGTGTGTCCCCGCAGAGCCTACTGCGCCGCATTTCCGGCTGTAAGACCCGTCGGATGGCACCGTCCCTTTCTCTTCATGGTGACACTCCAGCATTGTGGACTGTTTGATGTCAGGTCCTCACCCTAAGATCGGACGGCGGCTCTCTGTGTACCACTTTATACCATCTACCATCAAGGTACTGTCAGCGTGTGTTTTTTGTCCTCATGATGGCCTGTGCATGGAACCGTTGAGGTTTAACCCCATGAATTGCTGGTGTCTGCTGGTGGAACTGTTTGTGCACATTGCTTACTACTCTACAGCCCTGTATATTATCCTATATGGACTGTTTTCTCCCTTGTTTTTAGAAGTGGATCTGCAATAAATGGATTATTTTTTCTCTATATTTATATGATTATTTTCTTTTATCCCAACAACATTGGGCTTATATATTTTATATATTTTACAGACATTTAAGAGCGCGGACTTGTTTTGTGTATATTACTTGTGTTGGGTACTTCCGGGTACCGTCATTCCCGCTGCACTGAACTGTCTATATGATACCCTCTACAGCAATCACCATAGGGTTTGTTTTTGCTTCATTGACCGGCCTATATCCCTCCTAGCGCCAGTGACCGTTTGTGTACCGATAGTAGATTGCCCACATGTACTACTAGGTTGTGACACACCTAATTCTACACCTTCAGTCCTATCAGTGCAGGCTTCAGAGAGGACTGAGGGTATAGTGGGGTTGGAGATCCCAGCTGATGAGGGGCAAGGGGAGGTCCGCTTTGTTCTTTGGTGTGGGTCTTTCAGGTATGCTTGCCAACGAACTGCATGGCAGGTTGACATATGTCTGGTCAAGCATGTGGTGCCCAAGCGGGTGATGTTTTGGCCACGCGAGATACGCTTGAGACATATGTTGCAAATAGCAACGGTGCGATCTGATGCACATGTCTCAAAAAAGGCCCACACCAAAGAACTTTTGCAGTAACGCTGAGACACAGCAGCGCCCTGCACAAGCGTAGCTCTGCGATGTAATGCAGTTGGTGTGCTGCCCTTAAGCTGTGTCCTGGAGGGCATCCTGCCTCTATGGAGATGTGCCTGTGCCTCCTCCTCCTCCTCCGCCTCCGCCTCTCTCCTATCAGGCACCCATGTAGAGTCAGTGACCTCATCATCCCCTCCCTCCTCCATCACTGTCGAAAACCTGGCAGTATGCTGGAGCTGGGGGAACATGACTGCCAGATTGCTGTCCCTTTTGGGAACTCCCTCTCTCTGGGCTCACATTACTGCCTTCCTCTATGTGTGTTCCATCATCGGAGCCTTCAAAACGCTGCGCATCTTCAGGCAGGATGTACCCAATGCTGTGTTGAAACAGTTCGTGGGACTCCTCAGGAGGGCATGGTGGGACTAGGGAAGGAGTAAGTGATGCCATTGAGCAGAGGGAAGAGGATGCCTTGGCAGCTAATTTGCCAGACAAAGTACCCTGAGCCTGGGTGAGAGAGGATGAGGAGGATGAGGATCATCCACTCTACCAATTTGTCTGCATGTTGAGGCTCAACAAGGCCAGCTCGCGAAAAGAAGGACAAGCATGTGCAACGGCCACATGCTGAAGAGGATGCACCGTGTCCACCACCAGCACTGTTGCCTCTAGATCAGTGGTTCTCAACCTTTCTAGTGCTGTGACCCCTTGATTAAATTTCCCAAGTTGTGGGGACCCCATAACAGTAAAATTTTTGTAGCGTGGGTTGTCAGCAGCAAAGCAGAACAAGCTATTCACGCCCCTAACACACGGACATTTAGCGCTCCCTGAGTCCCTTCCACTCCTACAGTATTAAAACCCCTTCTGGTACATTTAGGTTTTACCACTCTATTTTCTCTCTTTTCTTTCCCTTTTATCTCTCTCTATCCTAATTTCTTGTTTTCACCCATCACTCTCTCTAGACATCTTTCTTGTTCTCTCTCATTCTTTCTCTCCCTTTTTCTTTGTTCCTCCCCTTCTCTTTCTCTCCCTTCCATGGATTCTCTATATTTATTCCTTATCAAACTCCTTGGTTGGGGGGGGGGTGGATGAGTGGCAGTGCTGGGGGGAGTTCTGATTGGCCAACTTGGGTGCTATTGATCAAGGTCATCTGCTGATCTGAGAACTGTAGTTGACATTAGAAGTCCCCACTATAATCACAGGTAGTGTTACTCACTGTGTCTCCGACTTGGTGATGTCTCGTAGTAGTGACACCTATGCCGAAATCTGGACATAGATTCTCCTCCAGCCCCTCCCTTTTCACATTCCTCACCAGTCAGCTGACCTCTAGTCTTAAACCCCCCCCCCACCCCCCCAGCCATGCCGTGAACTGAATGGGCGGCTACGAAGCTGAGTGGGCAGCCATGGGCTCCAGGAACAGCCCAGTTGGGCAGCCACCAGCTCCATGGACAGCCCAGCTGGGGGGCCAGAAAAAAAGCCTGAGAGAGCAGTGCATGCTTTAGGAACAGCCCTGGATTCGGTGACCCCTGGCAAATCATCATTCGACCCCCGAGGGGGTCCCGACCCCCGGGTTGAGAACCACTGCTCTAGATGCAGAGCCTGCTTGCCCTTGTGAATCTCTGCCTCTCTTTGTTGTCCTATATATAATGGCCTGCAGAGGACAAAATCAGCACACACACCTCGTAGTTTTAGGTGCCAACTGCAGAGAACACGTGGAGTACACACCAAGTAGATTTATGTGCAAACTAATGAGCACACTTGCAGTATACACCAAGTAGGTTTAGGTGCAAACTATACAGCACAAGTGCAGTAAACTACAAGTAGGTTTTAGTGAAAACTATACAGCACAAGTGCAGTAAACACCAAGAACATTTAGGTGCAAACTATACAGCACAAGTGCAGTAAACACCTGGTACGTTTAAGTGCAAACTATACAGCACAAGTGCAGTAAACTACAAGTAGGTTTAAGTGCAAACTATACAGCACAATTGCAGTAAACACCAAGTATGTTTAGGTGCAAACTATACAGCACAAGTGCAGTAACACCAAGTACGTTTAGGTGCAAACTATTCAGCACAAGTGCAGTAAACTACAAGTAGGTTTAAGTGCAAACTATACAGCACAAGTGCAGTATACACCAAGTATGTTTAGGTAAAAACTATACAGCACAAGTGCAGTAAACTACAAGTAGGTTTAAGTGCAACCTATACAGCACAAGTGCAGTATACACCAAGTAGGTTTAGGTGCAAACTATACAGCACAAGTGCAGTAAACACCAAGTACGTTTTAGGTGCAAACTATAGAGCACAAGTGCAGTAAACTACAAGTAGGTTTAAGTGCAAGCTATACAGCACAAGTGCAGTAAACTACAAGTAGGTTTAAGTGCAAACTATACAGCACAAGTGCAGTAAACACCTGGTACGTTTAAGTGCAAACTATACAGCACAAGTGCAGTAAACACCTGGTACGTTTAGGTGCAAACTATACAGCACAAGTGCAGTAAACACCTGGTACATTTAGGTGCAAACTATACAGCACAAGTGCAGTAAACTACAAGTAGGTTTAAGTGCAAACTATACAGCAAAAGTGCAGTATACACCAAGTAGGTTTAGGTGCAAACTGTACAGCACAAGTGCAGTAAACTACAATTAGGTTTAAGTGCAAAACTATAGCTAAACTATACAGTGTATAAATATATGTACAACTCCTGGGATATATATATCCTCTACACACTGTAAATGTAACTAAACTGACTAGCCTGCCTGCTCTATCTATCTAGTAAAAAAGACACTGGGCCAGATTCAGATACAAAAATTTATCTTTCCGGCGGCATAGCGTTTCCTCTTTACACTACGCCGCCGCAAATATTATGGGCAAGTGCCTTATTCAGAAAGCACTTGCTCCATAATATGCGGTGGCGTAGCGTAAAGTGCACAGCGTAAGGCCGCGCAATTCAAATTGCTGAAGTGGGGGCGTAATTCATGTAAATGAATCATGACCCCACGTAATTGACGTTTTTTTGGACGGCGCATGCCGTTCCCAATGCGCATGCGTGAAATCACGTTGCTTTTTTCTCAATGTAAACGACGTGAACGTAACTAACGTCGAGGCCCATTCCTGAATGATTTACGCAAACAACGTAACCGACGTTCAATTCGACGCGGTCCTGACGTCCATACTTAACATTGGCTGAGCCTGCTATAGCAGGGGTAACCTTACGCCGGTCTCACGCTTATGCAAACGACGTTAAATACAACGCGCCGTCGCAAGTACGCTCGTGAATCTGCGTAAATAGCTCATTGCATAATTTACACGAAGCGCCACCTAGTGGCCAGCGTAAATATGCAACTTAAGATACGACGGTGTAAGCGAATTACGCTGCTCTTATCTTAGAAGAAAGCCGGCGTATCTTCTTTTCTGATACGCCGGCTATTCTTTGTTTTTTACGCAGCGTATCTATAGATAATCTATAGATACGCTGGCGTAAATGCTTTCTGAATCTGGCCCACTGTCTCTCTCTCTCTCTCTCTAGGACTGATCTTTTCGTTAACACCGCCGCAACACACTACACGAGGCCGCCCAGCAGGCGGCCTTTTATAGTGTTGGGCGTGTGCTAAAGCTTTGGCTTTGGCCAATTATTGCTCTCCGTTTTTTGCGCGCTGTGATTAGCCAAGCATGCGGATCATAGAGCATGCTTGGCCAATCATCAGCGCGTAATGCCGCAGTGAATTTGGGCCATGAAGCATCACTCGAATTTGGCGCGAATGACCCATTTTGTTCGAATTTCGATGAACAATCGAACAGCCAATGTTCGATTCGAGCATGGGTTCGAGTCTAACACGAAACTCATCCCTACCTGACGCACACTGACCTACCTGCCGCACACTGATCTATCTGATGCACACACTGACCTACCTGATGCATACATTGACCTACCTGATGCATACACTGACCTACCTGACTCATACACTGACCCACACTGACCTATCGGACACATACTGACCTATATGACACATACACTGACCTACCGTCAAATGAAGCCACTGTGCCCATGAAAAGCAAGACAATCATTTTTTTGAAAGACAGACAGACACACACACAGTGTCACGATCAGGTATCGGGCTTGAAGACCAATTACTATAGCAGTTGCAGGACTATCACTGAACAGCAGCATAGGTACACAGACAGTCACTCTGGTAGATGACACAGGCTCATCTGAGGTGCAGAATCTAAGTACTATCCGCTCACCAGATTTTCTGATGGTGGAGATGGATTTAGCTGCATGGTAGTACCAGGTCTCGGTCCTCAGGTTTGCCCCACCAGTGTGTGAGCAAGCCGGGGTCCAGTAGCGGATGAGCAGATAAGGATTAAACAGCAGAGTGGTCAGTAAACAAGCCAGTCAGTAACGAGTAGTTGCAGTTGCACGTTGGGATCAGGCAGTAGAATAGTCAAGGAACAAGCCAAGGGTCAATCACGAGTGGTAGCAAATACAGACGGCCACAGGGAAGACAAGAGCAAGGCACTGGCTGAGAAAGCACAATAACCTGGCAAAGAGGAAGTTCTGAGACAAGGCTTTTATAGGAAGTTCATGGGAGGAGCAAGGAGTTCAAGGTTCAACAGTAATCAAGACTCAAGGCAGGGATCCAATGGATCAGATAGGATTGTCAAATAGATCAGGTAGGGAGCTGTCCAGCATCCCAGAAAGCTCAGTGGGAAGGATCAACCTATAAAGGTTGCACAGGCAGTCCAATCCACAGGATGGCACATCAATACGTGTCATTGCCAGAAGGTTTGCCGTGTCTCCCAGCACAGTCTCAAGAGCTTGGAGGAGATTCCAGGAGACAGGCAGTTACTCTAGGAGAGCCGTAGAAGGTCCTTAACCCATCAGCAGGACCGGTATCTGCTCCTTTGTGCAAAGAGGAACAGCATGAGCACTGCCAGAGCCCTACAAAATGACCTTCAGCAGGCCACTGGTGTGAATGTCTCTTACCAAACAATCAGAAACATAGGGATGGCCTACGGACCCAACGTCCTCTAGTGTGCTCTGTGCTCACTGCCGGACACTGTGGAGCTCGATTGGCATTTTCCATTGAACACCAGAATTGGCAGGTCCGCCACTGGTGCTCCATGCTTTTTACAGATTCAGGTTCACCCTGAGCATATGTGACAGACATGAAAGGGTCTGGAAAAGCCGTGGAGAACTTTAAGCTGCTGGTAACATCGTTCAGCATGACAGGTTTGGTGGTGGGTCACTGATGGTCTGGGGAGGCATATACATGGAGGGACGCACAGACCTCTACAGGCTACACAATGGCACCCTGACTGCCATTTCAGTCACAGCGTATCCTGTCTCTCCGCTTCTCCTCCGTTAATCTTCAGTCACAGGAGCATGATGAGTCTGGTCATTACTTACAGCAACAACCAAGAGGGTGCTGGGCCTGTTCCAATGTGACCCTTCCTGCCAAATGGCTTGCAAAACTTGCTTCTTGGAGGCCACGAGGGAGAGGGAAGCAGACAAATCAAAAAAAGTGTCAATAATGAGACAACTTTTTCAAGACACCTTTGAAGCATATGCTACTCAGAGACACCCTGCAATGCAAGGATGACCTCCGCTTCCCAGGATGCAACCTGTGTTGCAGTTACCAATACCTCCTGAAGCTTACCCCTCTAGCTCTGATCTGGGAGAGACCTCAGATGAAAATTTATTTTTTCAGGAATGAAGACCTCAGGTAATGGGATGAGTCTCCTGTTGTGAATACTGCTCTTTTGAGGTTGGCAAGGCATGTGACCCTGCCTCTAGAAGACACAGTATATTTTAGGAGACCGTATACAAGGAGCTGACCCTGACCTAAAAATAATTAAATAATTTAGTGGATAGAGGAAACCTCAAGAAACTGCACCTCATCCCGTATACGTATAAACATAAAGAAGAAGGGAATGGGTACCTGAGGACCCTGGGATTATCAGTCGGTGCAAATAGAGTATACTGAGACAAAAATTAAAATAGTAGAACATTTTTAATTCATACAGAAAATACATATAAATAGAGAGACCATCTGGAGTTTACAATTAAATCAAACTTCGACAATCTAAGGGAAATTCAATGCAGCTATATCTTGCCCGACATGTTTCGCTCCGGGAGGAGCTTTTTCGAGAGCTTTTATAAATAACTGCACAGTCTCTAAAAAGACAAACATACATGAAGATGGTCAAGAAAAATATGAGAATGAATGTAAATACAGAAAAATATTCTTATACAAACATAAATAAAATAGATATGCCACATTGCATATATGATCAATAATATGTTTGAGAAATTTACAATAAAGGGAAAAATAAAGAATAATAATAGATTTCTAAATATATAACAGCAAAACAAGCGCAAAAGACTTACCTCCTCTAAAATCCAAAATTAAAATTAATTATAATAATAATTATAATTAAACTTTACGGCCCGTCAGTTTGTAGGGGCAGGAGCCAAATGATTGTGTCACCATAGAAGCCTAGTGCTGGCCACGAACCATATACTAAAGAAAACCAAAATGGTAATTGATTGGATGGATGTAGTAAAACAACATTATTGAAAAAGCATTGTCATGTTGATAATATCTAAAAAGCCTGTACCTTGAAGTTGCGGGTAAGAAGGGGCAAAAACTACCCATATGAAAGTACTTTTTGCAATGCTGTCCGGAAGGAACAATAGCAGGATGGATCAGGAAAACAAAAGGTTCAACCTTATGATAAATTGGTTAGTCCAAAAAACCAGGAAAAGTAATAGCCACTCTCTCTAGAATAAATGGAGAAAAATAAAAATACAACTAGGGTCAGGTACTGCAAAGAGATACCCAATACCCCCTGCAACATCCACTGAGGTCACTAACTCCGATCCTTCTCTCTCATCTACTTTGTTCGCTCAAGTACCCAAACAATCTGATACAACTAAAAATTATGATGTTTTCCACCCAAAACGTGGCAGAGGAGGCAGCAAAGCTACCTCACAGAGACAAGCATCAAGAGCACCTATTAATACTAGAGCAGCATCAGCTGCCAAGAACCTTTGCAATGATACTAGCGAAACAATTAGTTTAGGAACAGGCTTGACGATCACTAATCCAGTTAAGGTACCACCAACTGGACCACAGTCCAGCAATATGGGTCCAGCCACACAACACCAGGTTTTTCGGTTGGGCTAGACCCAATCACAGCCGGTGCTAGACCCAAAGACACTAACACAACCTTGATGAACACATCATGTGCCCCCGCAAACAATAATAATTTTGAAGGTGATTAATTTATCGGAAAAAATGGGGGAATCTCGCGCCAAAATACAATGGGGGGGGGGGGAATAATACAAATGTGAACTAAAAGCTGCTCCCTAAATAATACAGAATGCTGGATTATACGTGTGAACAAGTGAAGAAAAAAGGGGCGCTATCTGCTAATATATTGAACGTTAAGTATACAACATATAAGTGAGCAATATAAGTGAAAATCGTGACACAACAATATGAACATATGAATGACAAAAAAGTGAATACAATATTGGTGCAAATAACAATAGACAATTGATGTCTAAACAGAGTCCATCAAAAATTAAGATGTGCAATGATATGCTGAAAAACTATTGTGATCTTAAAAGGTGCTCTGTGTTAGATCTTCCAAGTATAGTAGTCCACCTTCACCAAAATACCACCGCAAGTGAAGATAGATGGCTCCTTACCCGATGGTGTTGACCTATTAATTAAAATAAGGTCAAATGAGCTCGAGTATCTAGGCATGTGCAAAAGTGAAAAATTCGTTTTGTTTCGTTTCGTTTCAATTCGTCATTTAATAAATTTCGTTAAGTTAGGTTCGTTACATGTGTTGAATTCGTTTTCGGAATTCGTTCGTTTTCGACCGAATTTCGAAAAATACGGTCGAAATCGAAAATATTTCGACCGTTTTTCGAATTCGTTCGTTTTCGACCGAATTTCGAAAAAAATCGGTCGAAATCGAAAATATTTCAACCAGATTAGAAAACAAATAGTCTCTTTTCTAATAGAATTTTTTTCGAATTAAATTCGAATTTTTTTTTTTTTTTTTTTTTTTTTTTTTTCGAATTCCGATCGAATTTAGTCCGCGGGTATTCGATTCGGAATTCGAAAAAAAAAATTCGATTTCGACTTTTTTTTTTTTTTTTTTCGAAATTCGGTCGAAAATGAACGAATTCGGAAAACGGTCAAAATTTTTCGTTATTATAGCAATTCGGAAATTCGTATGCATCCGAATGTCCGAATAATGGAAAATTCGTCCGAATTTCGATTCGGAACGAAACGAAATGCACATGCCTACGAGTATCAGCTACTATCCGTGGGGGACTCGATCACAGACCCAGTTGGTAATATATTTCATAGAAGGAGAGAAACAGCTTCCATAGTATAAAACCTTTTATTGTAATAAAATGCTATAAATAACACAGCCAATTGGCCTCTTACTTGGAATGGTGCCCGTGTTCCCGGCACTGAGGCTGTAGATATGAAGGGATATGGAGAGAGAGGTAAGGTGAGCTGGTGAAGCCGGCGTGCGTTCCACCGCCGTCAGCTTGAGAACCAGGAAACCGGAAGTGGCTAGTAGTGCGTGCCCAGGTAGAGGCGGTACCTATTGTTGTGTCACGATTTTCACTTATATTGCTCACTTATATGTTGTATACTTAACGTTCAATATATTAGCAGATAGCGCCCCTTTTTTCTTCACGTGATTAATTTATCCTCTATTGATTTGTCACCAGACCAAATTGCTGTGTTGCAATTTGGGTTAACCTTTTTTCCTGTTCAGAGTATAGACAACTTTGAACTCATTAAAGACGTCAACTTATTCTCCAGACGGCTAATGTTAAAAGTTTTATTTGATAAACCCAAACCAGCCATATCATCCACTGATTTAAACAACCCTCTGTGGAAGGAAATGACTATCAAGGACATACAGGCCCTGGAAGTCATGAAGCGGATCTTTTAGAAAATCCCTCTGATCCAGGTCAACCAACCACCTCCCAGAATCGCATCATCTCTGAGGTTAAAGAATATAAAACCAAATCAAAGATGTTCCCTACCCTCCAGGGCAACCCAAGTGTATGGGCCTTCACCAATAAGGTATCCAAGGAAATCTCAGAGACACGATGGTCGAAACAATCCCACTCCAATTTGACAGAAAATCAAAGGCAGGCACTCAAGATCCTACAGAATGATGATACAATAGTCATTAAACCCTCGGATAAGGGGGGGAATGTGGTCATAATGGATAAACCAGCATATGAATTAATGGTACTTAAAATTCTAAAAAATAAAAACTGGTATCGTAAAGTCACAGAGACACACCTCCAGTTCACTATGAAACGTTACCACCATCTAATCGGACGGGCTTATCATGAAGGTACCATCTCAAAATCGACTTGGGAATTCCTTAATACCCCAACCCTCGGACCCCTACCCTTTACGCATTACCAAAGATACACAAAAACGCCTCTGACCCCCCTGGCAGACCGATTGTATCGGGAAATGGCTCCCTGACGGAACAGGCCAGCAAATTAGTGGATGATTATCTAAGGCCCCATGTCGTAAACATGATATCATATCTCCAGGACACTAGGGACCTTCTTAAAGCCATTGATGGCATCAATGTTCCACCTGGGGCATGGCTGGTCTCTTTGGACGTTGAGGCTTTGTATAACTCTATCCCCCATGCTCAGGGGGTAAGTGTGGTAAAGGGTTTCATCTCAGGAGAGGCACCAATCCCCTCACCCTATGAGCAATTTATCCTTGACCTTTTGGATTTCATTCTGTCTAACAACATTTTCATGTTCAACGGCTCCCACTACCTCCAGGTACAGGGCGTAGCAATGGGGACCAAATGTGCCCCCACCTACGCTAACCTGTACCTGGGGGAGTGGGAGCTGAGCCTATTTCACCGTGAAGATATGCAAATCTTCATGGACCATATACCTATCTGGAGAAGATTTATTGATGACATTTTTTTCATATGGACGGGCACTCACTTTAATCTTTTGAAATTTATGGAAAATCTTAAGATAAATGATTTCAATTTAAATTTTACTTTCGAAACCAACCAGACCAACCTCAATTTTCTTGACATCAAAATTGTGGTGGATGCAGATGGAAATATCGATACTTCCCTTTTCCGTAAGCCCCTTGCGGGCAATTCACTACTGCATGCGGATAGCTCGCACCCTAAATCTTTAATAACAGGCATACCCTACAGCCAATATCTGCGGCTACGTCAAAATTGCAGCAACGATCTGAGCTTCGAAATCAAAGCTAAAGCCCTACAACAACGCTTTCAGGAACGTGGATATGGAAAAAAGTGCCTTAAAAAAGCTTATGCACGGGCAAAGAAGCATGATCAGAAATCGCTTCTCTACGATCAAAAAATTAAAAAAGATAATCCTGGAGTACGAATAATTACTCGCTTCACGGGTCAACATCAACAACTTAGAGGGATTCTACACAAACACTGGCATCTTCTATTAAGTGACAACACGGTGTCAAAATATCTTAAAGATTACCCAGAAATAACTTTCAAACGATCAAAATCACTACGTGATAAACTTGTCCACAGCCATCATTGTCCCATTAAATCTTTCAAAAAGGGTCCAACTGGCACTAGACCTTGCCACAATTGCCCCTTTTGTGCCTACATCTTCTCTGCCACTTCAATGATGCTCCCAAACGGACGCATCCACAATTCTTCACTATCAGTGACATGCCAATCAGTCGGAATTGTTTACATCATGAGATGTGATTGTGACTCTTTCTATGTGGGCAAAACGAAACGCCCCTTCTACTATAGAATAAGAGACCATGTAAGTCTAATCAATAAGAAAAAAATGGAAAGCCCCATCAGTCTTCATGTGGGCCTCCATCACAATTTCGACAGTCTCAGAATGAAATTCTGGGCTCTTGAACATGTCCCCCCGGGAGATAGAGGGGGGATTTCGATAAGATCTTGCTTCAACGCGAAGCTAAATGGATTCACTCCCTCTCGGCACTACAATTCCCTGGTTTAAATGAAGCATTCAGCTTCAAACCCTTTTTATAATCAATTTCATCAGTATAATAATTTATTTTCATTTTTTCTTCTTTTTCTCTCTTCCCTTTTTCCAAATATATGCTGTTTGTTGATATTATATTGTATATAATTTGTCTAACTCTAATGATGCCCCTTTTTACACCTTGCACTATTATAGAACTAGATTTGTCATTATTTCATTGGAGTAAACGATTTCTACCTGTTAGACAGCAGATGGCGCAATTTCCCCTCCCCTAAAAAGAAATCAAATCCATTCCTTTACTGTGGTAATACCCAATACAAATTTACCAGTATATTTATATACTCATTACTGCATTTTTTCTATATTATTGTTACTTCTTTGGTGGATTAATTTATTAACTTATGAGCCCCATTTTTTGTTTCCCTTTTTTGAGGCAAATTCAGTATTGGTCCACGAACCGTAGGGACGCGTGGGACCCTATTTTTTAGATTGGCAACAGTCAGGGTCCTTTCTCTCTGATAGTGGTCCATCTCCCCGATACTCCCCCAGCTTTGACTGGCCCGACTCCGCTCGCCACTTTCCAAGTTTTGGCCTATTTTTTCATGCCCATACCGCCAGCTATGGGATCCTTTCCCATATCTAAGATGGCGGCACACGCCTCTCAATGTGACGGGCAGGCGGGATGCGATTAGATCGAGCACCGCTGCATGCGCGCGCACCATCCGCAGCCTTCATGGATCTGTTTTGAGCGTGACGCGGACGTTGGCAAGCGACGTGGGCGAGTCACATGTCCCCGCTGCGGCGACGTCGTTGCTGACGTCAGCCGCACCGTACTATTTAAAACCTGGCTTAGATAGCCGTCACTTTGAGGCACAATTTGTTTGTGATGCTGCTGGATGCATTCTGTCCTGCAGCACATCTACACCCCAGCTGGATTGGATCCATAGGTAAGCAGCAATTTTTGCTCTGGATGACCAATGATCCTCAGTCCATTAGACTTATTGGGTATCTCTTTGCAGTACCTGACCCTAGTTGTATTTTTATTTTTCTCCATTTATTCTAGAGAGAGTGGCTATTACTTTTCCTGTTTTTTTGACTAACCAATTTATCATAAGGTTGAACCTTTTGTTTTCCTGATCCATCCTGCTATTGTTCCTTCCGGACAGCATTGCAAAAAGTACTTTCATATGGGTAGTTTTTGCCCCTTCTTACCCGCAACTTCAAGGTACAGGCTTTTTAGATATTATCAACATGACAATGCTTTTTCAATAATGTTGTTTTACTACATCCATCCAATCAATTACCATTTTGGTTTTCTTTAGTATACAGTATGGTTCGTGGCCAGCACTAGGCTTCTATGGTGACACAATCATTTGGCTCCTGCCCCTACAAACTGACGGGCCGTAAAGTTTAATTATAATTATTATTATAATTAATTTTAATTTTGGATTTTAGAGGAGGTAAGTCTTTTGCGCTT
This sequence comes from Rana kukunoris, assembly GCA_029574335.1. NCBI lineage: Eukaryota > Metazoa > Chordata > Amphibia > Anura > Ranidae > Rana > Rana kukunoris. Next base: position 65,408,002 of record CM056055.1, read on the forward strand.
GTTTTGCTGTTCCAATTTGGATATATTTAGAAATCTATTATTATTCTTTATTTTTCCCTTTATTGTAAATTTCTCAAACATATTATTGATCATATATGCAATGTGGCATATCTATTTTATTTATGTTTGTATAAGAATATTTTTCTGTATTTACATTCATTCTCAAATTTTTCTTGACCATCTTTATATATGTTTGTCTTTTTAGAGACTGTGCAGTTATTTATAAAAGCTCTTGAAAAAGCTCCTCCCGGAGCGAAACATGTCGGGCAAGATATAGCTGCATTGAATTTCCCTTAGATTGTCAAAGTTCGATTTAATTGTAAACTCCAGATGGTCTCCCTATTTATATGTATTTTCTGTATGAATTAAAAATGTTCTACTATTTTAATTTTTGTCTCAGTATACTCTATTTGCACCGACTGATAATCCCAGGGTCCTCAGGTACCCATTCCCTTCTTCTTTATCCTGACCTAAAAAGGTTTATGTATTAGCCGATGAGGCATGTGGTCCTGCAATGGCATTTGGTGTCAGTGTCAATCCATGGAAGTGTGGGTGAAAAGCTTGGGCCAAACTGCGGAAAGCTTCTAAGTCGTTTTGACGGTTTGCTGACCCAGTGCCTTCTAGTGGCCAGTTTGCTCTGGTTTGAAAGTGTATGTGAGAGAGAAGTGGGTCTTGTGCACCATATCCGAGGGTCGCTCATGTCTGTTCCGATAGATGTCGCGCTCCAAGTTCATTCCAATGAAGGTGCCGATTTTGTGCCGTGAAGAGGGGGACTCTTACCTCCTATATAAACACATTGCTGTTCCAGGAAGCAATCACCCCAGTGTCTCATCAGGATAGCTTCTCGGGCATGTGTTCTCCAATATTTTTAGTCCCTGGAAAAATTAGGCGGATTGAGGCCTGTTATAAACCTAACGAGGTGGAACATATATATAAGGCAAAAACACTTCAAGATGGAATTATGTCAACCCATACTGAAAGTTGTTTAACCAGGAGATTGGCGACTATCCGTGGATCTAAGAGATTCTTATTTTCATATTCCGATACATCATAACTGCCAACATATCTCCGCATCGCCTTGGGGCCTCTACACGTTCAGTTTGTTCGCTTGCTTTTCATGATTACAACCTCTCGAAGGGTGTTCTCCAAGGTTCTTCTCTCCTTGGTCGTCCTTTTACGGCAGAAAGGAGTTAAATTTCGCTGGCCCAGAATTGGGAAACTCTTCCTTCACACCAGACACTAGTGCTGTCAGTACTTCAGGTCTTCAGTTGGCTGTTCAACTTAAAAAGTAAATAAATAAAAGCAATCTCATACCTAGTGAATGCCTTATGTAGTGATGTGATCATTTCTTTGAATGTAATGATCTGATCATTTATTAGCCCATTTACCAAGTGTATACTTGTTATGCAGGTTTTTTTTGCCCTTTTCCAATATGGTTGCTATGCCCTCTCTCACCAAGGATGAGGTCATCAAGAAGAGCAGAGGATGGCAATGGGTTTCGTGGGTAAGTGGGTGGAGAAAGACATGTGGCATAAGGAGGACAGAGAATTCCTGATAAGAGAGAACAGAGAGAAAGACTGTAAATGCTGAGGTTTCATCTCACTGAGACATGCATAGAGACAGACTGTTAATGATTTAATGTTCCTGTTTGGAAAATACCTTATGTTGGATGGTTCACTGAATGTTATTTCTTCAATACATAAACTTTTAAATACAATGCTGTGTGCCAACAGGTAGTGGGGAGTTGGGACGATGGTGAAATTAATGACAAGTTTTGATATAAGATAAATCACAATTATTTCCATAGCTACTTGGTGTACCCCCATATCCGTATCCCACCACGCTATACTGGCTCCAGCAGCTTTTTGATAGGTTATGATAGTACCATCTATCCTCCCCCGATCGGGTGGGGTTGGGCTAGGTGAGATGCTTTGGGATTAGATAATGGCTGTGCTGGACATTCTCCAATAACACCAATTATTTGGTGAGTTTTTTAACACATTTGGTTATCCAATTTTTCAATGTATTTTCCCAGTTTATAGGGCATGATTACTAGTATTTTAATTTGTTTTTCTTCTCTTTTTTTCTTTTGTTGCTGTATAAAAGCTCCTGAGGAAGCGGTACTGAAATGCAAAACATGTTGAGCCATTTTTAATACCTCAAGATTTCGGTGGCGCTGACCCAGGAGACACTTTTTTCCTATCTTAGCACGGGCAATTCCAATATATGTATCCCTGCGATAGGTGATTATTATGTTTTGAGTGCCTCTCTGTGGTTCCACACTCAGTCTTGTGTTATTGGTTTTATCTTTTGTTTTATGTATTCCATTGGATGCATTTAGTATTTAAAATCATATATATTTATGTATTTAAAAAAAATCTTTATTATTTTTCTAAGTGGTGCCTACAAAGTCTATTTTTTTTCTTCACAATCCTCCTATTAGCATCACCAGCAAATGCCAAAGTTTAAATGTTTTACACCAGTCTACCTTGCCCACAGATGCCTTGACAGCAGCCTAGTCTTTTCAGACTGCATATGCCTTTCCAGGACACTGCTAATCTTCAATTTTTGTAGAAGACTGATAAAGGGGACACTGGAAGTAATACCCAACTGGCCCAAACACAGTGGTGTATTTAGGTTTTGTGCTGCCCTAGGCCTGACTAAACTCGCGCACCCCTAATTTAAATATGACACACACTTCCTGACAAGGCCACGCCCTTTCTATTTAAGTCCCGCCCTGGATTCCCCTAATTTGGATACATTTCCTCTTACTTCCTGTTTGGCTATGGGGTAGGAAGTGAAATCTCTGCAATGGGACAGGAATGGTAAAAAATAAACTGACGGGCTATAACCCCCCCTTACTCTATCCAAAATGAAAAATAAAGTTAAGTGCCTATAGTTCTACTTTAAGCACAAATTTCTGATAATTTTATGGAGAGAAAAAGATTTAACCTTGCCAATGGTGCAGCAGAACCCCCCTCCCACAGTTGCAGAATGCCGGCCGCCTGCATACCAGAAGCAGTGCGGCCGCTTTATAGGGGCGCTAGACTAATTTTCCTCTCAGCCCAGCCTGCCCCATAAGGCTGCCGCTACACTAACAGTGTAGCACAAGCCAGCGGGGGCTCTTTTTGTGCTGCCCCCCTGCAAAGTGCTGCCATAGGCCTGGGCCTTGTTGGCCTAGGCCAGGATACATCGCTGCACAAACATCTGTGGTTTCCGCTTTTGTGTCTACTGACTTTGAAACTACCGAAGTCAATTCCAGTATCCCTGGGTCTGGCGTCTCAGGGTCCAGTGCTTCATCTATCTCCTCAGAGGCTGCAGGTCCAAAGCTTGGATTTTGGAAGTCAGAGGCTGATCAAGGCAAACTGTTCAAATGCTGTAATTGGTACCCTGCTAAAGTGTAGAAAACTGAGCATGCTTTATTGCATATACAGACTGATGTTACTGTTGTGGGTTTAGTAACACTTTCAATTTTGAAAAAGATTTTTTAAATGACATTTAAATGTTAAAGCTTACATGAGAATTTACTGACGTTTTATTTTACATATACTTTAAACAAATTATCTTCATTAATTGAGATGACTAGAATGTTAATGATAGTGTTTAATAGATAAAAAACATCAGAGACAGTTTTCTTGTATTTATTGCCTTCCTTTACACCGGAATGTCAGAAAGAATTGCTTTTATAGTATATTATATAATATTATAATATTCATGTAGTTACTAAATAAAATCTGCTATAGGCATAACTAATTGTTTATATATTTATGTATTTTTTATATATACTGTATATTTAAAAATATATTTTTATTCTGCAAAAATACTGAAATACCTCACTCTGCTTTATTTATTTAGCAAATCATAACACGTTATGCCTAATTATATTTATTAGCATAAAGGTATGTGAATAAATAAATAAATAAATTAAATAAATGACGTTCATGTGGAACTTGGAAACCTATTACAAATTGCAGATATGGACTTGGTCATAAACAGTTCTGCAATTTACATTTTAACCACCATATTTACTTAGCAAATCATAACACGTTATGCCTAATTATATTTATTAGCATAAAGGTATGTGAATAAATAAATAAATAAATTAAATAAATGACGTTCATGTGGAACTTGGAAACCTATTACAAATTGCAGATATGGACTTGGTCATAAACAGTTCTGCAATCTACATTTTAACCACCGGAGGGCATATGATTCCAAATATATTTTTTTTAGATCATGACTTTTCCAAGCAACAATAAAATATAGATGTTTTAATTACATACAGCATTTGCAGAAAAATGCATGCACGCATGCATTTCTACTGTTTATGAAAATCTTTTAGATACAAAACATGCATTTTTTATTTGAACTCAACTAAACTAGACAAGTGAGCACCCAGTTTAGATTCTGAATGCGATCTTTGTGTTTTAGAAAAGAAGATAATAATATCACCCAGATAAATCAATACTGTTTTAAACTTGTAATCCCCCCAGTCATCGCTTCGTCAGCCGCTGAAAGGTACTGGGGAGGGGGGCATTGGTTAGCCCAAAAGGCATGCGATTAAATTTGTATAGTCTTAGTAACATTATAAAAGAGGTCCTTTCCCAAATCTGTTCCCTTACAGTGAAATAACAGGTTTGGACCAAGGCCATGAGAGACTCCTCTAACCAAGGCAATGGATAGGCATCCAGATGGGTACTAACGTTAAGTTTGCAATAGCACACACAGAACCTCAAGCTCCCCTCTTCTTTTTTTTTTTGCACTAGAACAGGGAAAGTCCAGAGGCTACTGCTCTCCCTCACTATCCCACTTTGCAACATATTGTAAATTAAGTCCTTGACTTCTTGGTACAGAGAGGGTGGTATATTCCTATATGACTCTCAAATGGGTGTGGCATCTCCTGTATGTATGGGGTGAGCTGAGCTATGGCTACAATCAATGTTTATTTCTCTGATAGCTGGTGCAACAGCCACTGCTGGAAAATAAGAAACTCTCAAAAGGGGATTGTCAAATTTGTCAACTGATCAAGCAGCTGTTGGTATTGATCATAGGCGTGCGCAGCCTATTGCATTAGGGTGTGCACCCCAAGGCTCAAACACACATGCATGCGTGCATATATGTATATGTATACTTTTATAAAAAAAATGTAAACAAACATTTAAAAATATATTAAAACATATTTTAATTAAACACTTATGAAATGTAAAAAAAAAAAGAAAACTTTAATTTTTTTTAATTTATTAAAACATGCAATTGTTCACACTAGCGGTTGAGGTGCAGTAAAACCCTGCTGTTGAGCTGTGCTTTTACTGTCCCTCAACCACTACCATCTTTTAGCTTTAGAGGTAGTGACTGGGCATGTTCACATGCCCCAGCTGAAATTGTACTTCCTCTTGCTTTTAGCAGGTGTAGCACCTACTGACCATCACCCATTCAATTGAAAGGCGGCACTCTGCAAGCGACCTGCAACTGCATGCAAAGTGGCATTCAAGAGGTTAAAGCAGGTTGTGTGGAGACAATACAACCCCTCCCTCACCACCTCTGAAATTCTCTCTGCATGTGCAGGAGTGACATCATTGCGGCTCCAGCCACTTATACAGCCGGAGCCTGCGAACCTGGAGGGAAGACCGGGGAAGATGTATGCCCTGTCAGAGGGCTTTGTTGTAAGGTGAGCATTTCATATTGTGCCAGTATGTGATGCATACTAGCACATTATGCAATTGCCTTACAGGGGAAAGTTTTTTTTTTCACTGCTGTGGTTTACAACCGCTTTAAGTTGGTACATGTGCACGTTTTTTTATTTTTATTCTTCAGATCGCTGGCTGACGGGTTCTTGCATCTACACAAGCGATATGGATGCAGGAATCCCCCTTGCTGCCTTGCTGGGACTTTGTATTCCGACAGCGGGGACTCTCCACAGTCAGAATACACTGATTAGTGCTACAGCTGATTGGCTGCAAGAACAAGGTTTGCAGTAGTCCTGTCCAACAGAAGCTGATCTAATATTGGCTTCTGTCTTACAGCGAAGGCTACACAAAGAAAAAGGGAGGGATACGGCGCTAATGATTAAGAGAGCAAGATCAAGGTCAGATCAGGCTCAAAAGGGTTAACATAAACATCTATAATCAAATATATGTGAATGACAAAAAAAGGCACCCATGTAGCTCGTGAGCAATGTGAATGTGCTGAGAATACATATAGTGAAAAAAAGTCCTTCAATGATATCCAATAAGGTAAAAAGAGTCCCAAAAGAAAGTCCAATTAATCATTCATGTGTGAAAGATGGGGATAGAATGAACTTAATCCACCGCAGAAAACACCAAGGAGTGGTGATGTAGTATCCTTACCATGTATCTTGACCGCTGTGTGGGTCACTCTGGGCGCGGGGGTTTAAGGTCTCCCTCCTGACCCTCTGTACTGTCACTATGGCGTTCTCTAATGTAGCTCGGTGTTTAACAAAAACAGAAGAGAAAAAGGACCATAGCATAATACCAGAGATAATTTTAATGTAGCAAAATAAAAGCTGGTGCACTCACATTTAATAAGTTGTCAAACAGCAGTGTGTCCAAATGTTTGTAGTAAAGCCGGCGGCTGATCGTCCTTCTCCTGCTCGTATTCGTTCAGGCTTCCTCGATAGGACCAGCGTGATGGCGTCAGTACAGCAAGCCACACCTACGCGTTTCGTTACCAGAACTGGACAAATCTCAATCTATGTGTACCCAGCTTTACCTTATTTCTTGCTCCACTTCCCCCCCCACTGCTGTGATTGTCCCCTTAGCTTCTATGTAAGGTACTGGCTGTGGTCACACTGCAGCCTCCCCATCATAACATACAGGGTTAATGTCTCTGTATGGTATATGATGTCACGGCTTTGGGTGAAAAAAGGGAGCTTGGAATCAGGTAAGTTAAAGAGGGTAACCCCCCTCCCCCCACACGCAAGGATGGACTTTTTTAAAAACAGAAATGTTTTATTATTGAACTAAGCATCTACAGAATCCATTCCTAAAACAGTGAGGTGTGTGATATATCAAACCAGCAGGTATACAGACAGTCCTATGCACATAGCAGGCCGAAACATGACATAGAATAGGAGGAAAATGTAAAAGTACACAAAGTTATTGTCTACAGGGCATTAAGCGCATTAATATAATACGTAAACAAATATAAAGGATGGAATGTTTTTACTTTCCTGAATTTGGGATGTATTCTACCATTCCTTGATGGTAATGCTCACATTTTTCCTAGGTTGAGACTTCTGAGGTGCTACATAGATGTGTGTAAAAAAGAATGATTTTAATAAGATATATTGTGTATGTTGAATACATCTATGATTATGTAGAAGTGCCAGTAATTCCTAAAATGTTCAAGAATGTCGCTTTTCTTTCAGCAAACCTTCCCTGCAAGGTGTAGGACAGATTTACAGCACAGGCACAGCACAGTGTAAAAGGCAGAGAAGGTTGGGACTCACATGTGGAGAAGATTCAGGCTTCCATCATTCCTCTTAGTCTGCCCCAGGAAGATCTGTGTACTGGACAGGAAGCAGTGCCCAGGGGTTCAGTGTGATGATCTCTTCCTGCTCCGCCCACCTGTACTAGGAGCTGTTAAAGCCCCGACTTTGTCTCTCTCCTCATTACTCGTTTTTCTGGCTGTTTTGCCATTGTAAGCTGTTTTTGTGGCAACAGGAGGTGTCAGGTGGTGGGCTCTGGTAACCACTAACTCCTGTGAGGACTGTGGAGTAAGCAGGCAGAGGCAGGAATTATCAGATGCTGCCTCTGTAGTCCGGGTACAGCATCCCTAAAGCAGGTGGCCGAGTGATATTCAGCTGTAAGGGATTCTGTAGCCGGGACCAGAGAGACAGTATCGGCAAATGCGGCTGCCTGCTTGCTCACTCCGCAGTCAGTGGCTGCAGTTCTGACAGGAATTTTACATTCAACTATTAGTCACACTCACACTGGCAGCACTATTAGTTAGCAGGGGTGCCGAACTGGAGTTGTCACATATTGTGACAATGAAAAAACCTAAGCACCGCATTGCTGCATTTTAACCTGCGATCAAGGCTATCAGTGCTTCTCTCCAAGCAACCTGGAAACTGATCAATACCATAGGCGTGCGCAGGGAGTGTGCCAGGTGTGCACACCCTAATGCCCAGGCACACCCCCTGCACACGCCTATGGTATTGATCAATTTCCAGGTTGCTTGGAGAGAAGCACTGATAGCCTTGATCGCAGGGTAAAAATGCAGCAATGCGGTGCTTAGGTACCACATTTGAATCTTCTATTATCTGGTTGGACAAAAGAATGGTGGTGGTCTTCATGTTAATTAGCTGAACCAGCACCCCGATGGACTGTGGAAAGTGTTCAATGACCGTCAGCCATTCTTCTGGCACTTCAACTTCTCTGTGGGGGTCAACCACAGTGTTGTAAGTAACGGCGTTTAAATAAACGCCGTTACGTAACGATTGCCCTCCTAGGGGTAACTAGTAATCTACCTGATTACTATTACCCCATCGGCAACGCCGTTGCCATTACATTGGCGGCGTTACCGCGTTACATTGAGCGCGCGCGGGGGGGCAGTTCGGACAGACTCACACTCTGTCAACTCAGGGCGGGATGGAGCTGGCCTGTGATTGGGTCACAGGCTAGCTCCGGGTCATGTGTTGACGTGTCGCCGACGTTGTGGCGCGTGACGCTGGCGCATGCACGCGCCTGAAGTCTCCCGCCCGCAGCAGTGTAGTGTGACGGGTCGGGAGGGAGTGAGTCTGGCTCACCTCCTCACCGTCACCTCAGCCGCCGACATCTCCCCCGGCCGCCGCGGAGGCTCCACTCCACCACCAATGGTCCGGACTCTGGGGACACTCACTGCGCCAGCAGTGCACCGACTGTGGGCCATGGCCCTGCACAGGTGAGGAGCCGAGGCGAGCGGCATCGAATTGGGAGGGGGGGGACAGATGAGGGGACACTATACCGGATCGCTCCACATGCCCAGGCAGGCCCAGCATCATCACACTTCACCTGCCCAGGCAGCAATACTGTACAATATAGTTTCAGTGTGCAGTGTGAGTGACACTTCTGCAGTGCACACTGAATCTATATTGTACAGTATTGCTGCCTGGGCAGGTAAAGTGTGATGATGATATTAATTGTACACAGTATTGCATTTGCTGGGCCTGCCATATACTGTACTGTACACTATACTGTATAACTGCACTACAAAATTCCTTTACAAATATGTTATTAGTAATCACATTTTAAAATATGCATTATTTGTAAAGGAATTTTAGGGTGAAATTACTTTTTCACATAGAGTCAGGCAGGTTTGGGCAGCTTTTTTCCCTTAATGAACTACTAAACCATTGTTTAAAAACTTAATTTTGTATTTACTCGGGTTATATTTGTGTCATATTAACATTTGCTTGATGATCTGAATCATTTAAATGAAATCATTTGAGTAACAACTATGCAAAGAAATAAAAAAATCAGGAAGGGGGGAAAATACTTTTTCACAGCACTGTAATTGAAGGTGAGGGAAGATTGGGACCTCTCATGTTCTTACAGGGCCCACCGCACAGGGCCTGGAGCATCTGAGTAGCAGGATGGCCATTAAGAACAAGATTCCTCTCATCCACCACTCCATCTGTACAGCATAGCAGTCCAAAGGCAAGCAAGCATCAGAGTTCAGAATCTTAATATCACAGGCAACACAGGTGCAGGGGCTCTCAGCAAAATTTAAGGGCACAGAATAATTTCAGCACTAAAGTTGTCACTCGAAAAAGCCTTACGATACAAGAGCAGCATCTGAGTAGTGGGATGGCTGTTAGGTAGAGTAGCAGTGTAAGCAGCACTTAGAAGAACGATTGCTAGATCCTTGTTGCAGCTATAGAGACCCAGAGATAGTGGAGCCAGTAGCTACTATTCTCCCCCCTCCATATTGGTGATCTTACTCTAGGGCTAAACACACTGTCCCTATCCAGCACACCGCATCGGTCCCAGCACACCGCATCGGCCCAAGCACATCGCATCGGCCCAAGCACATCGCATCGCACCCTGCCAAATTGCATTACATCGCACCAGCACATTGCATTGCCGCAGCACATTGCATTGCACTCGTCAAATTGCATCACATCGCACCAGCACATTGCAATGCCCCCCCAGCACATTGCATTGCCCCTGCCAAATTGCATTACATGGCACCAGCACATTGCATCTCCCCGCCACCAAATTGCATTGCCCTGCCACCAAATCACATCGCCCCAGCACATCACATTGCCCCCTGCCAAATTGCATCGCATCACACCAGCACATTGCATCGCCCCCCACCAAATTGCATCGTCACATTGCATTGCCCCCCACCAAATTGCATTACATCGCACCAGCAGATTGCAATGCCCCCACAAAATCACATTGCCCCAGCACATCGCATTGCCCCCACCAAATTGCATGACATCACACCAGCACCGCCCTGCCACCAAATCACATCGCCCCAGCACATTGCATCACCCCCGCCAAATCGCATCACCCAAGAACATTGTATCGCCCCCCTGCCAAATCGCATTACCCCAGAACATTGCATCGAACCCCCACCACAGCACATTACATCGCCCCTCGCCAAGTTGCATTGCCCCAGCACATTGCATCGCCCCAACACATTGCATTGCCCCCCGCAAAATCGCATATCCCCCAGCACATTGCATCGCTCTCACCAAATCGCATCACCCCCAGCACATGGATGCATTTGACGGGGACAGTGAGGCAGTGTTTGGCACAGTGGATGCGTTTGACAGGCACAGTGATGCTGCATTTGGCACAGTGGATGCGTTTGATGGGCACAGAGAAGCAGCGTTTTTGGCACAGTGGATGTGTTTGAGGAGCACAGTGAGGCAGTGTTTGATGGCAAAGTGGCTGCGTTTGCTGGGTGCAGTGGCAGCGCATATGATAGCGGTGCTTGCTATATCCCACCAACACTACTCCTCGTCCCCCCCTGCTGAGTACATAATTAGTGCGGTGGGCGGGGCTGTTAACCATCTCTACGCCTCCGCCCGAGATTACCATGTCCGCGCCTCCGACCGCCCGTCCGCTCGCTCGAGATTACCATGTCTCCGCCTCCGCCCGCCCGAGATTACCATGTCTCCGCCTCCACCCGCCCGTCCGCTCGAGATTACCATGTTTTTGCCTCCACCCACCCCTCCGCTCGGATTACCATGTCTCCGCCTACGCCCACCTGTCCGCTCGCGAGTCTCTGGAAACTTCAGGCCATCAACCTTACTGTTTCCTGGGATTGATGATAAACATCTCCCAGGAGGCAAAGCAGCACTGGATGACGCGGCGAGGCCACTGCGCCGCGGCGGGAGAAATAAACTCACCACAATAACACAGTGAGTTTTTAAAATACAAAAAAAAAATGCCAAATATATTTAAGGGAGCTGTATTAAATTAAATGCTCTAATGTTGAAAAACAGGGTGGAGCTCCGCTTTAACCACCTGAGAAGTGATGTAGAATAATAAAGTTTCGAACCAGGCAGGACTTTAACAATGCAGGTTTATTAACAACCAGTAACATACGGTTTTATGTTCAAAGTATTACAAGATACAGGTCTAATTTATACAATTTCTTACAATGCAAGCATATTAGATATTGATATTCTTATCCTATAATCAAATTGAAACAATAGTGAATTGTTCTCACCTTGAACCAGAATGGGTCTTTTCTGACAATTCTTGGTAACCCGTTACCCGATGGGAACCAGCTGGTCGACCGGCTCGACCAAGTTTGTGAGGGAAGTTCACCTGAGACCACACTCTGGAACAAGATAAGAAGTCTTCCCCATTTGACTCGTACGAGGAGACAAGTTACGGACAGATACTGGTTCTGACCGCTTGCCACCCGTGCGATAGGGCTGCATGGACAAGCAGTCAGCCTGATAGACGCCTATCTGACTTACAATTGTAAAACTTGGACTTATATACCGTCACAAGCCTTGTCTTAGCCATCTCTCCTAGATATGATTGGTTGCTAAGATCTACGTCAATGTACCACCTGTCCTACAACCAGACAAACTTAATTAAAACACCTGTGTAGAGACAGTCTGGCATCCAGCTGTGTTGGCCACAACTTCACACACACACACATACATAGCTAATTACTTTATTCAATATTGTCTAATTATTAATATATCTTAAACAATGTATTCTACATTTTTAATGATGCACAAATATACCCTGTACATAACTTTCCAAACCACCTGTATTTTATCTTTGAAGACTATCTTATCTGATCAGGCTATGATTTAACTGCTGTCAAAATGTTTCTTCTCTAATTAGTTGAACTTAAAATGAACTATCTCTCCTCTCGGCCTACAACTCTCTCGCCAACGCCACCGCCCCTCGTCGTGACCTTCTGACTGCTCACATTGTGGTACTCCCCAAACCCGACAAAGACCCGAATATTGTATCCAACTACAGACCCATCTCACTCCTTAACGTGGACCTTAAGTGGTTCGCCAAAACGATCGCGAACAGGGTGCTGACGTACATGCCCACTCTAATAGACCCTGATCAAGCCGGATTTATCCCTGGTAGGGAGGCGCGCGATAATACTCTCACGGCCTTAAACATACACCATTGGCTCACCTCCTTCTTTCTTTCACTCGACGCGGAGAAGGCGTTCGACAGGGTGGCCTGGGATTTCATGCAAGCTACCCTCAAGGCCACAGACCTCCCACCGCTCATGTTAAAGCTTTATCTTTGCACTATACATGGGCCCCACGGCGAGGGTTAGAGTAAATAACCACCTGTCGGACGCCTTCTCCATTGCGAACAAGACCCGCCAAGGATGCCCCCTCTCCCCGGTAAAATTTGTCCTTACCCTGGAGCCTTTCTTAAGGCGGCTCAGATCCAACCCAACGATCAAGGGTATTGACTAGTGATGAGCGGAATACGCCATATTCGATTTCGCGATATTTCATGATATTTATAAAATATCACGAATATTCGATATTTACGAATATTCGGTATATTTTATAAAAAAAAAAAAAGCGAAATTTCACATATGCGGTCGCGAATATTCGTTAATATCGAATATTCGTGATATTTTAGAAAAAAAAATAAAAAAATTGCGAATTTTCGCCAATGCGAAATTTCGCTAATGCAAAATTTCGGGATTTTTTATTTTTTTTTATAAAATATCACGAATATTCGATATTTACGAATATTCGCTATATTTTATAAAAAAAAAAAAAAATAGCGAAATTTCGCATATGCGAAAGCGAAAATGATTGCGAAATCTCGCTATTTTTTTTGGATAAAATATCACGAATATTCGATATTTACGAATATTCGCTATATTTTATAAAAAAAAAAAAAAAATTGCGAAATTCGCGAATGCGAAATTGATTGCGATTTTTTTGCGAAATTTATTGCGAAATTTGAAAAATACGAATATTCGAAATAGCGAATATTCGCCGCGATATTCGAGATATTCGCGAATACTCGAATATGCAATATTCGTAGCGATAATTCGCAATGCGAATATTCGTGAGCAACACTAGTATTGACATTAAAAGCCACACGTACAAACTTGCCGCGTTCACGGACGATATTCTCCTTTTCCTCAGGGACCCCCTCACGACCGTCCCTAACCTGCTGAAAGACTTTGCAGATTTTAAGATGTTGTCCAACTTTCAAATCAACTTCTCCAAATTGTCTGCCCTGAACGTTTCCCTACCCCGGACCTTATGTAACCTATGTCAGGCCAATTTCCCCTTCAAATGGAATGCTAGAGCTATCACATATCATGGGATCCAGCTCCCTGCCTCCCTCTCCGACCTGTACTCCCTTAACTACACCCCATTGCTCCAGACTATACTTAGAGACTTAAAGGGAAGGTCCCCTAAACTCCTATCGTGGTTCGGGAGGATCGCGTGGTCAAAATGAACGTCCCCGGCTGCTATACACCATGCAAGCGATCCCCATTAGGCTCCCCCCGTTTTTTTTTTTTGTCCTACAGGTCGGCCTGCACGAAATTAGTATGGCACGATGCCCGCCCGCGCTTAAGCTACGCCAGGCTCACGGTCCCTAAACTAAAAGGCGGCCTAAATGCCGGACATCCATAAATACAACCTGGCTTGTGGCCTCACTAGAATCGTCGACTGGGTAGCGAACAGGGAACAAAAGAATTGGGTAAAGCTGGAACAGACATTCTCCCCCCTTCCCTTATCCCATTTACCATGGGTTTCGCAAGGCAACACACCACGTGATTGCAAAGTACACCCTCTCATACACCCCTCCTTGCAAGCCTTCCGGGAGGCCTGTACCAAGCACAAACTATCGGACCGACACGGCCCCATGACCCCCCTTAGACTAAACCCTGACTTCCCACCGGGCATGCACCCCACCTTCCTGTCTGACAGCTGGCCCCACACAACCGTATGGGCGGGACAATTGTTTCTGCAGGGTAGACTCATGCTACAATCAGAACTAGCCGCCTACACTGACAGACGAATTCCCATTTTGGACTTACTTACAAATTCGACACTTTCTGGACAGGACGGCCTCGAGCTCCCGCTGGTCTAGGCCTTGCTCCCCTTTCGAAAGCCTATGCTCAAAAAGGGAACCACAGAGACACCTCATCTAAACGATCTACAGTCTATTATTTTCTTCACACTCCTCCAAACTTCACTGGGCTAACCAACAGTGGGAACGGGACCTTGCACTGAACCTCACGGATGAGGAATGGGAAACCGTCTACAGGTTGGCCCACAAAGGTTCAGTCAATGTTCAAACACAGGAAAACGCTTACAAGCTCCTCTCCAGATGGTACAAAACCCTGTTCAAACTGCACAGAATTAATCCTGCTCTCCCAAGGGTTTGTTGGAGGTGCCATCTGGAGACTGGCTCTTTCCTCCACATTTGGTGGACCTGTCCCAAACTCCAACCCTATTGGGCGGAGGTCCATAGACTCATTACAAAAATCACGACTGACAACTTAGAATTCACGCCGGCCCAGTTTCTTCTCCACCATGCCCAGGCTCTCCCGAGGGACTATTGCCGCTCCCTGGCCATGCACATGGTAAATGCTGCACGGATGTGCATACCGCTTAAATGGCTCTCCCCACACCCCCCATCTCTGGCTGACTGGTTCGCTCGCCTCTAAAAAACGATGGAGATGGAGGAACTCATCCACCAATCTAATGATAACCCTGCGAAGTTCACCGAGACTTGGGCCTGTTGGATCCATTTCACCACGACCAAATTTTTTTGTTTTTTTTGTTTATTAATTTATGTTTAAACTGGATGGAGTTGTGTCTTTTTTCAACCTAACTACTGTATGTGACTATGTGACTAGTCTCCTGATCTACCACCTATCTGCTGTTTACAGTTCTCAGCTTACTGCTTGCATCCTCCTTCTGAACTACAGAACACCTCCTTTCTGCTGCATCCAGCCCTCTACTTTAACTTTCCTGTGAGGCACTTGTGCCCCTTTGCACTCTTGAGCTCCTGTCTGCTCTTCCAGGAGCTCCTGAGCCAGAGATATACGAGAGGCCGCTCCCTGCACATTGGGCTCTACCACCAGGTATGTGACAGGTGTCTGCATTTTGTTTTTCAGGTACAATTTGGCAAGTACAAAAAAAACTGTTCATTTTGTCAAAAAAAACATTGTTCTTACAGTTGTTGGTTACAGGTTTTACAGCTGATCTGCAATTTTATACCATATCAGCTTTCCCAGTTCTCTTCTGTGAACTATAGAACACATTCCTTCTGTGTTATGAAGAAGTGGTCTGTAGTTCAAATAAGGAGTGTAGC
The DNA here is from genome assembly GCA_029574335.1 of Rana kukunoris. Lineage (NCBI taxonomy): Eukaryota > Metazoa > Chordata > Amphibia > Anura > Ranidae > Rana > Rana kukunoris. Next base: position 65,423,799 of record CM056055.1, read on the forward strand.
TTAGGGCAGTGTTTCTCAACCTTTTTCCAGTCGAGGCGCCCTTGAAAAGTATTTTCAGTCTTGAGGCACCCCTGTCCAAGACTTGGTTCACGTCGATGTGTGTTGCGAAATACGCGCAAAATCGTGCTCGTTCTTGACACACAGACAAATGCTCTGTTCTTTAGGGGTGCCATTAATTGTTAATGGTGCCCCATCCATTGGCAAACATGGGTTGCTTTTGTTATGGCACAATTAAAAAAAAAAGGGTCGGGGACTTCTTTCCCCACATTACTGCGGGTAGGGAAATTAATGGGCTGCCCTACACGCAACACGCATCCACACAGAACCAAAAGCTTGTTCACATGTCAGGCTGGAGGGGCAGTAAAACCACATGGTTGAGCTGTTTTTACCACCCCCAACTTTTGCCCCTTTAGCTGCAGAGGCAACAGCTGGGGGTGTAAACATGCTGTGGCTGCAGCTGGATGTATACCCAGGGTGAATGGGGCTGCACTGCAACTACCCTGCAACTTACGGGCTTAAAACAGGTGGTGAGGAGGCAAGATATGCCTCTTTACTGGCTGACAAATGCCCCTGAAAAGCGATATGAACACAAATTGCTTTTCAGAGGAGCAGCAGTCCTTGCTGCTATCTCGAACCCTACAAAAGTAGTTCTGATGGTACAGGAATAGGGGGGTCACAGTGGCGACAATTGATGGGCACAGTGGCTGCGTTTGGTGACACAGTGGCTGCATTTGATGGGCACAGTGGCTGCATGTGATGGCACAGTGGCTGCATGTGATGGCACAGTGGCTGCATGTGATGGCACAGTGGCTGCATGTGATGAGCACAGTGGCTGCATGTGATGAGCACAGTGGCTGCATGTGATGAGCACAGTGGCTGTGTGTAAATGGCACAGTGGATGCTTTTGGGCACAGTGGCGACAATTGATGGGCACAGTGGCTGCGTTTGATGGGCACAGTGGCTGCATGTGATGGCACAGTGATTGCGTTTGGTGGCACAGTGAGACTGCACTTAATGTTTTTTTTTTTTTCTTTAGTCAGAGAAGGCAAGCTCAAAATAACAAACATTTTTTATTAGAAACATTATGGTCGGGCGTGGCTTGGCGCGCGATGAGGACGGCAGCACACTGAGGGAGCTCCGCTGACACAGGCAGCTGTACACGGCTTTACACCCGACCCACGCTAACCAGATGCCTGGAAAGGAGCACAGCGGCACCCCTCATACCCGTACACGCCGCGGATCGATCGCCCATCCGGCAAGAGACATTGCAGAACTTTTGAGAGGCAAGGCAGTGGCGCAGACCGGAGGCCTACAATCCAAGATGGCGCCGTCGCTCCACGAGGAGGACTTTAGCGAGGACTCCCAATCGGCTGCGGAGGACGCTGGCAGGGGTAAGAAGAGATCGGATCTCCCCCTGACCTTTGCTGACATGTCGGTGATCGCTGCGGACATCAAATCCACCTTCTCAGCAGCGATCACTGACCTGAAAACGAACCTGCTTGTACTTAATGATAAAATGGCCTCTGCTGAAACTGCAGGGAAACAGAGGGACAGAGCCATCCACAAGCTGGAAAATAATTTGCTCACCCAAGCCATGCATTTAATAGAGATGAACAGACATATTGAAGATTTGGACAATAGGGGAAGGAGATGTAACGTGCGTGTGCGGGGGATCCCGGAATCGGTGGGCCATGACCAGATAGCACCGGCATTACAGAGAGTCTTCAACAGCTTGCTGGAGAGGCAGGAAGACACCGCCATTGAGTTTGTGAGGGCGCACAGGGCCCTGAGACCAAAGGGACCGGACAACGCTCCCCCCAGGGACATAATATGTTGCTTCCAAAGTTTCACTTTGAAGGATAAGATTATGCGCAGAGCAAGGAGAAATGATCATATAGCATTTAATGGGGAGAACATAATGCTGTTCCAGGATCTCTCCCAAATAACATTGAAAAACAGAAGGGCACTCCGCCCTCTGCTGGAGAAGCTAAGAAGCAAGGACATACGTTATTCATGGCGTTTTCCGTTCGCATTGGCAGTCACCTTTAATGGCCAACAACAGGTGCTCCGCACCCCGGCTGACCTACCTGATTTCTGCTCTGCACTAGACCTTGAACAGACGGATCTCCCTGATTGGTACGCCGAATTTTTGCACCCGGTCTTGACCCCGAGTCTTCTCAGATCCCCTCATTCCACGCCTGAGAAGCGACAAGCAAAGCGACATAAGCAGAATCGAGCTGGCAGCTCCAAAATGGGGACCCCGAGACAGCTAGCAGACCCCGGAGTGGACTCCGAAGCCGATTAATACTACCAGTGTACCCTCAGATTTTTCTTTTTGTTCTCCTTTTCCTCCTATGTGACACCTGTTGAATATTGCCACGAGCTGACTGTGACTTACCTACGAGGCCTCCTGGGACACCTGCTGTTTTGGCTCCCTCTCTGTTATTCCGAGATGTCGGAGAGGCCCTGTACATCTACGGCTTGTTTTTTTGGATTCTTTAGATTTTTCCCCTCTGGGGTGGTTACTGTTAATGTGTCCACAGGATGAGTTCCTACTTTTTCTTTTCCACGGTCCTTATCTTGTTCTGTTACCCTTTTTTTTTTCTCTTGAGCACGCCCATTTGCCCCTTACTATACAGTTTAAAATGGGTATGACCTCATTGTGATTGTTCCAATACCCGGGTCGGGTGAGAATTGAGACCAATCTGAAGGGCCTGGCAGTTCACTGCTGCTGTCTCAACTGCCTTATTAATGTTTTAGATAGCCCTCAGGCCCATGGTATAATTTGTTTTGATATGTACGGTTGTCTGTAATGCAGCCATTTATCTTGTTAACTTTGGGGGTTTTTTCCCCCCCTTTTTTTTTTTCACTCCTGAGTCTCAGTTCCTGCTGGACTGTGACGCAGGTAGACTGCCGCCGTGTAGTCTGGTGCCTCCCTATAACCCCACAGAGTGTACTGGTGCTCCTGACTTGGGGCCACTGGAGACACTACACACACAGGTGGTGTCCACTCCTGAGTGGGCTATCCCGCTCAGGGGGACACCCGTATTTCATTTTGCTCTCCGCTGTAATATTACGGCACTCTTCTTATACTTCTCTCTCTCTACTTATTCCACTGTCTCTTTTCTGCCCTAATCTCACTGCCTTTTGTCCTTCATCTTCACCTTCCCCTGTCTAACCCTGAGGCGGCGTACACACGATCGGATATATCCGATCAAAACGGTCCGCGGACCATTTCCATCGGATATGTCCGATCGGGAGTTTGATCCGATGGCGTGTACACACCATCGGATCAAATTCCCCGCCGCCGGACGGCGCGGTGACGTAGTGGTGACGCGGCGGTGACGTTGACGCCGCCACGTCACCGCCACGTCACCGCACCAGGAAGTAAAACACTTCCGCGCATGCGCCGAATCCATTCGGCAGCGGCGCGGCGGCGGTGGGAGCCGACATGTCTGCTGGTAAGTGTACTAACCAGCAGACATGTCGGGCGGACAGATTCCCACCGGATAGATTTCAAAGCATGCTTTGAAATCTGTCGGGTGGAGAAATCTGTCCGCTAGCCCATACACACGAGCGGAGATGTCTGCTGAAACGGTCCATCGGACCGTTTTCAGCGGACATATCCCCTCGTGTGTACGCGGCCTGACACGTACTGAAGGTGGGGGGGCTGATGATATTCGCTAGCTGGACATTAATTGTTGTATTGACATTTACCTGCCTTTGTCTGCCCTCACTACCACAGCTGCACGCTTGGACCGTCTCCTCCTGTGCTGCTTCGATGGCCTTCTCCTCGCTGGGAGGGGCGCCGACGGTGATTTCACACAACATCAGGGGCCTGAACATCCCGGAACGCCGCTCCACCCTCCTCCGTGAATTAAAGAAGGGTAAGCCCCATTTCGTTTTCATACAGGAGACGCACTTTTAGACGCAACATGTTCCTAAACTGACTGACTCGTATTTTACAAGGGCATTTCATGCCACCAATAATGACTCCAAATCAAAGGGAGTGTCTATACTAGTAAGTAGAGACGCACCTTTTCAACTGATGGAACAAAAAAGTGACCCCGTGGGTAGGTTCTTGTTTTTGAAGGGAAAATACGGAAATACCCCGGTGACACTAGCCAATGTATATTTCCCCAATAGGGCTCACGTCACTTTTTGTAATCAGATAACCAGGGAGTTACTGGGGTTCTCTACGGGTTGCCTCATCCTGGGTGGGGATTTTAACCTCCCTCTTAACCCCTTAGTGGACACCTCGAACGGCAGATCCTGTGTCACATATAGGATACTTAAAAATGTTAAATCCGCACTTCAAAAATTGCAGCTGGTTGACGCTTCGCGTTTTCTCAACCCGGAAGGCCGTGACTTCACTCACTACTCGGTCCCCCATGCTCGTTATGCTAGGTTGGATTATGTTTTTGTTTCCCAAAGGAATCTGTCCTCAGTGACGGCGTCCCACATAGGGATCCAAACGATCTCAGATCACGCACCGGTTTCACTGAAATTGAACCTCTTATCTGTTCCCCCTAAACAACCTACATGGAGAATTAATGCCTCCCTTCTGACAGACCCAGACTTCTTGACCTCCCTCACTGGGTCCTTGAAAGAATTCTTCACCCACAATTTCACTCCTGACGTGGACCCTCTCATGGTGTGGGAGGCACACAAGTGCACAATTCGGGGAAAGCTAATCAGGATGGGGTCTAAACGGAAGAGGGATAGGGAAAAGGAAATTTCCAGACTAACAGCACTGATCTCCTCTTTGGAGTCCCAACATAAACACTCGCTCACGGTTAGATCGTCCGGGGAACTACTGGAGGCCAGGAAGGAACTGCAGCATTTGTTCGACTCAAAGTCGAGGCGAATGCTGTTCTTCAAAAAGAAAATTTACTACGAGTCGGGTAATAAGTCGGGCAGGCTTTTGGCCAGGGCCCTGAGGGAGCACACTTTCACCAATGATATCGCGGGCATTAGAAGAGCTGACGGGGGACTAGACGAGACCACGGAGACCATAGCTGCCCATTTTCAAGAGTACTACTCCAAACTTTATGGCCTGCCACCCCAACACAAGCTCCCGGACATGCAGGGGGACAGGACGCAGATCATACAAGACTACCTGACCAATAGTGGACTCCCCAACCTAACAGATATAGACGCGTCCCTACTAGAAGCTCCTATAACCCCTGGGGAAATTGCCCAAGTAATAAAATTGCTGAAAAATGGAAAGAGCCCGGGCCCGGACGGGTACACAGCTATATACTACAAAACCTTCACCGACATACTGACCGTGCCGTTTGCTGCTGCCTTGAACTCCATGTCCACGCCAAGGGACGTCCCGCCTGACTTTCTGTCTGCCCAAATTGCAATAATTCCCAAATCTGGGAAGGACCCTACGAACTGTGCCAGCTATAGGCCTATTTCCCTCCTAAACATAGATACCAAACTATTTGCAAAAATTCTCGCGATGCGATTGAGCCCTCTGTTGCCAAACCTGATAGGCCTGGATCAGGTGGGATTTGTCCCAGGCAGGGAGGCAAAAGACAATGTCACCAAAGCTCTGCTTCTCATACAGGCGGCGCAGGACGGAGATGTCGAAGGCCTTCTCCTGTCCACGGATGCGGAGAAGGCCTTTGATAGGGTGGCATGGGACTTTCTGAGGGCGGTGTGCGAACACATAGGGCTAGGCCCTTGTATGCTTTCGTGGATTTTCGCCCTGTACTGTAATCCTACGGCGAAACTCAAAATCAACGGCACACTATCTGAAACAGTACACATTCGAAATGGCACCAGGCAGGGCTGCCCCCTCTCCCCGCTACTGTTCATCCTGGCCCTTGAGCCCTTCATTAGGTCGGTGAAACTGAATGACTCCATTGGCGGATTTAGGATTCACAATAGGGAGTTCAAGGTGGCAGCGTACGCGGACGACCTCCTTTTCTTCCTAACCAACCCCACGGTCAGCGTACCCAACCTCCTGAGGGAGTTTGCCCGTTATGGATATTTGTCCAACTTAAAAATCAACAACTCCAAATCCGAGGCCATAAACATTTACATGGACAATTAAAGACATGGGTGTCGTTGGAGGAATCCCTCCTCGCAGGGTCACTAAGGTTCTCCCCGTGGACTCCAAAAGCTGGCCTCAATGCACAACCGATTACAAGGAACACACTAGAAGTCTTTCATGGCGTCGCTGCTCAGGGCATGATTACCACCCCTATTGGCCCATTGACACCCTTAAGGGGAAACACAGACTTCCCCCCTGGAGAGGCCAGTGATTTGTTCCGGCCGGTCCACGGTGATGCCCCCCTGCTCGCGAAGGACTGTTTCATGGGAGGTGAACTTAAAGATCTTTCGACATTGAGGACAAAGAATGGGCTCCCGAAATTGACATGGTGGTCCTATTTTCAGTTGCGAGACTACTTTACCAAACAGGGACGCGTAAGAGACTTTCACAGACCCCTGACGGACTTGGAGTCGACGTGCTTAAACGGGACGCCCTTGGCCCGGGCCACGTCGGTCTCATATGGGTGGCTACAGGAGGCTGGATGTGGCGGCCCGGATGGGTACAGGAGGAGATGGTCGGAGAAGCTGGGAGAGGAGTTCACAGACAAACAATGGAGGTATGCATGCATCTTAGCACATAAAGGTTCTATAAGTACACTGATCCAGGAAACGGGCTACAAGCTGTTGACAAATTGGTATAACACTCCGGACAAACTCAATAAATGGAACCCCCAGACACCCTCGACGTGTTGGAGGTGTCAGGCAGGTAGAGGCACTTTACTACACATTTGGTGGAGGTGCCCGCTGATTGCGCCCTACTGGGACGAAATCAATAAACTGATTAGAAAAATCACGGAAACGGAGTTGCCCTTGGATGCAGCTTGCTGTCTGTTACACATCAACCCTCTCTCTCTGAAGACATACAAACACTCGCTAACTAAACTCTTGATTAACGCTGCAAGGTTGTTGATACCCATTCACTGGAGATCAACCAGAGTACCCACGGTAGCAGACTGGCTCAGGAAAGTTAGAGACGTGTGGGAGATGGAGGACACTGTGGCGCAGGAACATGGCAGAATAGAAACTTTTCAGAACACTTGGAGGCCTTGGATTGTCTTTCGATACTCTCAGGAATACGGTGATATTACGCAGAACCCTTGATGAGGGTCTGTGAGAAGCTTGGGACCTTACAGGTCCAGAGATCCGTGGCGGCCGCCTCAGTGTCTCACCCCCAGACGTGCCTGACTTGATAGCAAGCGCTATAGCAGTGCTGTTTGCTTTCCCCGTCCCCCTACCTTCCCACTCCTGATATGTCCGGGTTCCCCCCCCCCCTCGCCCTAACTCGCCTCTTCTTTCCACTGCTCTTCATCTTCTTTCTCATTCCCCTTATACATGGTTTCACGTGCTTTGTATGTTGATGAATCGTTGCAACTGTAGGCCACAATACTACCATTAACCCTTTAAGTCTTGCTGTTGACCTAGGCCCTAGGCTCGTGGTGAAACTACATTAATGGTATTTAGACCCTTTGGGGCGTGCTTAGAAACCTCAGGCCGTGTACACACGGCAGGGAACCTCGACGGGCAGAACACATCGTTCCGCCCGTCGAGGTTCCCTGCCGGCCGTCGAAATCGGCGACCCGCCCGTCGGGAATGGCAACCAGCCATTCTTCCAGGCGGGCCGTCGAGCAAATAGAGAGCATGCTCTCTATTTCTGCTCGACGGGCTTCCCGACGGGAAGCTCGCCGAGAGTGTACACACGGCCGAGGTCCTCGCTGGAATGCAGCTTCCAGCGAGGTTCTCGCTGGTTTCCAGCGAGAACCTCGGTAGTGTGTACACGGCCTTAGTTTCTCTCACTGAACTCTCGCCTGGTATACAAAGAGCACTCTTAAGTCCCCGGGACTCATCTCCTTTCAACATCCAGTTGTGTTTTGTTGTACCTGTACTTGCATGTGACATACTATGTAACCCGCTTCATGTTTTCTTTTTCTCTTCAATAAAAGTTAAATGTTCAAAAAAAACATTATGGTCACCTCAGGCTTTTTAAATAAAAAATAGCAGTTTAAAAAAATGTTTGTTATTTTGAGCTTGCCTTCTCTGACTAAAGAAAAAAAGAAAAAAAGCATTGAGGTCCTCAGCTCAGTCCAACACCCCCCCCCCCCCACCCCCCAATACTTTCTTAATTACAGTCTCTGACTTGTCTCTGTCTTCTTGCAGGCAGTGTTTACGGTAGGCACTAGGCAGGCGAAGTGCCAGGCGCAGCAGCAGGCCCCTCGTGACTTGTCACTCTCGCTCCCTCCTCCCTCTCACCTCTGGCCGGCGTGACGTCACGCGGTGCACGCCGGCGGACTAAACCAAATCAATCCTCCATGGGGGGGGGGGGGCGAGGAGACACACAGGAGGAAAGGGAGCCAGCCAGGAGCGCACGCGGCAGCCAGTGAGTCGGCGCCAGCGGGCACACAGATTAGTGACTGCGCTGTCACATCTTGGGGGAATTTTGCCGCGGCACACCTGGGGACTCTTCACGGCATACCAGTGTGCCGCGGCACACAGGTTGAGAAACATTGGCTTAGGGTGACAACTAGGGTTGTCCCGATGCCTCTTTTTTAGGACCGAGTACAAGTACCGCAACTTTTTTTCATGTACTCGCCGATACCGAATACCGATACTTTTTTTAAATGTGTCCCCAAATGCAGCCATGTCCCCCCACATATGCATCCATGTCCCCCCCATATATTGCAGCCATGTCCCCCCCATATATTGCAGCCATGTCCCCCCCATATATTGCAGCCATGTCCCCCCCATATATTGCAGCCATGTCCCCCACATATATTCAGCCCTGTCCCCCCCACATATATTCAGCCCTGTCCCCCCACATATAATGCAGCCATCTCCCCCACAAATGCAGCCATCTCCCCCACAAATGCAGCCATGTCCCCCAGAGAGAGGCAGCGTGTAATGCCTGTATGTGTGTATAATCTATTCCTCAGACAGCGGCCATCCAGTGTACAAAGCCGCGCTGTGGGAGAGAGAGGCAGCGCCAGCGTGTAATGCCTGTGTACCTGTATTATCCTCCGACGGCAGCCATCCTGTGTTCAAAAGCCGCGCCTCCTCCTCCTCGTCTGTGATAGGGGAACACTCCCAGCAAGTGAGTCAGTGTTCTGCCTATCACGGACACCCTCTCATCCTCATCCCATGGACGAGGATGAGAGGATGTCCGTGATAGGCAGAACACTGACTCACCTGCTGGGAGTGTTCCCCTATCACAGACGCGGAGGAGGGGCGGCTTTGTACACTGGATGGCTGCTGTCTGAGGATTATACGCCGTGCATACAGGCATTACACGCTGCCTCTCTCTCCCCAAGGTATGCCGTCTGATGCAGCGTGTAATGCACACAGGGACACAGGCTGCCTCTCTCTCACTGGTATGCTCAGCTGTCTGAGCATTACACGCTGCATCACTCCCCCCCAAGTATTCTATATAGGGATCAGGAGTATTTGCGCGAGTACAAGTACTCCCGCAAATACTCGGCATCGGTCCCGATACCGATACTAGTATCGGTATCGGGACAACCCTAGTGACAACATTGCTCCTCCATAGATATAGTATAGCATGTGAATATTATCAATCAAATAGGTAAATTGTCAGGCTTGGCTGGCAGCCAAGACTGTGTGGTTTTTTTTTTGGGGTGGGTCAGGGAGGGCTGGCATAACAGCATCTCTGGTGACACCCCCTGCTTTCTGGAAACGTAGGAGATTACAGAAGCAACTGTAAGGGATCTAGGCGGAGCTGTCTGGAGTATTCTGAGGGCCCTGGAGTATTCTGAGGGTCAGCCCAGCTGGGGCAGTGGAGTTCAGGTGGAAGATAGAGATGGAGTGTTAGGCTGTGGGAGGCCCTTGAGAGTAGCCCCCCAGTCTGGAGGGGGTGAACTCAGGCCTGGGCTCGGGTGCGGAAGGGAACCCCTTCTCATGACACACGGAGGTATCCTGACCAGAAGGCATGGGAGCAAGGAGAGGATAGTGGGAGAACACTGCCGGGCAAATCTTCAGGGAGAAAAACAGCCAAGAGGGCTGGGGAGTGTTATGCTGCGTACACACGATCACTTTTTGTGATGAAAAAAACGTCATTTTATCTCACGAAACAAAACGACACAAAAAATTCAAGCATGATCGGAAAAAAAATTGGTTGTTTTTTTGAAGACATAAAACAACGTTTTGCCCACACACGATCATTTTAAATGACGTTTTTTAAAACGTCGTTTTTTTTCATCACAAAAATTGATCGTGTGTACGCGGCATTACAGTCAGAGGACTGAGAGGGTGCAGCAAGCAGTCTGGGATGGATGGATGAAGAATCAGTCTGGCAGGACTGTGGAGAAGTAGCCAGGAGGGTTAGCGAAAGGGGCAACTGCAGCCAGGCGGGTGGTACCGGGAGCAGTAGCCACAAGAATAGGACAGCTAAGCACTAAAGACCTTTTTTCTGCGTCTGTGTTGGATCAATTTGTCAGTGCTAGCCAGTCCTGGGAGGTGAAGTTCTACAAGCAAGATTTTGCTGGGGGTAGAATAGGAGAAGCGTGTATATACTGGATGTAAATAGTTTGTGTCCCATATAGTTTGTGTATCCCATGCTAACCCTATCCCCATCCAAGTTCATTCCCCCTAATAAAGTGTGGGTGGGAGATAACCATATTCGTCAGTGGCTCTTACGAGGGTAGCGCTACATGTGTTACTGGCAGGATCATCGGATGAAAATAAAGAAAAGAATTAGGCAGAAATAAAACACATAGGGCCAGATTCAGCAAGACTTGCGCTGGAGTAATTCGATATGCGCCGCGTAACTGTGAAGATGCGCCGTCGTTTCTATGTGGCCGTACCCACCAAACTAGATGCGACAGAAAACAGGCCATTTCCGATCGGCTTAACTTTCCGACGCCAGAGTCTCGTCAGCGCATAATTTCGCTTGGCGAATCAGTCGCGCCTATTGATTTCCCCTGCAAATATGCAAATGAGGGAGATTTCCCGATTCGCGAACGGATTAGCACCATACGCCGGCTACATGACCCGCGCGTATCTCGTCCGTCCGGCGCAAAGTTATTTCTACAAATAGCTGCTTTATCTTTACTCCAGACGGCCACAGGTCAGCAGGAGAGCAGCTACAGCAGCAGCGTTAGCGACGAAACTAGCAAGCTGAACAACCACACTTGCAAGGACACCTCTGTGTGCCAACATGCCAGGGGCAGTCGCGGTCCTAGCACTAGTACTGGGTCCCCCAGTACGGAGGAGGCGGGCACGTCAGAGGATATACCGCACGCGCATGAGCCTCTTTGGCATGGGGGATGAGGAGGTGCATCGCATCTTCAGATTCAGCCCTGATGCAATACTTGAACTAACCACAACCCTGCAGGGTGACATCACCAGCAAGACACACCGCTCACAAGCAGTGCAGCCACTGGTGAAGGTACTGGCAACACTTCATTTCCTTGCCAGTGGATCATTCCAGCGTACAAGTGGAGTGGTGGCTGGGATGTCACAATCCTCCATAAGCAGATGTGTGCACCAGGTTGTCCCTGCAATCCTCAGACGCATGTCCAACCAGTTCATCAGACCCACCACTGAGGAGCTGCGGCTGAAGGCAATGACAGATTTCTACAGCATTGCCAGATTCCCACGCATTGATTGCACACATGTGGCCCTACAGCCCCCCAGTGCCACAGAGCACATATACCGCAATCGGAAGCATTGGCACTCCATCAACGTACAGGTGATAGCCGATGCCCAACGCCTCATATGGCACGTCCGTGCCAAACACCCCGGGTCCAGCCATGACAGCTTCATATACCGTCAGAGTCCCATCCCAGCAGAATTTGAGCAGAACATGTATGGGGACAGCTGGCTGGTTGGTGAGTGACATGGGAGTCATGCATGACTATCCCCTCCCATGATGCACACCTCACAAGTGGCACATGCATGACTAACATCCTCCTGTCTTTTCCCTTACAGGTGACTCTGCATATGCACTGGGACCCCATCTCATGACTCCTTTCTGGAACCCCCAAACCAGAGGAGAGATAAAATACAATGAAGCACACATCAAAACCCGTGCAGTGGTGGAGCAAACATTTGGGCTCCTGAAGTCCCGTTTCCGCTGCCTGGATAAGTCTGGGGGGACCCTATTGTATTCCCCTACCTTTGTGTGTCAGATCATCGGAGCATGTTGCATTCTGCACAACTTTGCCATGAGAAAAGGCCTGCAGATTGACATGCGTGATGACCTGACCCCCCAACCAGACAATCCCCCCCTGCCAGAGGAGAACCAGTCTGCTGATGGAAGAGCAGTCAGGAGGGTCCTCGCCGTAGGCATCTTTGGACATTAAACCCAAACATTAATCACACAGACAATGCATGCATGCACACCACTGATGTCCCTAGATCACACACACCACATGCACATCGCATTGGATTAGCCCAAGTCCAGAATGTAGGACTTGGGAGCAGCAACGCCAGCGTCAAGGCCCCAATGATGTCGCTGTCCATTCATACACCTTTCACACGTCATTCATACAGCCGTGGGGTTAACTTCACCACCACGGCCGAGGGTGACACCCCTTACTGGCAGGAGTGCCACCCCCTTACATTCACACACCATTCACACTGCAAAGTGTGCAGTATCAAAAAATAAAAATCTCATAACCTGAGCATAATCACAAATAAAATAACTCATAACCTGAGCATTAATAATAAAATAAAATAACTCATAACCTGAGCATTAATAATAAAATAAAATAACTCATAACCTGAGCATTAATAATAAAATAAAAATCTCATAACCTGAGCATTCCCAAAAAATAAAAAAATCATGTCCTGAGCATCAATCAAAAAAATAAATAAAAATTATCTGGGATGCCGGGGGCTTCTTCTGGCGGCCCCTCTCTGGCTCCTCAGCTGCCTGGATGAAGTGGGTGGGGGTGGGGGGGCATCTGGAGGTGGCTGATCCCCGGGTGGGCCACTCCTGGCAGGTGTGGCCTGCATGCCCTCCAAGGCCATGGCTATCCGGCCGAGGTAAGAGTTGGTCTGGGCCTGCATCCTGAGCTGCCAGGTGACCTGATAATGCTGGGCCCGCCGACTCAGCCTCCCCTGGTCCCGGATGGCAGCACTGTTTCCCTGGATGGCAGCAGTGTTTGCCTGGACGGCTGCAGTGAGGTCCCTTATGTCACCCTGCACCTCCCCCAGGCTGGTCACCACTGCAGCGCAGTTACAGCTCACATCCTGCACTGCTGAAGAAATCTGGGCCACGGAGCACAGGCTGTCAGCCACTCTGTCCGGGTGCCCAGCAATCTCCCCCATTTGCTGGGTCTGCCTGGCGTGATCCCTCGCCACCTGGTCCTGGACCAGATCAGACACCCCCCTGGTCTTATGGGTGGCCTTCCTGGGGCCAGTAGATGTTTGTCCCCGGGGGAATGGAGTCGCCCTTGAGGGGCTTCCTATAATGGGGGAGGGGATCTGAGAGGGTCCTGCAGAAGAGGAGGATTCCTCTAACAATAAAAGAAAGTCCTGCTCTGCCCCAACAGGCTCCTCCTCAACGACCTCTGCATGTGTGGTGTGGGCACTCTCCTCCTCCACCTCGGTGTCTTCACCACACAGGGGCACAGGCACTGGGTGCCGATGGGGGGATGGGGTGGACTGGCCGCCGACAGATGATGGCCCAGCTCAGTCATCTGTGGATGACACAAAGCAGACACATGTTGGTGGTCCCACACACTTGGCACATGTACCCTCCCCCCCCCCACATGCAAAACACCAAATAGGGGATAAAAAACACTTACCTGTCCTGGAGCCTTCCTCCACAGAATCATAGCCTGGTACCCCCTCCAATTGCTCCCTCTCCAGGCAGCGGACATGGGGGTCCACCACCTGTGCCCCTCTCATGCCTCCTGATGGTGGCCACCTTGCCACGGACCTTGCGCCGCAGGTCATTGATTTTTTTTTGGATATCCCCAGCAGTCCGGGTGGAGTACCCCAAGACATTAACCCGGCCAGCAATGGTTTCCAGGATGGCCTGCTTCCTCTCCCTGCTGGTCTTCCTACTTTTTTCCCCATGCAGGAAATCATTATAACTCTCCATAGCGGAGATGACCACAGAGACCTCCTGGGCATTAAAATTGAGGTTCCTCCTCTCTTTGGGGGTAGCGGGAGCAGCCATAATCGAGCAAAAGTAAATTCCCTGGGGAGGGGGGAAACGGAAATACTTTTGCGCCGGAATGCCTGCTTCCGCTGGCGCTTTTTTACATTGCGCTGGCGTTTCCCGTGAAGTGGTGCCGACGGAAGTTGTGAGCACAGGGGGCCGAGTGAAGCCTCACTTACTGCGCATGCTCCGTGGATGATGCGCTGAACGTAAGCCTCTGCGCTGGGCTCCGCCCATCATTTACATATGATCACACCCACTTCCACTTGCGTCGGGTTACGCCAGCGCATTATCGTTACTCTGGCGCAAGTTTACGCGCAACTGCTATGTGAATAACAGTACTTGCGCCGAAAGTGTCGGCGGAGTAACGTAAATGAGAAACGTTACTCCAAAGTAAAGAAGCGCCCATCTACCTGAATCTGGCCCATAGAAAGCACACTATGCCAATTCTCTAGCCATACCCATCTGAATTCATCTGGTTACAAGTGTGGGCCAAAATATAAAAAAGTTGCATGTACACAGCATTGTACACAGATCTCTATATTCCAGGGCCCCGTGTTAACCCCAAAAGCCCCAAAGGATTTGCAGACAATGAAAAATGAGCTGACCACTGCTCAAATCTAAAACTGGAAGTCAAGGACCAAAAATTAGGGCAAGGTTTAGTATATAAAATTCTATTCTAAAATGAGGTAATAAATCTAGCTGGCCTGCTTCCTAACTTAAAAGGTGCAGTCTAGGAAAGCTGTGATAGGTGATGACAAGTGCCTTTTGTTACCACGAGTGCACATTATTGTACAATGTACATGGTGGCTTTTCCAACTTGTTAAAAAATGCCCCTTTGAGTAAACCTGACACTTCTAATCTTCTATGCAGATAAGTAAAATTTCAAATCAAGGCAAGTATAACCCCAAATATTCAGAAAACTCATTGGAATTGGCAGTCGAGATGTGCTTAACCACTTAAGCCCCGGACCAATATGCTTCTAAATGCCCAGAGGTGTTTTTACAATTTGGCACTGCGCTTTTAAATTTTTTCACAATCAGACCGGGCTAAAGCAATCACAAGTCAGTCAGGCAGGTGGATTAGGACAGGAGCTCACCACGGTGCACGTCTCCTAGGAGTAGGGGCGTGTATGCTATAGCTCCAGGCAGGCTCCAGACAGGCAGGCAGGGTTCTGTCAGCTCAGCCAGCCAGCCTCACGGCAGCTTTTGTTCCTGGATCAGCATCCCTCCTCCCCCCCTTGGCACTGCACTTCCAAGGTAAGTCTGGTCTGGTCTCACTGGTCTGCCCCTGGGGATTGGAAGTGGCTGTCCTTTTCAGGATAAGCCGCGGTTTCCTCTTTAATCCCCGGGGATCGGACGACCAGACGACCAGCACCCTCCCTCCCAGCATACCTGACACCGGTCCTTTCGCCCCTAAATCATTTCCTGCCTACCACCTCACCACCGCTACCCTCGGTGGTCCCTAGGACGCCGCCGCAACGGGACCGCGGTCGCGCTCGCAGGGGAATCTTTTTAGGAAAGTCTGCGGCTTCTGCCGCGGCCTAGCGGGACACCCCCCACGCCGAGGCTGACAAAGTCCCTATTACCCCCCTATCACAGTAAAAACCACTACACCACCTCAGCCTCCCCCCGAGGACTCTCCCTGCTGCACCCGGACAGGCCCCTCTCTCCCCCTGTACCTTAGCCCCTGGCTCGGGCCTTGACTATGGTATCCCAGATATAACCTTTACTGCTAGGACACACTGTTTATACTCCCCCTTAAACCTTTAATAATAATGAGACCACCACTGTAACTTGGAGTAAAACTGGCCGTAGCAGCCTCCTTTATTTTAGATAACATCCAATAATAAATAACATATATAAACCATATAATTCCTGAGAAAAACAGTTCTTCTCATACTAGTGCTGGACTTTGCAGGCACCACTAACACTGAATTGTAAAACCTTTTAACATTATAACATTTTATTGGCACTGCGGTACCTCACCTCTGGTCATAGGCCTCAAGCCGACAAGCTGGCTCAGAGACGACCACTGACCGCAGTGCCCCCATTAACCAACATTCCAGCTACACCTTGGTAGACTGGAAACCACACCCCTTCAGAACCCATACCACCTCTGGGTAATGGCATCCATATTTGGGGTAATTTCTTCTCCTGCAAAGTCCAAACACCCGCCACCAGCACCCAAAGGTAACCCCTTGCCTTTGGGCGCACCTCCACACCCTCAATGCTTGCTGTACCCCATCCTACGGGCCCCACCATATGGATACCAACATCTGTGCAGTAAACTCCATCACTCCTAAGGTATCTTCATGTAGACACCTCCAACTCCCAGATGCCTGACGGCCAGGCCCCCGTTTCTACTTACAAACCACATTTGGTTGGCACTGCGTTATCTAACCCCTGGTCATAGGCCTCAAGCCTACAGGCTGGCTCAGAGACGACCACTGACCGCAGTACCCCCACCACCTCTCTGTCCATCTTCCACCAAGCTTTTTTTTTTTTTTTTTACCCACTCCACTGTCTGGCCATCCTCTATGATGTCCCAGCCACCATGACCGATCATACCACTATCGTATCCGGGAACCTCACGACCCCAGCATTGACCTCACCCCCTAAATCATTTCTCCTACATGGAGAACCAGTACCTCCAGTGGTCGGTCCCAACGTGCAAACCTGTGCACTTCCGATACCACTCTACTTCCACATCATTCCTGGGAAACGCAACCAATGTACACGAGCCTGCAGTCTCGGGACCCCCAGCTGTCGACCCACCGGTCGCACATACACTCTCCAAGCCCCCCCAATCTCCGAAGGAGTGGCCCATAATCCATACCAATCCTTGCACTGTACCTGAAAGACAGTAAGCAACCTATACAACCATTGATGCAACCACCAAATTACCCCTACGCCAGGCCCACCAACCATTGTGGCCTGATCTAGTCGAAACCTCTTCGACTCCCACCTGCCTATCCCCTTGACTGTTTCCTCATCAAGACAATCACGTGCAGCCTCTGTCGCTGCCCCAATCCTAAGGGAACGCCAGGGAAATTCTTTCTCCACTAGGCCCAAACCCTGCCACGAACTGATACCGTGACCCTGGAGCCCCCTACTTATGTAACCAACTGAACCGCCCACCGTCGGGCGTACCTGTCGGAATTCCCCACCAGCCCGACTGGGCAAAGGTCTGAACCCACAACAGTGACCACCTGCACTGACTTACCTCACCCCCTCTGATCCGTTTTGGATCTGCTTAGAAGCAGTGTGGCCCCTTCATGAGCCCCCCACACTTCAGCAGCCACCTTGAACTGTTTCTTGGAGGGGCTAACTAACTCGCCCACCCCGAATGCTCCAAAGATATTTGCCAGACCAAAACACTGTGCAGAAACGACACAACCCCATACCGGGATAAACACAATGTCCCCACATTCCCCATAACACCTCTTAAGATGTAACGATACTGGGCGCCGAGTCGTACCTGCTGGCTATATCCCTTGAGCGCTTGTCGCACCCAAAAACCATAGTAAAATTCCAGGCACCTTAGCCACTCAAACGAGAATACCAGACTGAACAACTTTTCTTATCGAGTACCAACTGTGACATCCCAGACTCTATGTTCCTGGACAAACAATATCGAATCAGGACCCATACCTCTGGACCCGACAGCTGCATCTCCGCCCCCCGAACCAGCATCTGCCATACCAACCAGACCTTCTCTTAGGCCGACATAGAAATAGTGCAGCGCAAACAATACTATATAGTGTCTTTAATGGTGCTTCTTATGCACCATATATCAAAAATCTGTGTAAATAGAAACAAAATAAAATAAAAAGTGATATATTGCACCAATAAAAATGATATATTACACGGTGGGATCACCGTATACCTTCTCATCACGTTTGCACTCTGGTGGATTTTAATTAAGATACATTTTGGATCAATTTTCATCACGTTTGCACTCTGGTGGACTTCAATTAGACCAATTGGAAAATTGGATCTTCTGCACAGATTATTATTTGGACATTCGTTAAGATATTCCATGCACTTATTTATTGGTGTAATATATCATTTTTATTCTATTCTATTTCTATGTTGTATCTATTTTTGGGAATTTTGTGAAAGTTTTCTTTGTGTTCAGCTAGCATTCACAGAAAATTTAACCTTGGAGTTATTTTCACTAACGTTTTTTATATATATATATTCTTTTGTAATTTTTTCCTCATCATTTTGCGCTAATTGCACCCTTTTCCTATTCTTAGGCCGCCCATGTTTCCTCACCTTACCGACCTTCTGTGAGATGATTCAAACTGAATCCTCCACTCACACGCTGGACAGGGGGCCACTTGCTACTCTGCCTAACGCACCAAACCCAGAACCTGTCCCCACTGCAAACCGGGACAAGGCGTCCGCCACAACCTTGTCCACTCCCGGTATACCCCTGGAAACAGCGCAGCTCCAGGTGCCGAAAGAGACGAATAACCGGGGGAGAGGAGCCATCACCCTGTTGAACACCTGTACCAGATTATCACCACGTAAACAGACCGGATGGCAGGGCCCCCATAATTACACCGCCAGCACTACCGGAAAACAGTTCCAGCCGAACCAAGTTCTTAGTGAACCCTATTGGCACCAGGACTGGGGCAAAAGGACCCACCCTACACTGTCCCTGCAAGAATGCACCAAAGCCCGAACCCCCGGCCGCATCAGTGAACAGTTCCATGTCAACATTGCTGCCCGGACCGAACCTCCACAGAGCCGTACTGTTAGAGGACTCCAAAACGGAGTGACAAACCGACAGGTCTTCCTTGTGTTCCTTCACAAACCCACAAAGTGTTTGGGTGACTTAACCCCCCGCCGTGCTTGCCGAGCGGCGCGCGCAAACGACTTGCCCCATAGGAAGAATAAGACACACGAAAATAAGTTTCCCAGGAGCGACTGCCGCGCTCAGATTTGTACTTTCTGTGAACCCAATATCTCGCCAATTTTTTGCCGTGAGGCTTTCCAGTGTGTCCCATGGTAATCTGCACTCCATTGCCTCCGAGCCGATTACTATGCCAAAAAATTGCATGACCGACTTCGGCCCCTACCTTTTCTCGGATGCCAGCGGCACCCCACATCGCTCCGCAATGCGTTCCAGAGTGGCCAAAACACTGCGCAGATACGCGACCCAGCCGGGCAATCGCTGAGGAAGTCGACCCGATAGTGGACCAAGGAGTTCACTCCAGCCACATACCGACCCACCCATTCTAGAAACAAACTAAACTGTACCCACAAGGCACATGAACCGAGCAACCCACCGGTACTCACTTGTCCCTCTTGAACTCCCCCTCCCAGTGACAGACCAATAGCCGGAACTATCCGGGAGTACTGGGAGAAGCCGAAAGGCAGCCTCGATGTAAGGCTCGGCCATCACCACCCCTCGACCATACCCCTGACCCAATCAACCGCCCCATCAACTGAGGCGTAACATACCGTACAATACCCCGCGCTAATAGCCTCGTTGACCCCCCCCCCCCCCGTAAGGACAGGTGATGAATGAGCCTAAACTTATTCGGCTCCTTGTTTGGCCCCACCCCAAAGGGGAAAAACAACCAACTCATATGAAGGGGGGGGGGCGGAGAGAATGGGCACCCCCTTCGGCCCAGAGCTACTTCCTACCGCAGTGTATCCGAAACCACCGCAGGGTGACGTAGCGCGGAGCGCCAATTGTTAGGCATGGGGGGGGGGGGGCACCCCCAGCTTGCAAGGAATGCTAAAACCCTCTGAAAACCCCCCCCTCCAACGACCGGGCAGCCGCCCTGTTGGGGTGCTACCGAGAAACGGCATCCTCTACACCATCACCGTAGTCCTCCCTCTTACTCGTAAAATCTCCGGGACGTACCTTGCCTTGCTCACAAAAACCCAGGAAAGAGGGATGGTTACCACCGCAGCTGGAGACCTCGTGCTTGAACCGGCAGCACCCCCAAAACTTGCAGTTACCCTCAGTACACTGCCAGCAGGCCCCCTTTTTCTGTCCGGCCGACTGTCCCGGGGAAAAGGTTACACCGCCCCCCCTGAAAAAACGTCGCGTGCGTACGTGGGGCCGACCTTAGCTGCATCCCAAGGCCAAAGTCCTCGGTCCCTCCACCTACATGGCCGGTCCCACCGCCCTGCGTTGCTTGAACAGTTCGTCGCAACGGAGCCATCCCGTGCCTCCGTAACACAATAGGCCTCGCTAATCGCCTCCTGTTAACTGAAAAGCCCTGAACAGTGTTCAGAGTTTTCCCTCACTGATCACGCTCGCCCCGATCGAGTACGACTGCGACCACTACGCAAAAAGTCCTGGGTCTAAACCTATACCTCCTTTGCTTCATCCTCCTTTTTTGGACTCAGGCTAAACCATGACCGGGTTAACTTCTCCAGAGGCAAATGCGCAAATACCTCTACACATTCGCTCTTACAGCTCTCCTCTCTCACCTCCTGCTTAAAATGTGAACCCCCGGGGTGCCTCATCACACGTATACACTTCCCTCTTTTGCGTCCGACAACCGGACCAGATCCCTCCTTTTTGCAGAGTCTCCCGCCGCCTACACCTTAAACCTGGAATGCCCAGCGTCACTAGCCCCAGCCACCGGCACCCAAGATGCTGCAGGGCCAACGTCGGGATTGTCCCCCCCCCAATGGATAACCAACGATACCAACCCTACAAACAACCGATGCACACCTGCATCCCCTCCCACTTTTTTCCCCTGGCACTAGGCCTTGCCTCACTACCCCCCCCCCCCCCGCCACTGCGGGCACTACCAAACGACTACGGGGACCCCCCCTGTCCCTCTACCAACACACCAGCATTTTGTAACAAAGTAGAAATTGATGAAAACAACTTACCGGGCTGCCTGGAAGCAAATCCCACCAGCCGAAGCACTTGTCTCCCTCGCAGCGAACTCCGTCCTGGGCACGAACTCCCCCTCCGAACTAAAACTTCGGGCCAGAAGTCCCCTTCAGATGATGGCCCACCAGGCGACTCGGGCCTGGCGGCCGAGGGCCCAGAGCTGGCAACGCTCACTCAGCGCACTCTGGACCCGTGCACGGATTTCACCGATGCTTTTCTGGGTGCCTCACGTCTGCCGTTGTCTTCCACTCCCACACGCCCCCTCACCTCTGGGCTGGATTGGAGGTGGCTAGCCGTGTATGGCAAGGGACTAGCCACCGCTGCGACCGATCTCCCTCGCCGAGGCTCCTGCACCACCGGTGCACAACCGGGGTGAGGGCCCACAGCAGCCTTCTCAGTATGCAGGGCCAGGCCTGGCCGCCGACTTGGAGCCCGAGCTGGGCTCCCATCCCGTCTATGCTGGCTCCTGGATGACCCCCCCGAAATAGCGGGTGAACCACCCCCCCCCCCCCGCGGTTGCCGCGGAATCGCGGGTAGCACCGCCCCCCGCGGGTGCCGCGGAATCGCGGGTAGCCCCGCCCCCCCGCGGGTCCCACGAAATGTTGGGTAGCCCCGCCCCCCCGCGGGTGCCGCGGAATCGCGGGTAGCCCCGCCCCCCCCCCGGGTGCCGCGAAATGATGGGTACCCCCCCGCGATTGCACGGGTACTCACCCCCCCGCCAGGCAAAAAGTCCTGGTGGCCGTCCCGGTTGAGGAGCGGCCCCAAAAACAGACTGCAGCCACCCCCCACCAAGCCAATCAGTCCCCACATGCAGCTGGGCAGCATGGCTCAAACCCCAGAAAGTTCAGGCAGAGCCAAAAAATCCCCCAGCAGCAAAATTCCTACCTGATAAAACTTTTCTCCCCAGACTGTGTTACCCAGGAAAGGAGGGGGGAGAATTTATAGCCTATCCTCCTCTGCACACTGCACCTCTCATGACCACTCCCCCCTGGCTTGTAAAGGTTTCTGTTAACTCTGTCATGCCCGGCCCTACGCTTATGGCTTGTTCTTTTTGCTCCGGGCCTCTCTGGTCCCAGGCAGCAGCCATCTTGGTACTCCCAAAGTTACCAATAATACCACCGACACTCTCCCCCCCCCCCTTGCACAGACCGTTTCAACTAGAAATTTGGTCTCAGCGGTTAATCTAGGGGTACCCATCCCCGCGCTCCCCCTACTCACAAAAACAATTGATCCAGGGTGTTACAGATCGCCAGCAGGGATCAGGAAGGAATTTTTTCCCCAGTTACGGCAGATTGGCAAAGCACACCTGGGGTTTTTTGCCTTCCTCTGGACCAATTTCAGGGAGGGAAGACATAGTAAGTGACAGAATCACCGTCACTTCCCTGTGTTTTTTTCTGCAACCATGGGTTATCTGAAATACTCTGCAGAAACCATCTGGGAATTAAAACCATTTGCCTCAACACTTACAACTGTCACCAAAAAAGCGATAAAAAGCGAGCAACTGTTAAGAATCAATCGACGATTAACAGTAAAAAACGGGACCCAGCTACACCAACCCAAAACGCATATCCTGTGCGTTGATTAACACAAGATCGGCAGTAAAACACCGGGAAGAAATCCATGATTTCATCCTTTTACACGATATAGATTGCCTCTTTATCACAGAAAGCTTGCTCACAGGCGATTGCAACACCATTCTGGAAGAATTGGTGCCTGCAAATTATCGCATCCAAATGCAGAACAGAGTGGGGCAAAGAGGGGGAGGCCTGGCGGTGATCCATAAGATTCACCTCTCGATCACCAAACCAGTCCTCCAATACTCACTTCCATTCATGGAAACCCTCACTCTACAGCTGCAAACAAACCCCCAAGACACCGTCCATATGCTACTGTGCTATAGACCTCCTGGCCCAAAAACACCCCTTGTCACATCATTAACAGAATTCATCGCCTCTTACACCCTAAGCATCAAACACCATTTGGTGCAGGGGGACTTCAACCTCTGGGCCAACTCCTCGTTGGACCCAGTCGCTGACGCTTGCATCGACCATCTAGAAGGATTAGGTCTGCAGCAATTAATACGAGGCTCCACTCATGCCTCAGCCCATACCCTCGATCTCATTTTCATAAAGGATTTGGAAATTGAGATCGGGGAAAATGAGCCACTACCATGGACCGATCACCACGCCATTAAATTTAAAATCGCCAATCGCCTCAGGCTACAAAAAACAAGAAAACCAGTGATAACTCACTGGACTAGGTCCCAGAAGAAGCTCCATTCGGAACTCTTCAAAACGACCCTACGAAATAAAATAAACACAATACAACAACAACTAACAGCCGTAGAAACACTTGACGCCATCAACAAGGCGCTGCTTCAGTCCGCCGACTGGGTGGCACCAAAACGCAAAACTTGCTTTAGGAAAAACAACGCCGGCTGGATTAATGACCAGCTGACGCTGCTAAAGCAAGAGCGTAGAAGAGCAGAAGCTGCCTGGAAAAGGAGCTCTTCAGACAAAAACCACACTATCTATAAGACAATAACAAAGAAATAACATAAAGAAATCTTTATGGCGAAAAAAAATCATTTCGCCAACATCATCACCAAGGCCCTAAATCGCCCCCGCGAACTCTTCAAGCTGGTTTCACAATCGATGAATCCAGCCTGCTTAGAGCCCCCCAATGCGGATTCACAAGAATTTTGCAATGAACTATCGGATTATTTCATTAATAAAATTGAAAGAATCCGGGAAAGCATTGAGCAAAATGGAATCTGCATGAATCCCGTCCCGAATCCCAACCCTGATACCATTTTATACCCGCCTCAAGCACAGAAATTCACCTTAAAACCCATCTCCATCGCTGCCACTAAAAATATCATTGGGACTCTGCGCAACAGCACAGCACCCAATGACATTATCCCCACTAAACTGCTGAAAGAAAGTGCCAATATACTGGCACCAGCTATCACACAGCTTATAAACCAATCATTCAAGGAGGGCATGGTGCCTGCCTTGTTGAAACAAGGTACCATAAAACCGATCCTGAAAAAACCCTCCCTTGACCCTAAAGACCCTAACAATAGGAGACCCATAACGGGTCTAAATGTTTTCTCCAAGATAATGGAGAAAGAAGTTGTACAACAGTTACAACAGCATTTAGAAACCCAAAAATTACTAGATACGTTTCAATCAGGTTTCCGGCCCGGGCACGGAACAGAAACGGCTCTGGTAAAAATATAGGATGACGTCCTAGAGGCAGCAGATGAGGGAGAATCTTCTCTCCTGATCCTGTTGGACCTAAGTGCAGCCTTTGACATGGTAGACCACGGACTACCACTCACTAGGCTAGCTGAAGTGGCCAAAGTCACGGAAGCGGATCTACCTTGGTTCTCTTCCTTCTTGGAAAACAGATCACAAACAGTTAAATTGGGATCTTTCACGTCAGAAATGCGTACGGTATCATGCAAAGTCCCTCAGGGATCTCCCTTGTCGCCGGTACTGTTCAATATTTATCTCCGTCCCCTCTTTGAGATCATCAGCAACCAGGAGCTACTTTACCATTCCTACGCAGATGACACACAACTGTATCTCCGCGTTAGCAACGGAAAGTATCATTCGCTGGGATTAGAGAGATCCCTCACTCTTATAGATAACTGGATGACATCCAGTTATCTAAAACTCAATGGTTCAAAAACAGAGCTTCTCCTGTTTCACGCAAACAGGAAAAGTCTCTCCACCTCAACTTGGATCCCACCGCCCATCCTGGGAAAAATTATCGCCCCGAGCACCAAAGTCAAAAGTCTAGGAGTAATTTTTGACTCCCACATGACAATGGATGCACAAATAGGGGCGGTAGTCAGCGGATCCCACCATCTGCTGCGTCAGTTACGCCGACTCACCCCTTTTATTCCTAAAGAGCACATTGCAGTCGTAGTGGGAACAATTATTAATTCCAGACTCGACTATGCAAATGCCCTCTATCTAGGACTTCCCAAATACCAAATCACTCGTCTGCAAGTCGTTCAAAATACGGCTGCTCGATTAGTGACTGGGAAAAAAACATGGGAGTCAATCTCCCTTTCGCTAAGATCTCTTCACTGGCTACCAGTGAAGGACAGAATCACTTTTAAGGCACTCTGCCTTACACATAAGTGTATTCAAGGAAACGCTCCCCAATATCTATGCGAAAAAATAAAAGCCCATAACCCCAATCGCATTCTGCGATCCACAAATCAGAACCTACTGTACATCCCAAAGGCAAGATACAAATCCAAAGGAGATCGGAGATTTGCTGTCCAAGGACAGCGACTGTGGAATGCACTACCAACCACCATCCGACTGGAGTCCGACCACTTGGCCTTCAGGAGAATAATTAAAACTCATCTCTTCTGAAGGCAGAGCCTTCCTTTAGCCAAGGAATGGAAATAGCGCCCAGAGGCGATTCAGTTCGCAAGTGTTGCGCTCTATAAGTTTTTCACTCACTCGCTGCTTTAACTAGTAATTGCGCGGTCATGCAATGTTGTATCGAAACTAAATTTGCGTACTTTTCTTCCCACAAATAGAGCTTTCTTTTGATGGTATTTGATTGCCTCTGCGATTTTTATTTTTTGTGATATAAACGGAAAAAGACCGTAAATTTTGAAAAAAACTGTAAAATATATTGAATAAACTACATTTTAGTCAAACATTTAGGCCAAAATGTATTTAGCCACATGTCCTTAGTAAAAAAAATCGCAATAAGCGTATATTTATTGGTTTTTGCAAAAGTTATAGCGTCTACAAACTAGGGTACATTTTCTGGAATTTACACAGCTTTTATTATATGACTGCCTATCTCATTTCTTGAGGTGCTAAAATGGCAGGGCAGTACAAAACCCCCCCAAATGACCCCATTTTGGAAAGTAGACACCCCAAGGAAACTGCTGAGAGGCATGTTGAGTCTATTGAATATTTTTTTTTTTTTGTCCCAAGTGATTTTTTTTTTATCCAAGAAAAACAAGTTTAACCACTTAACCCCCGGAACATATTACTGGTCAAAGACCAGAGCACTTTTTGTGATTCGGCACTGCGTCGCTTTAACTGACAATTGCGTCGTGCGATGTGGCCAAACAAAATTGGCGTCCTTTTTTTCCCACAAATAGAGCTTTCTTTTTGTGGTATTTGATCATCTCTGCGGTTTTTATCTTTTGCGCTATAAACAAAAATAGAGCGACTATTTTGAAAAACATGCAATATTTTTTACATTTTGCTATAATAAATATCCCCAAAAAATATATAATAAAACATTTTTTTTCCTCAGTTTAGGCCGATACGTATTCTTCTACATATTTTTCGTAAAAGAAAAACGCAATTAGCGTTTATTGATTGGTTTGCGCAAAATTTAGAGCGTTTACAAAAAAAGGGGTAGTCTTATGGCATTTTTATTAATATTTTTTTTTTTCTAGTAATGGCGGCAATCAGTGTTTTTTTTTTCAGTACCGAGACATTATGGCGGACACATCGGACAATTTTGACAAATTTTTGGGACCATTGGCATTTTTATAGCGATCAATGCTATAAAAATGCCATTGGCAGTGAAGGGGTTAACACTAGGGGGCAGGGAAGGGGTTAAGTGTGTTCCTGGGTGTGTTCTAACTGTATGGGGGGGTTGACTCACTAGGGGAAATCACTGATCTTCTGTTCATACATTGAATGAACAGGAGATCAGCGTTTCCCCCGCTGACAGGACCGAGAGCTTTGTGTTTACACACAAAGCTCCCGGTCCCCGCTCTGTAACGAACGAGCGCTCGTGCCCGGCGGCGATCGCGCCCACCGGGCACGCGCGCGGGACTTGGGGGACGAGCTAAAGGGAGGACGTAGAGCTACGTGCACTCGCCCAGCAGTGCCACCGTCCCGCCGTATAAAGACGGTGGGCGGTCGGTATTTGGTTATTGATCAAAAATTTGACACATACAGTCCAAAGTACCACAATCTTGTCCAATATAGCAGACACATACAAGGCCATATACAGAACAGTAGTATATGTAAGCAAAAATCAACATACTGAAAGGTCATATAGACCACATCCAAACACCACAACACCCCCTGTCCCGCTAGCCCAAGAGTCTGTCCATGACTAGGTCATTCGGAGCTAGCCCCGGCGTTCCCAGCCACATGTCCCATAGCTTTACAAATTTTCCAGAGCATCCCCTATGTTAGTATATAACCTTCTCCATCCTCAACGCATTACCAAGTGCAGCGATCCACTCCCTGACTGTGGGGGGCACCTCAGATTTCCAATGCTGCATGATTAATTTTCTGGCCATAAAAAGGGCCCTAGTAAGAGCCTTCCTAATATGGGGTTCCCATTCCAGCTCGTCTAAAAGGTTCAGGAGACACTGCTTAGGATCTAACAGGATCGAAACCTGGAACACTGCATTCAGTGTGTCTGTCACCCCCTTCCAATAAGCGTGCAACTTAGGGCAGCGCCAAAGCATGTGTATCAAATTCCCATGGTCCCTTTTACATCTTGCACAAGTCGGTGTGGGCCGCAATCCCATGGCATGCAATCTATGGGGCGTATAGTATACTCTTAGAAGTGTATAAAGTTGCGTCAGGCGTTGCGACACATTCAGGGAACAAACAGTAACCGACTGCAGGGCCTCCTCCCATTGCTCCTCGTCCAAGGGACCTACATCCACCTCCCACTTCCTCCTAACTGTCAGGTGATGTTTCTGGAGATATTTACAAAGCAGTGTACTGTAGCTCTGGGAAATAAAACCTTTAGATGTCTCTGCACTCTTGAGCTGCGAAAGAATTGGAAGGGAGTCCGCAATGCCACTCCGAGGCCCTAGACTGGCCAACAAATGCATGCCTAAGGCGGCGTACACACGATCGGACATATCCGATGAAAACGGTCCGCGGACCATTTCCATCGGATATGTCCGATCGGGAGTTTGATCCGATGGCGTGTACACACCATCGGATCAAATTCCCCGCCGCCGGACGGCGCGGTGACGTAGCGGTGACGCGGCGGTGACGTTGACGCCGCCGCGTCACCGCCACGTCACCGCACCAGGAAGTAAAACACTTCCGCGCATGCGCCGAATCCATTCGGCAGCGGCGCGGCGGCGGTGGGGGCCGACATGTCTGCTGGTAAGTGTACTAACCAGCAGACATGTCGGGCGGACAGATTCCCACCGGATAGATTTCAAAGCTTGCTTTGAAATCTGTCGGGTGGAGAAATCTGTCCGCTAGCCCATACACACGAGCGGAGATGTCTGCTGAAACGGTCCATCGGACCGTTTTCAGCGGACATATCCCCTCGTGTGTACGCCGCCTTAGCTGCATGTAGTAGAAGAGCATGCTCGCTGGTAGCTGGTATGCCTCCCTCAATGTCTTAACCTCCTTGGCGTTTTTCCCGTGTCTGACACGGGGTAAAAATTTGCTGCTACTATTGTTGATCCCGTGTCAGACACGGGCTCGCCTCGCTGAATCCAGAGACTGTTTACTTACCTTCTCCCTGGATCCAGCGATGCATCCACGCTGTGTGAGCGAGCGGGTGCTCGCTCGATTCACACAGCGTCCCCGTGTGCCGCCGAGCTCCGTTCCCTGCGACGTTACGTCGCACGGGGACGGAGAACGGCGCCAAATTCAAAAATGTAAACAAACACTTTACATACAGTACAATGTAATCTTATAGATTACAGTACTGTATGTAAAAAATACACACCCCCCATGTCCCTAGTGGTCTGCCCAGTGCCCTGCATGTCATTTTATATAATAAAAACTTTTCTTTCTCCCTGCAAACTGTAGATTGCCCATAGCAACCAAAAGTGTCCCTTTATGGCAAAAATTGTTTTAGAGCAGCTAAAAAACAGCGATAATAAATTATAATCACTTGCAGAATTTAGCGATAGCGATCTGTGGGGAAATTCGTCATAAAAAAAAAAAATTATGACAGCAAAAATTCTGCAACTGAGCAAATTTCAGTGATTTTGATTTGATTACATTATTGAATAATTTTTACTATAATTATATTATTATTTGTTATAATTTTTTATAATTATTTATTATATTATAATTTTTAATAAAAAAAAAATCATACCCGGGATGCCTATTAGACTCTTGTTTAGATAGATTTAAGTAAGTACTTACAAAACAATTGCAACGCTTTTGGTACAAAATTCCAGACAGAATCATAACGCCAGGGAGGTTAAAGAGCAGTAAACCACCACTCCCCACAACCTGTGTCAAGTAGCGGATCCTATACCTCTTCCATCTTTCCCTCTGCTGCAATTTGGCTAGTTCGGGATAGGAGTCATTCGCCCAAATGGGGCTAAACTCGGTGATGCCAGAGGCCCCTTGTAAATACTTGGTCTTGTTCCATACCTTTTGCATTAGGCTATACGTGGGGAAGCTTTTATGGGACCTTCCAAAAGCCAGGGACTCAAGTGCTGTCGGAACTCACTCTCCCCCCACCGTCCGGAGCATAATATGCTCAGAGGCGCTGGATACCCTATCCGCCTGCCCCCCCTCGGGGACCATGGTACCTATCAGGTGCTGCAATTGCGATGCCAGATAGTACAACCAAGGATTCGGTAGGGCAAGCCCCCCCTGATCCTTGGGGTGCTGCAGATGCTCTAATTTTATCCTGGGCGGATTAATTATCCTGAAGGTCTTTAGGGGGATAACCAATGGGGAATTGTGAAGCATGTAGAGCAGCTGGGGCATAAGAATCATCTTAATCAGATTCACTTTGCCCGCAACCGACATACACAGAGCATTCCACATTTTGGCACGGGAGTGAAACCTAGCCAGCAACGGGGATATGTTCAGTAAGCCATAATCCCCTATACGCGGTGTCACTTGTATTCCTAGGTACTTAAGGGAGGTAGCTACAGGGATACCACCCACCCGGTCTCCCCGTTGCAACTGGGCCTCATCCAGGGGCATCAAAGCAGACTTAGATCAATTTATTTTAAGGCCCGAGAACTCCCCAAATGTAACCACCATTTCCATTGTCATGCTCAGGGATTGCTCAGTATCCCCCAGCAGGATCATCATGTCGTCGGCATACAGCATCACCTTCTCCTGTCTATCTCCATAGCAGAAGCCAGTGATACCCCTATGTTCTCTAATCTGAATCACCAGTGGCTCTATTGCCAGGGCAAACAGCAGGGGGGACAGCGGACACCCCTGCCACGTACCCCGGCCCAGAGCAAAAGACAACGACACCCTTCCAGCCTCTCTGATAACTGCCTGGGGGTGATGATACAGCAACCGCACCCAGGAGATAAACACCGAATCGCTGCAGCACCTCCCAGAGATACGGCCACTCCACACTATCGAAGGCCTTCATAGCGTTAAGTGACAGCAGAGCTCTCCTACCCACATTATCAGCCTGGGACTGCATGTTAAGAAATAGTCTTCTGAGGTTTATAGCTGTGGATTTGTTGGGCATAAATCCCGCCTGGTCCGGGTGTATGACTGAGGTGATCACCTTATTTAGCCCGAGGGCCAGTACCTTCGCCAGGATTTTGATATCGGATTGTAACAGCGAAATCGGCCTGTACGAGGCCGGGTCCGCTGGATCCTTACCTGGTTTAAGAATTAGCACAATTTGTGCCTTAGCCATAGAGGGCAGGAGGGCATTGGACTCCCTATCAGCATTAAAAACACCCAGCAGCCTGGGCAGTAAGGCCTCGGAGTATTGTTTGTAAATCTCCTTGGGGATTCCGTCTCCCCCTGGGGCTTTACAATTGAGGAAGGCCGCAACCGCCTCCTGCAGCTCCTTTAGAGCCAATGGGGAATCGAGCTCTAAGCTCTGGGAAAGGGAGAGACGCTGAAATGCAATCTCGTCCAGATAGTCGGACAGCTCCTCGGCGCTATACTCCGAGGCTGGGCGATACAACTGTTCATAAAAGTCTGCTAGCGTCTGTATTATGAGATCAGAGGAGTGAACCAGCCGCCCGCCAGCGGTCCGCAATGTCCCGATAACCGGGGACTTCTGTTCCGAGTTCGCTATCCTAGCCAGAAGTCTGCCTGTCACCTCCCCCTCCTCAAACAAAGCTGTTTTGATGAAGAACCTCGTTTTTTATGCCGCAGAGGCAAGCAGGTGCTCATACGCAGATTGAGCTGACTGCCATGTCCCTCTAGCCTTCTCAGTGGGATCCTGGACATACTTAGTTTCCAGTGTGTGGACCTCCAGTTCCAGAGACTCCCTGAGGGCCTCTGAGCGCTTCTTAACCTTATTGACCTCCCCACTAAGATAAACTTTAAAAGCTTCCCATTCAACAAAGACAGATTCTGGGTCAGGCTGGTCTGAGAAAAACCTCTGGACGCTCCCCTCTAGTTCCTCCGGGGCAGTAAATAGCTGAAGCCAAAAGGCGTTAAACTTCCAGGGTGCTCTGATAAGAGTAGATACATGGGACACCGTAAGAGTTATTACCATGTATGAGTGATCAGAAACACATCTAGGTCTGTATGCAACTTCCGAAACCGAGGGGAGCATCGCAGAGTTACCCACCGCCAGGTCTATCCTTGATAATGACCCATGAGCTTTTGAGAAACATGAGAATTGTTTAACTGTGGGATTCCGGTGTCTCCATACATCTAGCCAGCCCACCTCCCATAACAGTCTAGCCAAAGGGGTAGCCCTATGAGGTTGCACCCCGGGTACCGGATGTTTGTCCAGTCCCGGATCCAACCAACTATTAAAGTCCCCCACAAGCAGCATCGGGAGATCTGGCCTACCCTCCAGGAATTCCAGGAGAAACCGCAGCACCCGAGCGTCAAACGGGGGAGGAATGTAAACACAGGCCAAAATACATTTCAGAATTCCAATACGGCAATGCAGAAACACAAACCTCCCTTCTGGATCAACCTTAGAAGCATATTCCTGATAGTCCAGGGATCTGTGTACCAGCACACTCACCCCTCGGGAAAAGGAGGTGTGAGTGGAGTGGTATGCCCTGCCCACCCAGGAGTATTTCAAACAGCTTGTATAAGGCGTCAGATGTGTTTCCTGAAAACATAAGATAGCAGGGTAAAAAAAGGATTTTTAATAAACAGCTTACCTGTAAAATCCTTTTCTTGAAGTACATCACGGGACACAGAGCGCATAGCCATTACACTTGGGTTATATGGGTACCTTCAGGTGTGGACACTGGTGTAATCAATTTCACAGGAAGTTTCCTCCCTATATAACCCCCTCCCACTGGGAGTGCTTCAGTTTTGTAGCAAGCAATTCTCCCGAGGTTACACAATGTTCCCCAAAAGAGGGGTGGGAGCTCTGTGTCCCGTGATGTACTTCAAGAAAAGGATTTTACAGGTAAGCTGTTTATTAAAAATCCTTTTTTCTTTATCGTACATCACGGGACACAGAGCGCATAGCCATTACACTTGGGATGTCCTAAAGCAATGCTCTATGAAGGGAGGGAGACCGTAAGGCCAAGAATAGCCAAATAAAAACATTGTCAGGAGAAAACATGGCTCCACCAACAGAAAAACAAGGGGGCATGAACCGGGCCAGAGGATTCTATACTGCTGCCCGTAGGACCGCCTGCCCAAAAGCTGCGTCCGTACCCTTTGCAACGTCCAACTTATAAAATTTAGTAAACGTATGTACGGAAGACCAGGTTGCCGCCTTGCAAACCTGTGCCATAGAGATCTGATGGTGTGCCGCCCAGGAGGCACTCATGGCCCTCGTAGAATGGGCTTTAACTGATAAGGGAGGTGGAACGCGCTTCAGACCATATGCCTGAAAAATCAGCTGCTTAATCCACCTAGCCAAGGAAGACTTGGCAGCCGGCTGACCCTTCTTGGGGCCATCCGGAGGAAAAAAAAAGCACATCTGTTTTCCGAATCTTCTCTGTAGCCTTGAGATAGACCCTCATGGCTCGAACCACGTCCAAAGTATGAAGCCGTCTTTCCTCTCTGGACTGGGGAGTAGGAAAGAAGGATGGTAGGACTAGGTCCTGATTCAAGTGAAAACTGGATATGACCTTAGGAAGGAAAGAAGGTTGAGGCCGCAGAACCACTCTGTCCTTATGCAGAATAAGGTATGGCTCCCTGCATGACAAGGCTGCCAGCTCGGAAACCCTTCTGGCTGAAGCCATAGCCACCAAGAAAACCAACTTTCGGGTTAGTAGCACAAGAGGGATTTCTGTCAGAGGTTCAAACGGCTGCCTTTGTAAAGCTGACAAGACCAGATTTAAATTCCAGGGGCAGAGGGGAGCTCTAATAGGGGGATTCACATGCAAGACCCCCTGCAAGAAGGTTTTCATAAGCGAATGGGTGGCCAAGGGTCTTTGAAACCATATTGATAAAGCCGACACCTGACCCTTTAGAGTACTTAGAGCCAACCCTTTGTCAACGCCAACCTGGAGGAATCGCAAGATCCTGTCAATAAAAAACTTTCGAGGATGCCATTTTTGAGACTCGCACCACTCCACATAGGTTCTCCAGACTCTGTAATAAATATTTCTGGAGACCGGTTTCCTAGCCAGAATCAACGTAGATATGACCTGATCTGAGAGGCCTCTGCCCTTAAGAATTAGGAATTCAGCCGCCAAGCCGTCAAATTTAGCTGCTGTGAAGCAGGATGGCAGATTGGGCCCTGAGACAGCAGATCTGGGCGCAGGGGGAGCGGCCCCGGCGCCCCGACTGACATCTTCACGATGAGTGCGTACCAAGCCCTCCTGGGCCAGGCTGGGGCCACCAGGATCACAGGCCTGCGCTCCACCCGGATCCTCCGTAGAAGGCGGGGAATCATCTGCAGTGGAGGGAACGCATACAGAAGAGAAAACTGGTGCCAAGGGCAAACCAACGCATCGGTAGGCCGAGGGATCCCTGGCTCGGGATATGAATTTGTCCAATTTTTTGTTGGATCTCGTTGCCATAATGTCCACATCTGGGACTCCGAATCTTTGGCAAATCTCTTGGAATACCTGGGGGTGAAGAGACCATTCCCCCGGGAGCAACTGTTGACGACTCAAAAAATCTGCTTGAGAATTGTCTATCCCTGGGATGAACACCGCCGAGATGCAGGGTACATCGGCTTCGGCCCATGGGAAAATCAGGTTTACTTCTCTTTGGGCTGCTGGGCTCTTCGTGCCCCCCTGGTAGTTTATGTATGCCACCGCAGTGGCGTTGTCGGACTGTATCCTTACTGGCAGACCCTGAAGGGGGAGAGTCCAGGCGATCAGGGCCAGTCGAGCAGCTCTGATCTCCAAGATATTGATGGGAAGCAGTTTTTCTGCCCCCGACCACAGCCCTTGCTGGGTCTGTTCTTCTAGAACTGCCCCCCAACCTAACAGGCTGGCATCCGTGGATACTATCTTCCACGTGATGGGGCAAAAGGATTTCCCTTTTGACAAATTTTGAGAGACCAGCCACCAAGACAGGCTGCGCCTCACCTTCGGGGAGAGCACTAACGGACGATCTAACACCTGAATGGATTTGTTCCAAGCAGAGAAAATGGCTGCCTGAAGATATCTGGTATGGATCTGGGCGTAGGGCACAGCCTCGAAGGCGGCCACCATCTTCCCCAGCAGTCGCATACATAGGCGAATAGTCGGCCTCTTCTTGCCTAAGATCACTTGAACTGCTTGAGTTATTGATCTGATCTTTGCTTGAGGTAAACTTATCCTCTGGCAGTCTGTATCTAGCCGAAGGCCTAGATATTCCAACTGCTTTGTGGGTTTCAATACCGATTTTTCTAGGTTTACAATCCACCCGAATTCCTCTAGATGCTGAACTGATTGAGGTTGGAAGCTGAGCTGTCGATAACCAGAAGATCGTCCAAGTATGCCAAGACTAAAATGCCTTCTGTCCTTAGGACGGCTAGCACCGGGGCTAACACCTTTGTAAATACCCGCGGAGCTGTTGCCAACCCGAAAGGGAGGACTACGAACTGGTAATGGCTGTGATCTATCATACAACGAAGAAACCTGTGATGTGCCGGGTAGATCGGCACGTGCAGATACGCATCTTTTATGTCTATAGATGCTAGAAAGTCGTCTTGATGTAGGCTGGCTGCCACCGAACGTATGGACTCCATACGAAAGGTCTGAATGTTTAGAAAGCGATTTAGGCGTTTGAGGTCCAAGATAGGCCTGACGTCGCCATTGGGCTTTGGTATTATGAAAAGGTTGGAGTAGAATCCCAGACTCCATTCCTGGGTTGGTACTTCTACAATTACTCCTTGGAGCCAGAGACGATCCAATGCTTTTACAAGAGAGGCCCTCTTTAATGGGTCGCTTGGAAGACTTGACCCCTGAAGATGAGGAGGGGGGACTTCCCAAAACTCTAGCTTGTAGTCCGTGGTTACCACGGATCTTACCCAAGAGTCGGGAATTCTGGCCTTCCACACTTCGGAGAAAAACCAAAGCCTTCCCCCCACCCAAGAGAGTGGGGGCGCCCCTTCATGAATCTGACTTGAGGACTGGTTTAACCGGCTTGCGAGGCCATGGCCTCTTGCCTGTCGTGGCTTGTCCTTGTGGGCGGCTATTAAATGCTGAACGCCCGGGAGGCCGTCGATACTGACGGGAAGTTGAAGGGGCCGAGCCTGCGAAGGCCTGTCGCTTAAATGCGGGCCCACGCGATCTTTTCTTGATAGGCAAGAAAGAACTTTTACCACTTGATATGGTCTGGATATATTTATCTAGGTCTTCACCGAATAGTCTCCCACCATGAAAGGGAAATCCTGCTAAAAGCTTTTTGCAGGGTGCCTCTGCTGACCAGTTTTTTAGCCACAAAAGGCGACGCATATGAACCAACAGCAGAGATAAACGGGACGCCTGTTGAACGGAGTCCTTAATAGCATCTACTGCAAAGCAGAGAGCTCTTGGGAGGTCAGCCAATTCACGAGCTTGCTGAGCCGGTATGTCCCTTAATATCGGTTTAGTCTGATCCTTTAAAGCCTGACAAACGCCAATGGCTGCCACTGCTGGCTGAACCACGGCACCTACTGTGGTAAAAGAAGCCTTCAGTAGGGTCTCCAATTTTTTGTCGACTGGATCTTTAAACATCTGGACATTTTCCACCGGACAGGTCAGGAATTTATTTACGCAGGAAATGGCTGCGTCCACGGTAGGGAGTGCCCATTTCTTTGCAAATTCTTCTTCCATAGGATAGAGAATGGTGAACCTTTTAGGAGGGATAAAAATCCTATCAGGTCGAGCCCAATCCTGAAAAATCACGCTCTCCAGAAGGGGGTGAACCGGGAAAGACGCACCACTCAATGGTGCCTTCAAGGAACCTAAAGAGGATACTGCGGGGGCTAATTGTTCTGACACTGGAAGTTTAAAAGCAGTGCGAACCATATCCGTCAGAGACTGGATCCACAGACTCTCTGCTTGAGAAGCCGAAAAAAAAATCATCTATAGTGGAATCTTCAATGTCTGACCCGTCAGGACTCAGGTCCGCTTGATCCCCCTGTGGGTCCAATTCCTCCGAAGAGAGGACCTCTGCATCCGAACACACCGTTCTAGGTGACGGGGATCTAGCCCGTTTGCCACCCGGCAAAGAGCGGGCAATTAAAGCAGTTAACCTTTTCTCTAGCCCACCCAGGGTGGATTCTAGCATTTCTTCCGTAACATAAACGGGAATGGGTTGATTGGGGGCCGCCTCTGCCCCTAGCACCCTCAATGGCTCCTGCATGATGCTGTTCGGTGGTCTATCTGGTGAGGGTGGGACCACTGGAGCCTGGCCCAAATCCTCTGACCCCGTTGGAGACCCCTTTACTTTTTTGGCACCTTTTGCAGCCTTAGCTGGTCCTGATCCCTTGGGAGCCATTGCACAACCTTGAGACACCCCTACAGCCAACACCCAACTGTTGTAGCTAGAAGTGAAACATTAATAAGGACAGGCTATGGTAAAAATGTTTTTTTTTTTAAATTTTCATACGCCTGAGAAGGCGGCAATACCGAGGAGAGTCCTGTGAGTATTGCCACACCAATGCCCGTTAGCTGGAGTCCAAGGTTGCACCGACTCAGATACTGCTAGATCTAAGGCTGAGTCCCTTTAAGAAAAAAATCTTTTTTTTTTTTTTTTCTGGTCAGTGTGGACTAAGTCCAGACCTGAAGATCCACAAACCACCACTGGGTGTCACTGTTAGCCAGAAATGGCTCAGCTGCGCGCTCTGTGTCCTCACTCTCCACTGCTCTCAGGAGGGAATGACCAGCCAGGAAATGCTTTTTTTTTTTTTTTTTTTTTGCTTTATCTGAGACCTGACGCTGCTGGCCCGCCCCCCCCCCCCCCACGCTGAAACCAACATGGAGGAAGCAGAGAGCAGAGGAGAAGCCTGGACCAGCGCTAGTACAACAGACACCTGGTAAGCCACTAATCTTTGTAATGCACACATAGAGGAAGCTGTCCCCCTAGGCTTCCTAGGAAACAGGAGTTTTGTCAGCACTTCCTCTCTATACACGTGGGGCTGCAGTATCATGCTAACAGGCAAATCTGGGGGGAGTAGCAAAATACATATCTTTAAAAGCATATATATATCTACATGTTATCTGGGTAAACATTAGTACATCCCATCCTGCCTCAAAAGACATAGTGGAGATAGTGGCTGATGCACAAGCATACCATTAGCCAACCCAGAACCCCCAGGGGGATACCTACTGTCGAACCAAGTCCCGCAGGTTCCCTCTTACCTGCTCCACGCCGCAGGGTATTGCAAAATGCAAGAGGCCCAGCCTTCCCCCATCTCCGTGGGTATTGTCTTGGACCTTCAGGGACCGGGGTCCTGTGTTAAGGAACCCACACCCCTGGACCTATATAGCATCCTGGCATCAGTAGCGTTTAGTTCTTGGAAGAGACTAAGGCACTGGAGCCCAGAATCCAGCCCTCCAAGGAGAGGCATTATAGGCAAAACCCCACTCCAGCAGGGCCTGGGTACCGTACACCTTGGCTTTGAAGCACTTCGGACGGATCCGGCTAGCTATCCTGGGTCCCGAGACCTCCGAGGGACAGCTAGACGTGACCAACACCTAAGACACTGGCGAAAAAACTGAAGCACTCCCAGTGGGAGGGGGTTATATAGGGAGGAAACTTCCTGTAAAATTGATTACACCAGTGTCCACACCTGAAGGTACCCATATAACCCAAGTGTAATGGCTATGCGCTCTGTGTCCCGTGATGTACGATAAAGAAACTTTTTCATACAAGTAAATATCATAGTACGTTTCAGGGGGGAGTTCATGCCCCTAACATTCCAGGAGATCAGGGGGGTACCCTCCATTGCAAAAGCAAAGATAGTAATGGAGCATGAGGGACGGTGTATGGGGTCCAGCGTGGCAGCAAAATGGCAGGTGGCCAAAATGGAAAAAATAAGAAAAAAAAAATGAAAAAACAATAATCCCTTGGACTGTAGGTCAGTGAGTACTGTAGAATACAACCAGGCACAACGGTGCCCACAAACAATAGTGCAGCGGTAGTTAGGCAGTCCCCAACCAGGCAGGCCATCCCGGTTCCCGGAGGCGCCTGGAGGGAACCAAAGTATATTCAAGCATAGTGATATTGCCAACAGGGCAAGACCTGGCACTGCAACCCAGCCCAACCGCGGGCCAACTAATCGCCTCAACTTTTCAGCAGGATTCAGATTCATCCGTAGAACAAAGTCACAGCTCGTTTCCTAGCACTTTAAAAAGGTGAAATTATTTCCCCCGGCAAACAGGTATTGGAAGAGGAACGGGGTAAGAAGAAAGAGCAGCCAGGAAGCCAGAGCAACCACTCATCATGGTAAGGAGATCGGTAGTCCAACAATAAAAGCACAGTCAGTGTGTCACAGGTTGTGACGGGGTCAGTCTCCTCTAGCATCAGGCCTGCTCATTGTGGTCCAGCCAGGCCATGGCCTCCCTGGGGGACTCAAAGAATTGCGCCTGGCCCTCTGCAGTGAAGCGCAGCTTGGCCGGGTAGAGCATGGCATATGGTAACTGCAGGGCCCGCAGGCGTTTTTTCACATCAACAAATCTTGCTCTACTTCTCTGTACCTCGGCCGAGAAGTCAGGGTAAAATGACACTCTGACCCCATTGAATGTAACATTGCCTCGTTCACGTGCGCAGCGGAGAACCACCTCTCTATCCCGGTAATGCAGGAGCTTGGCTAGCATTGACCGGGGGGGGGGGCCCTTGCGGGAGGGGTCGGCCCGGCACTCGGTGGGCTCTCTCCACGGTAAAAAATGCCGAGAATGCTTCCCTGCCAAACACATCAATAAGCCTGTTCTCCACAAACATGGTGGGGTCTCTGCTCTCCGATTTCTTGGGGAGACTGACAATGCAAACGTTATTTCTGCGCAAACGATTTTCTGTGTCCTCTGCTCTGCTAAGCGTGTCCTGGGCCATGCGGTGTGCTGCTCTGGCGTCACTCGCTATTTGTGGGAGCTTGTCCTCTAAGTCACTCACTCTGCTCTTAACTGCTGTTGCTCTTTCCCTGACCTTTTGGAGGTCCTGCCGAAGAAGGGACACCTCTTCCCTCAGGCCCCCAAACTGTTCCTTCATGTCAGCATTGCCCATCTGCACCGCTTTCAGAATGTCTGCTAGAGTTGGCTGCTTCACAGTGTCCTGTGTGTCATCTGAGGGGGGGGGGGGGGGGCCCAGCATCTGCATCTGTATCTGCCCTGGAGCTGCGGGGAGCCTCCTCTGCATCATGTCCCCAATTTAGCTCTAAAGCCTGGCCTCCTCCACCTCCGCCATCCAGTGGCCCCCCTGCCCCAGTGTCTACAGGGCCCTTAAGTTTTTGGGCAAAGAAGAGCATATCCCTCGGTTGCTCCTTACCCTGTGCCTTCAGCCGTGGTGGCGCCATCTTGGAAGTCCGGTCCCGTCATCTCCAGAGTTCCGCAGCGGGTCTTTCCCCTAGTACAGAGGGCCGGCGGTGGATCCGGGCGGTGCAGGGACTCGGTAGCCAGCGGGGGAGCCAAAGAGAGCCGGATCAGAGATGCTGGGGAAGGATCGATCGACGGATCAGGCAGGAGCTGTGAGAAGTGCGTCCTCTCACATGCCAGCCTTGGCCACGCCCCCTGTCCCAAGTGATTGAATAATGACAAAAAAGAAAAAAAAACTTACAAAAAGTTGTCACTAAATGATATATTGCTCACACATGCCATGGTTATATGTGGAATTGCACCCCAAAATACATTCTGCTGCTTCTTCTGAGTACAGGGATAACACATGTTTGGGACTTTTTGAGGGCCTAGCCGCGTACGGGACCCGGAAATCCAAGCATCGCCTTCAGCATTTCTAAGGGCGCAAATTTTTGATTTCACTCCTCACTACATATCACAGTTTCGAAGGCCATAAAATGCCAAAATAGCACAAAACCCCCCAAATTACCCCATTTTGGAAAGTAGACACCCCAAGCTATTTGCTGAGAGGCATGTCGAGTCCATGGAATATTTTATATTTTGACACAAGTTGCGGGAATTTGAGAAACTGATTTTTTTTGCCCAAAGTTGTCACTAAATAATATATTTCTCACACATGCCATGGTTATATGTGGAATTGCACCCCAAAATACCTTCTGCTGCTTCTCCTGAGTACGGGGATACCACATGTGTGGGACTTTTTGGGAGCCTACCCGCTTACGGGACCCCAAAAACCAAGCACCGCCTTCAAGATTTGTGTGAGTGAAATCAAAAATTTATGTCCTTAGAAATCTTGAAAGTGGTGATTGGTTTTCAGGGTCCCATACGCGGCTAAGCGTAGAAGGGTCATTCCCTTCTTCAACAGGATCTGATGCAGGATCTTATCCAATTGCCCAACAAATTCAGACAACTTCTCTCCTGGTTTTTGATAGCAGTGTTCTAATTGGTAGCAGAGTTTACTGGTGTTTTCAGTCCTCCCGAACACACTCTGTAGAACATCTAAATAATCCTGTGCGGCACAGTCCTTTTTGCTAAGTTTAAGATTACGTATGGCCTCTAATGCTGGTCCCCTTAAACTCTGTATAATCCTCTGCTTCTTGTGCTTCTCAGGTATTTCCCACTCTTCTAGAGCCTGAGTGGCGTGATCCAGCCATTCCTCAAATCCATCCTCCGATGAGGGCACTGGTTGTCTCCCTGAGAAAGTTCTGAGCTTCCTGTATCCAGTTATCAGGTAATCTGGGGAATCCTTCTTGCACTGAGCCACAATTTCTCCTATCACAGCACATAACTCTGGGCCAAGAGTTTTTAGTGATGAGCAGCCGGGGCCCTCTGTCCGTTGTTCTCTATTCCTTCTTGGACTAAGTGAGCTAGAGGAAGTGGGACCCTCTTGTTCTTCTGCAGGGTGTATTAGGAAAAGTTCTACTTGGTCTGCTGTTTTTATGCTAGTACCTTTAAAACAGTCCCGGAGTCCTATCTTCCACTCGCAAGGGGAATATGTGTGAGGGTTGGCACTATCTATTCGCATCTCCACCACCCATGGATTCCTGTCTGTGGATAAAGTCCTCAGGATTGAGAGCAACTTTTTCTCTTTCCAGGCTTCTCCCTTAATCTCGATCACTAAGCCATTTCTTAAGGTAACATTTTCTTCGCTGCACCACCTGGCTGCGGCAGCAGCATCCATGGCTGGTCCTGGCAAGGATGAGGTTCAATATAAAAGGGAATTTTGATTTCAGAGAAATAGAATCCTGGACGAGCCCCCACGTGTAGCGGTACCCCCGGAGGGGCTGCTGATTTGTTTTGGGTCTACTCTCTGACCTTTCCACCCCTTCAAGTGGCTCGAACCCTCCTTTGGCACACCAGGCAATTGCAAATGTATTGTGAGTCCCTTGTTTAGCTAAGACCACAATAACACATGTAAAATATACAATGACATGCAATAATGTTGTTACCTTCTTCTGAATGCAGTCCTCAGGAGCAAACACACCTCACACAATAAATATAGTAAACCAAGGGTAACTTTACTTGGCATGTAATAGAAAAGGATAAAACATACAACAGATTAACAATATATATTGTGAGGGATTAACTCGGTAGCGTGTGTGTGTGACCCCCTGGATGGGTTCACTACACGCTGAACTGTACAAAAAGGCAGTTGAGGATGACTGAAAACAAATGATATGGTTTATTTTTCCATCTTGCGGGATACACGTGCAAGCATCAAAACATCATAAACAAAACAAAACATAAAATAAACCCTTGCCACTTGGGGCGTCTACCTTCCCAACACAGGAACCTACCTATGGAGTCTGGCACAGCCTACTGCTGGGCAGACACTGCTGGTCCTACAGCAGAAAACAAAAAGTCTCTTTGATATTTCTCACACAGAAATATCCATCAGCACCTCACCTCTTCAGTAGGGTTTGTGACTGCTCCTTCACTCACACAGCCTCAGGATGCAGCAATCGTCGTCATCCCTAGGCTGTCTTTATAGGGTCTTTAATTGCTTAATTCTGAACAGCTGAAACCTTTTAACGCCCCAAACCTCTCTGGCCATCTCTGCAGCCGACGCCCAATAGTAATTGGTGTATTGTCTAAACAAGGCAGAAATATATCTCCCGTCTGGGACAACACACACCGATTTACCTGACTTCCTGTCACAATATATACACAGCTGACTCTGCAAAGGGCTATAAATAGTCTATGCTCGCAAGCTTCCCCTAGTGGGCAATTCCTTTAAGTACAGTTTTCTAGTAATCTTGGTTAGGCCCGCCCTAGATAACTCCAGAATGTTCCTCAGTAAGGGGTGTCACCCTCGGCCGTGGTGGAGAAGTTATCCCCACGGCTGTGTGAATGACGTGTGAATGGTGTATGAATGGACAGCGACACCATTGGGGCCTTGACGCGGCGTTGCTGCTCCCAAGTCCTACATGTTGGACTTGGGCTAATCCAATGCGATGTGGATGTGGTGTGTGTGATCTAGGGACATCAGTGGTGTGCATGCGTGCATTGTCCGTGTGATCAATGTATTTGTTTAGTGTCCAAAGATGCCTACGGCGAGGACCCTCCTGACTGCTCTTCCATCAGCAGACTGGTTCTCCTCTGGCAGGGGGGGGGATTGTCTGGTTGGGGGGTCAGGTCATCACGCATGTCAATCTGCAGGCCTTTTCTCATGGCAAAGTTGTGCAGAATGCAACATGCACCGATCATCTGACACACAAAGGTAGGGGAATACAATAGGGCCCCCCCCCCAGACTTATCCAGGCAGCGGAAACGGGACTTCAGGAGCCCAAATGTTTGCTCCACCACTGTACGGGTTTTGATGTGTGCTTCATTGTATTTTCTCTCTCCTCTGGTTTGGGGGTTCCGGAAAGGAGTCATTAGATGGGGTCCCAGTGCATATGCTGAGTCACCTGGAAGGGAAAAGACAGGAGGATTTTAGCCGTGCATGTGCCCCTTGTGATGTCAGCATTATGAGGGGGGCAGTCATGCCTGCCACCCATGTCACTCACCAACCAGCCAGCTGTCCCCATACACGTTCTGTTCGAATTCCGTTGGGATGGGGCTCTGATTGTATATGAAGCTGTCATGGCTGGATCCGGGGTATTTGGCACGGACGTGCCATATGAGGTGTTGGGCATCGGCTATCACCTGTACGTTGATGGAGTGCCAATGCTTCCGATTGCGGTATATGTGCTCTGTGGCACTGGGGGGCTGTAGGGCCACATGTGTGCAATCAATGGCCCCCACAGTGCGTGGGAATCCTGCAATGTTGTAGAAATCTGTCATTGCCTTCAGCCACAGCTCCTCAGTGGTTGGTCTGATGAAGTGGTGGGACATGGGTCTAAAGGATTGCAGGGACAACCTGGTGCACACATCTGCTCATGGAGGACTGTGACATCCCAGCCACCACTCCACTTGTACGCTGGAATGATCCACTTGCAAGGAAATGAAGTGTTGCCAGGACCTTCACCAGTGGCTGCACTGCTTGTGAGCGGTGTGTCTTGCTGGTGATGTCATCCTGCAGGGTTGTGGTTAGTTCAAGTATTGCATCTGGGCTGAATCTGAAGAGGCGATACACCTCCTCATCACCCATGCCAAAGAGGCTCATGCGCGTGCGGTATATCCTCTCACGTGCCCGCCTCCTCCGTACCAGGGGACCTATTTGTAGTGCTAGGACCGCGACTGCCCCTGGCATGTTGGCACACAGAGGTGTTGTCCTTGCAAGTGTGGTTGTTCAGCTTGCTATTTTCGTCGGTAACGCTGCTGCTGTAGCTGCTCTCCTGCTGACCTGAGGCCATCTGGAGTAAAGATAAAGCAGCTATTTGTAGAAATAACTTTGCGACGAACGGACGAGATACGCTCGGCGCATGTAGCCAGCGTCTGGTGCTAATCCGTTCGCGAATTGGGAAATCTCCCTCATTTGCATATTTGAATCAATAGGCGCGACGGATGCGACGAGCGAAAATATGCGCTTACGATACTCTGGCGAAGGAGAGTTAAGCCGGTCGGAAAAAGCCAGTTTTCTGTCGCATCTAGTTTGGTGGGTACGGCCGCGTAGATACAACGGCGCATCTTTACAGTTACGCGGCGCATATCGATATACTC
The DNA here is from genome assembly GCA_029574335.1 of Rana kukunoris. Lineage (NCBI taxonomy): Eukaryota > Metazoa > Chordata > Amphibia > Anura > Ranidae > Rana > Rana kukunoris. The sequence goes on from CM056055.1 coordinate 65,468,309, forward strand.
CAGCGCAAGTCTTTCTGAATCTGGCCCGTTGTGTCTTGCAGCAATGTAGATCCACATCACTCACAATGCCCAGCAACTTCCAACCCACTGAAACCAAAAAAAAGTGCAAACATACATCTGGTCTCAACAGGTCTGGTTGTTAACAGCTGTATTAAACAAGGTGGGGTCTCTCGGGTGATATCATGGACAAGACCATATTTTTGACACTTCATTCATATCACTGCAAATGTTGTGGTGTGGGGTCATTTGTTGAACCAGCACGTAAAACAACAGTTGTTTTACAGTATATGTGCTCGAGTAGTGATCTGCAGAAAAATGACCTTATTGAACCTTATGCATGGAACGCTCAGGTATTTTAGGTTATGATTCCTGTGCTTTTGAGGAACAGGAAAAGTTCTACCCCCAATTACATACAAGCTTTCAGCTCTGTGGACTATGTTATTTGTGCTGTCAATAGACATGATTTAGTATAGCATTGTGTACAGGTGAACATGACAGCAAGATAATTTATTTTTTCAAAAGAAGAGAGAAAATTCTTTAAAGCAACCCTGAAGCTTTATCAATGTGTCCCTGAAAAGGAATGTGTGCGCGAATGTGTGGGGCTATTGTGCAGAGAAAATAGAAAATAATGTTAAATTCTCTTCCAAAACAACTTTAGCATCAAGGCATATATCCACATCAAACATAAGGTAGTTCCAGTATTACAATAGAAATGCAGTGCTTACATATAAGGTAAGTTGCTGAAAGCTTGCTTCCTTTCATTTGTGGTCAACTGATTTGACCTTCAAGAGGGATGCTCCACTGTTCAACCGTTAGGCAAGCTTGCTTCAGACTGGTGTGTAGGCAGTTGTAGTCTACTTTCTCCACTTCAGGTGGCGCTCTTCAGCAGTGGCACTGCAGTTGGAGAGGAAGTGAAGAGGAACATGGTTCCTCTATGGTTTTCTGGGTCACCCATTGGATGCTGCTGCCCCATATGACTCTACCAGCCATCTTGGGTCAGGCAGAGCCTTTTGTAAGGCCCTGGCTCCCAGATTGGTGCTCATTTTGCGAGTTCATGGGACCTCAGGTGGGTGACCTGAGGGCCTGCAGGCTGAAGCTACAGAGAGCTGACTGAGGGGCTATCATCATCTGAGGATCTAGTCTGGCATCATAGGATGTTGCAGGGATGTTAGAATGAGACAACCAACTTTGCCCTGTACATTTTGTGAGTACAGGCTGCTGTGAGAGATCTTAGTCTTTTGAGTTGCTGCCACCCCTCTTGTGCTAGAGAGTAAGCTGTGTGTTTGTCTAAAGGGATCATTGGCTGGTGTCTTGAAGAGGTCAGTCTATCTAGTTCTATGTGAAGGGACACTGCTAATGTTGCTCTAAGGCTGCATTCACACCTAGGCGACCTGATCGTGGCCTTTTGTCCTGCGAATTGCGGCGACAAATTGTGGCGTTTTGTTTCCGCAATTTACGGCGACAAAACGCCGCGATTTAACCCCCATTTAACCCCCAGGTCCACATCTCCTATGCCGAACGCCGAAAGCCGCCTGAAAAAATGGTCCGGTACTTGTTTTGAGCTTCAGGCGTACAGCGTTTCGGCGTTCGGCGTGGAGATGTGAACCATCTCCATAGAGGGGAATGTTAAATTTCCCCTCTAGCATCTTAGGGCTGCATTGGCTTCCTGCTTCAGGCAACAAAACGCCTAAGTGTGAATGCAGCCTAAAGCAGACACTTTATTTTAACTGCTTCTTCTATCAATCAAAGTCTACAGTTTCTATTGCATTTCGGCTTCAACTTTTCTGAAAGAAGATAACTGTCCTCAAACTATATATAGTTCTCTTTTTGGAGCATCCCACTCAATTCCCCCAACCCTGTCCCAGTTAGTCCAGAAAATAAAAATAACAAAAACAGAACACCCCTAGACTAGTTATTGAGGAAAAGAGTGCCGGTGATCATGTGCTTGGCTGCAGGGCAATCTACAGAGAAAGAGAGGCCTGGAGCAAGTGGATTGGAAATGAGCTAGCAGAGGGCCAGCATGACAGGAGTGATAAGGGACAGCAAGGGTTAAGGAACTTAGTTTGGAAAGTGGGGGGTATTAAGGGATTGGAGGAAAAGTTGTGGAGAGGAGGGGTTTTGTTTATTTAAGGGACTGTAGGGGTGACCTGGGCAACACAGCAGGGGAATCAGTTTCCCGTCTGCCCTCCCTGGGTTTCGTTATCTTTTCTTTCAGGTGTTGTTGCAGTACACGTCATGACGGTGGCGGTGGTGGTCTTTGATGGTGGTAACTATCCTATGAGGTGGAAGTATGGGGGACTCATCCGTGGTATGGGCCCCCTGGTGTGTGCAGTTAACAAGGGTTAGCTGAACATGGTAATGGTGGCACTGCGGGTAACAGGTTGTCTCCAAACTGGTGTTATTTCCGCTGGAGGTCTAGTACGGTAAAAGGCCCGCAGTGAAGAAGTGAAAATGATTATGTTGGGAAGTGCCGTCAAACACCACCAGGGAGAGCATCTGATATCTGAGTTTTTGTTATGGTTAAAATATGTTTGTAGCGGCCTGTTGTGCTAGCGCTGCTTTAAATTTAGAGGGGAGTGTGAATGTTAGTTGACTCAGACACATATAATTTTGGCTAAATTTGGCCTCTGTTCCAGCCGTGGCTGTGCTGGGAGTGACCACCATTATTCGCCTGGGGTGTTGTTACCACCCCAGGCAAAGGGTGGCGCAGCTAAGTCAGGGTGATATTGGGTGTCTCCCCTCAGCAGCCAATCAGTGGGTATTGATTGTCCTGCTGTGCATGCTGTGGAGGGGTACTCAAGGAACAGACATAGTTGGATCGAGGTCGTCGGTCCTTGGTCTGTCGTCCTACTACCTTGTGGCCCTCCTGGCTGGGGGTGCGTGCTCCTGCAATCCTGGCACCGGGACCACGTTGGTCCGGGGTTGTGATCTGTTTAAGTAGGCTCAGTAGTCAGACTGGGTCTACGCTTTCGAGGTGATCCTGTGCTGTCCGTTCTGGAGGGAGGAAGCTACATGATGAAGGACCCTTCTTGGAGAGGACCAAGCAAGAGGCTGGTATCTTGGGAGAGGCCTGGAAACTTCATCGAAGTATGCACCATATACTGAGAGGCTTGATAGTGATCGCCTATCAGACGAGTTCTACAAAAGTTAATCTGGAGAGATCCGGGTGCTGAATCCTGTGCTAGGGGATACTGGACCGAAAGTGTCTCCATTCAAAGGAAGGTCTGTAGCAGAGACTGTACTTTGTTCCGTGCACCACTCCGGCTGCTGGGCCAGTGAGAGGGACCTATCCGGGTGCGCAAAACCCACTCTGGCTAGAGTGGCAATGAGAACTGTGTTGCTGGAAGCAGGAGTGTTTCCGGATTGAAATTATGCACCTGAACCTATCTACCTGTTTACCCTTGCATCCCTTCAACCACTTCTTCTTTCTTACCAAGTTCTGCAAATAAATCTTAGAAAAAGAAGTGTAAAGTGTGGACATTGAACTTTTTCAACTCTCATCTACTACCCTGGACGGCGAGAGGATAGAGGTAACATGCTGTCAAGTCACCTGTGGCCAGATGACCGATGCACCCCGTTGTAGTCAGGAGTGCACCACAAGGTAGTGAATCCTTTGGCAGACTGCTGCGGATGAACCACAGAGTGGATATGGAGTAGTGTTGCTCACGAATATTCGCATTGCGAAAATTCGTTACGAATATTGCATATTCGAGTATTCGCGAATAAATCGAATATCGCGGTGAATATTCGCTATTGCAAATATTCATATTTTTTCAAATTTATTTTTAAAACAGATCACATCCTAGTGATCTCCATCGACGTATAAAAGCATTGCTGGTATGATTAGAGACCCTGGGCCGAGTAGCTGAGGCGATCCTTTTATGTTGCCGAATATTCGCAATACGAATATTCGTATTACGAATATTCGCGAATACTTTCTCTGCCCTTCTGTGTTTTGTGTATAAAAAAAAAAAAAAAATAGCTTTAGTTTAGTCATTTAAGTTTGTGTAAGTAGAGTTAGTGTTTAGTGCATATTAGTTTAGTAATCCAGGAAATGATCTCCATTTTCACGTGTTGTTCGCGCGCATACGCGGGCGAGAATTTCGCAATCAATTTCGCATTAGCGAAATTTCGCATTCGCATTAGCGAAATTTCACATTCGCATTAGCGAAATTTTGCAAAAAAAAATTCTTTGATTAAATATCACGAATATTCGATATTAACCACTTAAGGACCCCCGCACGCACATATACGGCCACAGAATGGCACGTACAGGCACAAGGGCGTAAATTTACGTCCCCGCCTAAGTGCGGTTCGGGGGTCCCATCGGGACCCCCTCCGCGGCGTGCGAGGGTCCCCCTGGCTCCGGGAGCGATCCGGGATGAGCGGGCGGATGTCGGCGTTTACCCGCCCCCCCGCGATCGTTTCCAGCCAATGCGCGCGCTCCCAGCTCCTGTCACTTCCTCCTCCTGTGTTTACACAGGAAGGAGGAAATTATGTAATCTCTCATCGCAGCGGTGTTTCCCACCGCTGCTGATGAGAGAAGACATCACAAGTAAGTGTGCACCAACACAACACTGACACACACTCACATAGGCACATTAACCCCTTGTGATCGCCCCCCCCCCCACCCCCCCTGTCACAGTGTCACTGAATGCAGTGATCTAATCACTGCATTTAGTGTCAGTGTGACAGGCAGTGTAAAAAACAGTTGGTGTTAGGTCCAGGGTAGCCCCCCCACCCCCCCTAATAAAGTTTTAACCCCCTGATCACCGCCCTAGTTAACCCTTTCACTCCCTATTGCCAGCATCACTAAGCGATCATTTTTCTGATCGCTGTATTAGTGTCGCTGTTCCCGCTAGGTAGCTATTTTTTTTTATTGCGATTTTTTTTTTTACTAAAGACATGTGGCTAAATAAATTTTGGTCTAAATGTTTGACTAAAATTTAGTTTATTTGAGTTTTTTTTTAACAAAAAGTAAAAAATAGTGTTTTTTTTTCAAAAATGTCGCTCTATTTTTGTATATAGCGCAAAAAATAAAAATCGCAGAGGTGATCAAATACCACCAAAAGAAAGCTCTATTTGTGGGAAGAAAAGGACGCAAATTTTGTTTGGGAGCCACGTCGCACGACCGCGCAATTGTCTGTTAAAGCGACGCAGTGCCGAATCGCAAAAACACCTTGGGTCATTTACCAGCGTATTGGTCCGGGTCTTAAGTGGTTAACGAATATTTCACGAATATTCTTCTATATATTCGTGAAATATCGCGAAATCGAATATGGCGTATTCCGCTCAACACTGATATGGAGGACAGGTCCACTGGAGCTCAAACAGGGATCCCACAAGAAGCTTAAGCCCAATATTCCCCAGGGTGCAGAATCTAAGATCCAGCTGGTATTCACCAGAGCCTCTAGTGGTGAGGATGGCCTTAGCTGCAACTGGATCCAGGTTGCGACCCCCAGGGTCCCCTTAGGTCACGCCCCGTAGGGAGAGAGGGGAAGCAGCCACTCAGGACACAAGAGATAGTGAAGGGTAAGCTAAGGTCGGGGCGACAAGCAGACAAGGATAAACAAGGGACAGGCCAAGGGTCAGGGTCACAGGCAAACAAAAGTAGTCGGGGGGAAGCCAAGATCGATACACAGAGATAAACGTAGCACACGGCAAGCAGGAACCCAAACACACAATGCTTAAAAAAACAAGGTTGATGTCAGTGATTAGAAATAGACCAGTACTGTGTGATTGCAAAAGAGGAATCCAAACAGATATAGGTAAAAAGGGTGATTTATTTAAGAAGAGGGGGTAACACCCCACCACCTTCAACAAGCTCAGTGCAACAAACAAAGATCCACAGTGACAAAAATAACACTAAAGACAATATGTACAGCAAGGGAAATACCGGAATCATAAACAGGCCAGGCCGAGGTCATACACGGGGGATCAGGAAGTAGCTGCGGACGGGGAATGAACAGGAAGGGAAAGTCCAGAAGAGGGATCAGGTCAGGATGGATCAGGATGGATCAGAAGTCCAGGAGGGAGACAACAGGTACAGGGTCCAGATAACAGGCTCAGGGTCGGGTTGATAGACAGATACCAGGGCAAGTTCTGTTTGAACCTGCCGGGTATAAATAGGGCGTGTTGATTGTGTTCAGGTCACACCTGAACGTAGCAAGGGCCAGGTGCTCCACACTGCCAGGGTCCATCCGCTGGTGGAGGTCAGTACTGCGTCCCAAAGGTGATATACCAGCAGGGGGAAGTTCCCCTGACAGCTCCGAACTGCCAGGAGACCCCTGCTGGTGGGACGCAGCACTGCAAGAAAGAATATAAATAGCACCAGCGGATGGAACCTTTCCTGACAGTTGATCAGCAAAGCAGACTTGGTTAATATAGATTTTCTCGAATGGCCTGGGGTGGAGCCATACAGGGAGGAGAGATGATAAAGGCAGCCAGGTGAGAGGGCCTGGCCTTTAAGGTGAACACATAGAGAGCAAGGTAAGCTGTCAGACATTACTGCATATCCATCCATCCATCCATATCTTATGGCCCCTCCCCATTCCCATCCTGGGCCCAGGCTTAAAGAGAAATCTCAGGTGAAACCTCCCCAACAGACGAGGTGAAAAGACCTCAGATGCAGCGATCCAAGATGCCTCCTCAGGACCAAACCCTCTCCAATGCACAAGATACTGAAGAATGCCTCTGCAGAGCTGAGAATTCAGAACTTGACTAACCTCATACTTTAGATTATCCTTATTGACCAGAACCGAAGTAGGGAGAGGACGAGCGGATTTATTGAGGACCAAAGGCCTTTTAGGAATAAGCAAGGGCATGAGAGGATCATCAGGAATCTGAGGAGGGTCCCCCAGACCCTTAAAGATGAACTGGGCATCTAGCACAGGACCATCAGACTGGGCAGAGGACAGTGGAACTCTGAGGTCAGGTTGGTAAGAAGGTGACAAGTCACAGGAGTCAAGCTGGATAGCTGAAAGACAAGCAGAATGAGGATGGATTGAACCCTCTAGGTTTGAATGGACGTAATAGTATTAGGGTAAGACAAGGTCGCCAAAGGTCCTGAATAAGAAAAAGTAGGAGGCTCACTGGGCATGGGCTGGAATGGCATAACTAGTTCAGAGACCGAGTGAATAGCAAGGTCAGGTGTAGCGACTACGTGACAAGGCGTCGTGACTAAAGAACTTGCAGACAAGCTAGCCTGGCTGTGCGTCCAAGGGTATTTAGGGACAGACAAAGGTAAATGGTTATGCAAACTGATGGGAATGATCGGCTCAGGTTCACGGGTGGGCTCCTCATCCAGAATGCCACATGACTTAGAGCGCGCATCAGCCCGAGTATTGCAGGACGCATCCTGGAAACCACTATATGCAGTAGGAAGAGCAAAAGATACTGGGACGTGGCAGCAGGAAGTTCCTCTTTTGGGGCAACCTTGGGTAGGCAGGACGAGGAACAGGAGGAACCCCAAGCCAGGATCTGTCCAGTAGTCCAGTCAACGTGTGGAGAATGGAGTCGTAACCAAGGGAGTCCCAAAACGATAGGAGCTGAGGCCTTAGGTAAGATAAGGAAGGATATCCACTCCTGGTGAAGTGTCCCTACTGACATCTTAACGGGGAGTGTCTGGAAGCGGATAGGACCCCCTGGGAGAACAGTGCCATCAATCGCCAAGAACACCAATGGCGTGGTGAGGGGCAAAAGGGTAAGTATTATGGACGATGTGATTTCCCAGTCCATGAAATTGCCAGCGCCTCCGAAATCCAGATATGCCGAGACCGAATGAGAAGAAGCACCAACATGAAGGAACACAGAAAGAAGAAGACAAGAAGGTGAAGGTGATATTTCTGGGTCCAATACTCCAGTTTCCAGATGTATTGGACCTGAACGTTTTTCTGGACAAAGAGAGCAAGTGTCACGAAAATGACATTTGCCCCCACAGTAGAGACACAGGCCTAGAGTTCTGCGCCTAGCACGTTCCTCGGGGATAGCCTGGTCTGACCCAGCTGCATGGGTTCCTCAGCTGGCAGGAGATGCTCCACGGGTCGAAGAGAGGGGAGCTAAGTCTGACTAAGAACCAAGGAATGCTGGCGTCGCTTTTCTAAGGTCCATTCCTGAAAGCGAATATCGATCTGGTTACACAAGGAGATAACTTCGTCCAGATCAGTGGGCATGGTTCTTCCTGCTAATTCATCCTTCACTCTATCAGAAAGGCCATGCAAAAAGGTTGCGACTAAGGCCTCATTGTTCCAGCTCAATTCAGCCATCAGTATACGTAAATGAAGAGCACACTGTCCCACAGAAGCAGACCCTTGGCAGAGACGTAAAAGGGCGCTGGCCGCTGAAGTGGCACGACCTGGTTCTTTAAAGAAATTCCGAAATAGTCTCAAGAATGCTAGAAACCACTGGATAATTCAGTTCCCACAGAGGGGCTGCCTAGGCTAAAGCTTCACCAGAGAGGGGGGAAATGATATAGGCTACCTTTGCCAGATCAGACAGAACGTTTTGGGGCAGGAGCTTAAAATGAATAGTGCATTGGCTAAGGAACCCCCTGCAGGCCTTAGTGCGACACTGCGACTGGTGCGATAGGCGCAGCCGCTGGTTGTACTTGAGGTAGTTGAACTGGGGGTCCTAAGGAGACCTGAACCTGTTCAAAGCGAGAAGCCAGATCCTGAAGGAATCACATCACCTGAGTCTGACTTGATTCCTGAGTCTCAAGTCTGCGGACTATGCCCTGCAATGGATCGGCTGCACGTCAGCCAGGTCCATTGCTGTTCAAACTGTCAGGTCACCTGTGGCCAGACGACCGATGCACCCCGTTGGAGTCAGGAGTGCACCACAAGGTAGTGAACCCTTTGGCAGACTGCTGCGGATGGACCACAGAGTGTATGAGGAGGACAGGTCCACTGGAGCTCAAACAGGGATCCCACAAGAAGCTTGAACCCAAGATTCCCCAGGGTGCGGAATCTAAGATCCAGCTGGTATTCACCAGAGCCTCTAGTGGTGAGGATGGCCTTAGCTGCAACTGGATCCAGGTCGCGACCCCCCAGGGTCCCCTAGGTCACGCTCCGTAGGGAGAGAGGGGAAGCAGCCACTCAGGACACAAGAGATAGTGAAGGGTAAGCCAAGGTCGGGGCAACAATCAGATAAGGATAAACAAGGGACAGGCCAAGGGTCAGGGTCACAGGCAAACAAGATCGTTACACAGAGTACACAAAGTGGCTCAAAAACCCTCCCTTGACACAACTGGTATTATGGGAGTTGTGGACCCCAGTAACTCATTGGGGAGCACAATAACCCGTTACACTGCAATAGATAATGCAAATTAGAGATTACCTTAAATGGAATTGATCCTGCAGTATGAAAGACAGACTGTACACAAACCTTTAGAGTATCCAAAGTGGTACTTTACTTGTGAGATGAAAACAAAAGAACAAGGCTAAAACAGTGATAACTTTCTGCAGAGCCCTGCAAAATCAGTAACAATAGTAACACATAGGTGTAGGCTAAACTATAATATCATACAGACCTGTGCAAGCACACAGCAAGGGGATTCTCTCAACAAGACATACACATTGAAGCACCCCCTTGCCAAGCCTCACCCAGCTCTCTGTCTCTCTACAGTACTGTACAATGTAATAGAACCAATTACTCGACGAGTAATAAAATGAATGTCAACAGTAGGCAACACTAAATAAGTAGTCTTTGAGTAATATTGCTAACCAATGTGGTTTGGCGGGCCAGGCCAAACTTCGATATAATTTATCCTAACAGTTCGTGCACATATGCGTTGGCATGCGTTGGCGCGCAAAGAAGAAAAAACAACAACTTGTAATCCAAAGGGAAAATGAGAAAAAAAACTGATAGTATCTAGTAGAAACTTCCTGAACAGTTGAACCGCAATTGATGAATATCAACAATCCGCCCTCCTGTAAGACAGTCAGTACACTTGGGCAAGTGCCCGTCTCACACAACCGATTCGGGCCTTGTCCTTCTGTGGCACTCAGTCCACGATCTCCGGTCACAGTTCTGCTATCCAGCAGCCTCCGGTTCTCAGACAGGTCACAGGGATACTGGAAGCCTGTCCGATCTCTCCTTCTCAAAGGCGCTCCGCCCGGCCGTAGGTAGGCCTCAGCTGCGGCCTACTCCCCGTGGAGACACTTCTGACAGTGTTCTCCTGGGTTGAAGAGACGGTTCCGAGAGAGCGTGCCAAACATGTCCTTCCCCCTAAATTACCTCCCCCAGCAGGCTGCGAAGAAGGCAAAGCATCTTGGGGTTGTACAGCTGCTCACTGGGTAATGTAGTCTATTACAGGCCAGGGCAAATGGAGCCTCTTCTCTCCCTGTATTTAATTCCCCAACATTCTCTGTGGTACCAGAACAAAATGTAAACAACAGGTGGCTCTAACTCATCTCGGCCACAGGAGGGGGCTGAGATCCTTCACTATCAGCACTGGTAGTCTTTTATATCACATCAAAAAGGGTGATACCCCGCTACACATATATAAGCAAATTCCAGTTAAAAGTGCTAAAAGTGGTCAAGCATCAGGCCCTGTTCATACTCTGCACACTCCTGTCCTGTACATACTGTAACCCAACATTACCCTCCACACTCCTCTCCTGTACATACTGTAACTCAACCTTACCCTTCACACGCTACATACTGCCAACTATCTTTCTCTCCACATTCCTCTCCTGTACATACCGCCCCTCATCATACCCTCCACACTCCTCTCCTGTACATACTGCCCACTGTCATACTCCACACTCCTCTCCTGTACAAACTTCCCCACTTTCATACCCTCCACACTCCTCTCCAGTACATACCACCCTCTGTCATACCCTTCACACTCCTCTGCTGTGCATACTGCCCACTGTCATACCCTCCACACCCCTCCCCCGTACATAGTGCCCACTGTTAGACCCTCCACATTTCTCTCCATCACCTGCACATACTTCCCGGTTTTATACCGTCCATACTCCTCTCCTACGACTCTTACCCACAAAAACAGTTCTTTAAAATTATACTGAATATCCTTAATGTTACCAGCTCTAGAATGGGCACAATTTTGTTAGTTCAACTAAAGGAAATCTTCTTAGTCTTCATATTTGTTCTGCCCATTATTAATACTTATTTAATTTTGTGATTACTACTGTGATGTATAGAGGAACATAGGGGATCTCAGCTACTCTAAATATAGCACTTGTAAAAAAAAGTGTCTCTTAAAAATATTTTTGAAATGTTGGCAACTATGCACTTAGGCACTGCCCAAGGGCTACCTGGTCAGTAGGGGGACCCATGAGAGGCTCCTGGAATCCTGTGATAATAAAGCGGTAGTAAACTTTGCTAACATTACTACTTTTTAGAGGCCCTGAGGTAGGTTATGCCATAGTGTACAAATATGCACAGCATATTAGCACATTAGGGTACACTTACATTGTCAGACTGAGCCCTCCAGTGTTGCGCTGTGATCAGTCCGGTGAGTCCCGGGTGCTTCCATCTTCAGCCGGTCTTCCTTCTGGGCTCTGTGCCTTCGGTCACTTGCCTTGGCTGGGCTGCATTGATGTCATTCCCATACATGCTCATGCGCATCCTCTCATCCCCACTTTCTCTCTCATCCTCCCTCCCTCTCTCATCCTCCCTCCCTTACCCCTCACCCCTCTCTCATACTCTCTCTCTCTCTCTCTCTCTCTCTCTCTTTCTCATCCTTCCTCTCTCTCTTTAATTAGTTATAACAAAAATTGTTTGTTTGTTTATTTACTTATTATCTATAATAGGCCCACCAAAATCCTCAGCACCAGGCCTATGATGTTCTTAATCTGACCAAACGGCAGCTCTGTGACTGAATGGACACACGGAGCTGCATCCTGGCTTGGGTGCCCTCATAGCAAGCTGCTTGGTGTGGGGGCACTCGACAGGAGAAAGGGGCCAGGAGCAGCAAAGAGGGTTGGGAGAAGAAGAGGATCCGGGCTGCTCTGTGCAAATCCACCGCACAGAGCAGGTTAGTATAAAATGTATGTTATAATAATTTTTTATTTTTTTTTTAAACAATACTTTAAAATCACTTTAAAAAACTAATTTATAACCATTTTTATTTACGGATCTGAATTCAGCTGAATTGTTTTCAATGGAGACATTCACACAGGTGCGTAATAATGCACTGCGTTCAGATCCGTAACACAAAATCCCACAATCTGCATCTGAGGACATGCCTATACATGTACAGTATACCATTGAAAGAACGTCTATGAGATAAAAAAATAAAGTGCCTGAATACACAAAAAAAAAACTCATGCACCTTTCTTAATATACAAGTGTGAACAGGCACAATTAGGCCTCATGCACATGGATGTGAAAAATGTTGCTTTTTAAGGCGTCTGTTTTTTTGTTTACCTCTAAACGCAGCTGAATGTTAGCTACTGTGCCAATGCACATGCAGGCATTTAAAGTGGTTGTAAAGGCTCAGGGGGTTTTATCTTCATGTATTCTAACCATGAAGGTAAAAATCTTCTGTGTGCAGCAGCCCCCCAATATTTATCTGTGCCCTATCTAGATCCGACGATGTACACAAGAGTAGCGGCTCTTCTGGGTCTCTTCCTCCTCATTGTCTGAGACAGCAGCGGAAGCCATTGGCTCATGCTACTGTCAATCACAGCCAATGAGGAGAGAGTGGGAGCAGGGCAGAGCAGTACTCTGTGTTTGAGTGGACAGTAGCTCAGACTGCTTGCTATGGGGGCACTCGGCAGGAAAGAGGGACCAGGAACGCCCGAGGGGGCCCTGAGAAGAGGAGAATTGTGGCTGCTCTGTGCAAAACCATTGCACAGAGCAGGTAAGTATAACATGTTTGTTATAAATAAATTAAAAAATCTGCCTTCAATATCACTTTAATTTTTTTAAGACCAGCCGCCGTCATTATACAGCGGCAGGTTGGCTCTCCTGGGTGAATCGCCGTAGGTGTACATCGGCTGCTTTAAGAGCCATAGAGGGCGCGCACAACGCCAAAGCCAATGAGCTTGTGTTTGGCCGGCGGCCGCTATGTCTTCCAGCCATCCGCGATCGCTCCACAGAGAGCCAGAACGGGATCTAACAATGTAAACAGACAGATCCGCGTTTTGACAGAGGGGGAGAGACAGATATGTGTGTGCCGTGAATGACGTCTCCCCTGCGCATTAGACATGTACGTTCGTTTCGAATTTGTACAAATTTCCAAAAATTCGTACATTCGAAAGCATCCGAAATAGGAATTGCTATGCTTCAGAATTTTACAAAATACAAAATTTTGTTGACGAATTTCGGATCCGAATTTTTTACAACGGTCGGAAACGTGACTGGTGTTTTGTTGACCAATCAGAGGTTTTCTTCTGCTGCTGAGTGAGGGTTGGGAAAATTACCTTTTTTAATATGGGAGTGGGAGACTGACTGGTACTGGTAGTCAATGGGAGTTTCAAAATCAGACAAAATAAGAACGTTTGTTAAAATTAGGGTTGTCCCGATACCACTTTTTTAGGACCGAGTACAAGTACCGATACTTTTTTTCATGTACTCGCATATACCGAATACCGATACTTTTTTTTAAATGCAGCCACGTGTCCCTAAATGCAGCCTTGTCCCTAAATGCAGCCTTGTCCCTAATCAGCCATGTCCCTAATTCAGCCATGTCCCCAATGCAGCCATGTCCCTAAATTCAGCCATGTCCCTAAATTCAGCCATATCCCTGATGCAGCCATGTCCCTAAATTCAGCCATGTCCCTAGATGCAGCCATGTCCCTAGATGCAGCCATGTCCCTAATGCAGCCTTGTGTCCCCTAAGAGAAAGCCAAGTCCCCCCATCCCCGCCGCTGCCAAAATCTAGTTCATACCTCCCAACTTTTCAACATGGTGCTGCCTGACATTTGCCGTCTGTCACTATAGTTGGATGCTACCGCAAGTTGACGAGAAATAAAAGATTCTGTCATCACAGTTGTTTGGCGAGGGGCACTACCGCGGGATACCAAGAAAAGTTTATGCCATTATAGTTGTCCCACAGGGTGTCGAGAACAGTTTCTGGCATTACACTTGTTGAGCGGGGGGGGGGGGGGACAAATGAAATCTGTTGTGTTCCCTTAGCATAAATTAACTAGATGTCGGCAGCGGGGGGGGGGGACGGGACTTGGCTTTGTCTTAGGGGACTAGGTGGCAGTGGCAGCAGCTCTCCTCTCCTCCATACGAGGACTGCTCTGCTCCGCTATCCGCCCCCTCTCCACCTCCTCTCGGGGGGGGGGGGGGGAAGTATCGGGTTAGGCATCTGGGGCACTAGTATCGGTTAAAATCGTTTTATTTTTGGCAAAATAATTACTATTATTCGTTATGATGAAGTTAAAAACCCAGGAAGTCAGCACAGCACAGGGATGGTGGGAGCCCCTCATAATGAACACAGCAGGGGCGCAGCCCCAGGAGGAAATTAGCACAGCACAGGGATAGTGGGAGCCCCTCATAATGAGCATAATGAGTTGACAACTGCCATTGGATTGAATACGAATTTACGTTTAATGTTCGTTACTTTATTTTTAGGGGCTGAGTTCCTGTTTGTAGCCCTTTAGGTAGTATTTCGTAAATTTGTGTCCGAAATTCAATTTGGATTGAATAGGAATTTGTTAACTTTTCGTAAAAGTACAAACATTCGTTATGATGAATTTAAAAAGCAAACCCAGGAAGTCAGCAGCACTGCTGACTTCCTGGGTTTGCTTTTTAAATTCATCATAACAAATGTTCGTAATTTTATGAAAATTTTACGAATCTAATGAAAATTTCTACTTCACACGAATCCAAATTTTATTTCGGACACGAAATACGAATTAGGGGCTAATATGAAAGGGAACAAAACAAAACAAATTTATTAACGGCGCCCATGTCTATTGTGCATGCACGGGAGTGACGTCAGCGGCTCCAGGCCAGTCACAGAGCCAGAGTCTGTGGACCCAGAAGGAAGAATGGGAGAAGATGGATGCTGCCTCTAGCGAATCGCTGGAGGGCTTTGTTTCCAGGTAATGTGTTAGTATGTGATGAATACTAGCACATTATTCCTTTATCTTGCAGGTCCTAAAAAAAAACAGTTTTCAGCCACTTTAAGCCAGCAAAAGACGGAACAAAATGTGTCACGTTCAACAGGAACCGGACAAATTTTCCATCTGTCTGCACTGGCATCACCAGTGTGGGGCCAGAGGGGGCCACGACCCCCCCAACATTGTACTGTGCCCCACCATGTGCCCTACCAATTAAACACCTTTTTGTTTGTACCGGTTTATGTGCCCCACATCTTGCTGGGGCTGCTGCCGCGTTAGTGCATTTTATAGTTGACCCCCCTACTTTTGTCCCTGTCCCCCCATGTGCCCCCCCTAAATATGAAATCTGGAGATGCCACTATCTGTCTGTGGGTAGATTGGTTGTACTGAAGTTGATCCATTGATCGACTTCAGTACAGCCAGCTTACCTGACTTTTTTTCCGGCTAATCACTATCGCTGCCAGCAGTGATCATTGAATTCTCCCAGTGGGGAAGGCTCCTTGCGCTCCCTGCCGGCAGAACACAATATCGTTGCAGTAGGGAATCAAGCAATTTTCTTTTCTTCAACCTGCGGGCGCCCGAGCGCCGCCCCCTCTATCCATGCCACCCCCTATTTGAATAATGGATAGATTCATGCATAGAGTGAATCTATCCATGGCCAACGCACACTGGCGTAGCGGGGGGGGGGGCAGGGGGGGCTGTCGCACCGGGCGAAAAATTGGAGGGGGGGCGAAATCCTGGCGTCACAGATTGCGATCCGCGGAATGCACCGCCGCCGCTGCCTTAGGAAAGGCAGCGGCTTTGGCCTAGCTGCCGAGCGGTCGGCCATCTTGGTACACCCGGCGGCAGGGCGCGATGACGTCATCACTACTCTGCTCGTGGATCTCTTCCTACCAGAGCGCACGCTGATGCTTCTGCAAGATTGCAACAAGTAAAGTGAGTTGAATCATGTTGTGCAATGCTAAAACTACTGGCTATTATTACTAATATTTGGGGGCAATGTTATTCTACTGGCTATTACTAATGTCATGTGGGGGCAATGTTATTCTACTGGCTATTACTAATGTCATGTGGGGGCAATGTTATTCTACTGGCTATTACTAATGTCATGTGGGGGCAATGTTATTCTACTGGCTATTACTAATGTCATGTGGGGGCAATGTTATACTACTGGCTAGCCTATTATTACTAATGTCATAAACAAAAAGACAAAATGTATGTTTGTCTTGTTTTTTTTTTGGTGATTCGAAAATGATCCGATATGTGACTCCTGATCCGAGGATCGATCCGATCCGTGAGTTTTTTGATCCGTTGCACCCCTACTGTACTGTGTCCCGAGCGAGTACGGTACGTGGCCACCATTTTGTGGCAGATGGCACCCTGTGATTGGGCGTATGTGGTCATGTGCTGGTGCCAGGGGGGGGGGGGGGGTGCGGGCGAAAAAAAATTCTGCCCCGGGCGCCCATAACTCTGGTTACGCCACTGCCAACACGGCCACCCCTTATTCATGTGTCCGGCCCTTTTCAGGATGCCGGGCGCTTGAATTACAGCGACAGGGTTTTTCTTTTTGAAGCACCTGATAGGCTCTAATAGGCTTTAAAATAGGGAGCACAGAGCACTGCGCCATGAGCCCAACCAGGTGTTACAAAAGTGAATTTGCTGTTGTAACACTGATCCTCAATCCTGCCCATCAGAAGCAGGTCTGGGACCCCTTTTCCGATTGGCCAAAAAGAGAAGACTCCTGATTGGCCGCAGATGCCCATGGAAAGCAGAGGAAGGGAAATCTGTCGCTGCCGGTGAGGTGCTGCATAGATGGGGTAAGTGCACCAGACCCGCCTGCCGACCGACCGAGCAACCAACGGGGGTGGGGTAAGGGAAAATGTTGGTACTGTTTGCTGCCCCCCCCCCCCCCCCAAAATTAGAATGCTAGCAGCATTTTTACATACTGCACTGCGGTCCCATTCACATGTGTGCATTCTGGGACCGAGTACAGATGTGCGTTCCTGAAACGTGAAAAACACACAAAAACTGCGTGTCCTTCTTATGATGCCATCAATTGTTAATGGCACCCAAAAGTGCCCACGTAACATGCAAAAAACGCAAAGCCCAACACACAAATAGGTGTAGGAGCTTCTTTTGGTGTGTTTGTCACACATAAAAAAGCCAGTTAACTTGAATGCATGTTGAACAGAAAAAAAAATGAAAAAACGTGCGTTTGTGTGACAAGAAAATCTGAATAGCGAGTAAAATATAAAAATGACAGCGACTGCAATCCAAAAAACCTGTGCAGTAAAATGTAGCAGGGTGCTGGGATTCTGGTGTGCTGATCCTCTGCTTTGCCGTGCTTTTCATTAAGCGTTTCTTTATTTATAGAGTGGAAATCTTTCCTGTCTACAGTCAGCCCTGGACACTGAGATCTGTTCTCAGACAAGATCCTGCTTGGTATCAGTGTGAGAAGCACTGTCATCTGCTCCACAAAAGGGGTGTTGTCTCTTTAAGTTTCACAAGGATGACATCACACTGGGGTTTGGCAGTCGGATTCAATGAGTGTAGAAGGGAGTAGAGACAGCTCACAGACTGAAGGGGGAAGGAGAGAAGCAGAGCAGCTAGACACAGGCACAGCAGGTAAGCCCAGCTCCCAGCAATCTCTTGTCATCCTGCCCCCCACAACATCCCCCACCCATGACACCCCCAGGAGCAGACACAGGGGGCTCTTGGCTACACACCCATACCAATATTGGGGGGATCCCCTGAATTTAAGAGGTTGAAATGAAGGGGGAAAGATCACCCCCCCCCCCCCTCCCTCTCTGCTTGTTTTCTAAGCAGATCACTGGACTAAAAGCAGACAATGGAGAAAATGTATCTGTTTACTAACAACACTGATCATTAACAACCATATTTAATGTGATGTAAAATTATAGATTACATTTTTTTGTATTTCTGTAATTCCTGGCTTGGAGGAAGTGGGGGTGGGGAAACAGTGTATCTATTATCAGGATCTGCTGGATTTTCTCTAGATGTTGTGTTCATGTTTATTTTTATACTGCCATTTATATATATAAATTGTGGATGATGTATAATATTATTTAAGGCACCCTAGCAAGGGCACTGAGATTTGGGGTGAAATAATCCAGTGCTGAGAATTCTGCTATTAGGAGATTTACGGTTTCTGTGTCTGCAGTGTATTTAAAGGCCTATCGGGGTTCTGTTATGACCCCCCCCCCCCCCTATATTTTCAATGTAATGCATCCTTCAGACTGTTCTGTATTCGTAGGGTGGGGTGAAGGCCTGGGAAAAAAAAAATGCAGAGCCCACCCCCTTTGTTCTCTGCTGGCCAGAAAATAGATATTTATTATGTTCCTGAAAGTCTCCAGATGTAAAGTGGGGCGTATTTTATTGTAAGAGGGTACAAATTGTGTGCGCTGACTTATGGGGCTGGCGGAACATTACATAATCTCCAGTGTTATTCACACTGCTGTGTACGCCGCATCTGCTGTCGGTTCAAGCATGAATAATTTGTGCCATTAAAATGACTCCACACTCGTCATACTTCACCTATAGGGCCAATTTTGTGTGTTGTGTGCGACGTTTGTAAGAGCCAATGTATAGTTTGTATCGTTGACTTTTTTTTTTTTTTTTTTTTTGGGGTGTTGTGTTTTTTTTTTTTATTATTATTATTATTTGTTTGTTACATTTCTGACATTTTTTCCAACAGTTGTGATTTGTTTTATGTCTACAGGAACAGTGTCATGTTTGTGTACACACAGTGGCCAGGGGACATTTATTTGTTTATTAGTGACACCCCTCCCCCCACCAAACATTTTATAGCCCTGGCAAGTGTCAACCCTCTATGAGGTTTCTGCTTGTGGACATGATCTTTATTGAAAAGACCAGCCCGGTAACCATTCTTCTGCTACTTTAAACCTAGCCCAAAGCAGCCATTAAAAGCCTGCGTTGTGTGTTGCTGGCAATATAGACCAGATGTCATGGCTTCCGATATATATGTATGAAGTGCAGATCCATGTTACCGAATGTTGTGCCTTCATCACATAGTGACAGGAGGAGAAAATTGATTCCCAGGCTGATTTACTAGAGGTGTTTTGCCCCCCTCCCCCAAGCTTGTTGGATTCAGGTTTGTCTCCATCCTTGTTGGAAAGAATGAATGCAACTGAATACAACAGAATAAAAAAAAAGGGGGGGGGGATTGTCCTGGTGACCAAACGTAGGGTCTGTCAATCTGTACACTAAGGATAGGCCGCTGAATTCCATCTAAACTTGATATCCCAGGCAAGTGTTCATTTTGGGGAGATATTTATGTAATACTAATGATGTTCAGGATGAGTTGTATGACTGTTGATTGCCTATCTCTGGTTATATTGTGTGTGTGTGTATCATTTTAGACTTGAATCCTATGATTCCCATGATGTATCCAGTACAGCAAGGGTCTGTACTAGGACTAGATTCATGCAAGGTTTTGTAGGGGCCCCCAAGGTCAGCTCTTTGATCTGTGTTGGGGCATCCTGCACATAGGTGTTTGTTCCAGGTGGCAAGTTATAGCAGGATACGGGCAGATAAAGGAAGACTCGGATGGTTTTTCCTGCTTCATAAGACAAAATATTGTTGCCCAGATCAAACTTTTTTTCTTTTGCTCTTGTCTGCTACCAGTGTAGTTTTGAAACATAAAATTAGGCTTTGCTACTTTTTCTCTTGCATTGCTCTAGAGAAAAATTATTTGGGGCAACAGGGTGGTCTCCTGAATACGGTTTCTCCCTACTGCCAATCAAATGCTTCTTCACAGGTGCGCTATGTGGGCTGTTGGTCCAATATGATTTGGGTTGTGTCCCAACTCCAATCATTATATCTATGATTGCTTATACACTTATGCCTTGTACACACAATCAAAATTTCCAACTAAAAATGTCAGAGGGAATTTTTTCATCAGATATTCTGATTGTGTGTGCGCCCCATCGGAATTTTTCCATCGGAAATTCCAACAGACTTAGAGAACATGTGTTTTTTTTTTTTTTATGAAAAAAAAACACGCCTGCTCAGAATCTAAGTCGATGCATGCTCGGAAGCATTGAACTTAATTTTTCTCGGCTCGTCGTAGTGTTGTACGTCACCGCTTTTTGGACAGTCGGAATTTGGTGTGACAGTGTGTATGCAAGACAGCTTGAACGGAATTACGTCAGAAAATTCCCTCGGAAATTCCGATTGTGTGTACAGGGCATTTCACCAAATTGATACCTCAATGTATTTGCACCTGTATTTCGTCTACGCATACTTCAATTGTATTGAAACATTTTGGGATGACACAAACCAATAAAGTAAAGTGACATTAAATATCTTTGTATTTTGGAGATAAAAAATAAATAAATCCATACACATCTACTACTTTTAATGGGCCTGTAATCACTTTAAGAAATTGCTTCTTGCTATGTTTTTCTGCCTCCTTTGTAACATACTTCCTGAGCTCCACAACCTCCCCTTTTCCCACCTTCACTTCCATTTGGAACCATTACACACTAAAAATCTTAGTTCATATTCCAGCTCGCTAGCTAACAGGAAGTGAGATCACAGCATAAAAAAAAGGGGGCATATGGAGATTTCGTTATCGTTGATCAAAATATTCATAAGTAGATAAGCGCTAAGAAAACCGTAAGCTATTGTATACAATATGTGATCCTAGCAGAGAGGTGTTGCATTGGACGCTTAGAGCTGGTTCACACAGGGGCAAGGCAACTTGCGAGACTTAAAGGGGTTGTAAAGGTTTGTTTTTTTTTATTTTCCAAATAGGTTCCTTTAATCTAGTGCATTGTTGGTTCACTTACCCTTTTCCTTCTATTTCCCTTCTAAATGTTTTTTTTCTCACTTCCTGTTCCTCCTCAGTAAGGTGTTCTGACTGACTTTCCACCGCTCGGATGATGGTGGAAAGCTTACCGAGGAGAAACAGGAAGTGAGAAATTCAGACAAAGGGGGAAAAAAAAACATTTAGAAGGGAAATCGAATGAAAACATAAGTGAACCAACAATGCACTAGCTTTAACCACTTAAGGACCCCCGCACGCACATATACGGCCACAGAATGGCTCGTACAGGCACAAGGGCGTAAATTTACGTCCCCGCCTTCGTGCGGTTTCGGGGGTCCCATCGGGACCCCCTCCGCGGCGTGCGGGGGTCCCCCTGGCTCTGGGAGCGATCGCCGACGAGAGCGGGCGGATGTCCGTGTTTTCCGCCCCCCCCCCGCGAACGCTCCCAGCCAATGGGAGCGCTCCCCCTTCGTGTCAGTTCCTCCTCCTGTGTTTACACAGGAAGGATGAAATGATGTCACCTCTCATCGCAGCGGTGTTTCCCACCGCTGCTGATGAGAGAAGACATCCACAGTAAGTGTGCACCAACACAACACTGACACACACTCACATAGGCACATTAACCCCTTGTGATCGCCCCCCCCCCCCCCCCACCCCCCTGTCATAGTGTCACTGAATGCAGTGATCTAATCACTGCATTTAGTGTCAGTGTGACAGGCAGTGTTAGGTCCAGGATAGCCCCCCCCCCTCCCCCCCTAATAAAGTTTTTTTTTTTTAACCCCCTGATCACTGCCCTAGTTAACCCTTTCACTCCCTATTGCCAGCATCACTAAGCGATAATTTTTCTGATCGCTGTATTAGTGTCGCTGTTCCCGGTAGGTAGCTATTTTTTTTATTGCGATTTTTTTTTTTTTTTTTTTTTTTTTTTTTTTTTTTTTTTTTTTTACTGAAGACATGTGGCTGAATTAATTTTGGCCTAAATGTTTTACTAAAATTTAGTTTATTTGATTTTTTTTTTATAACAAAAAGTAAAAAAAATAGTGATTTTTTTTTTCAAAATTGTCGCTCTATTTTAGTTTATAGCGCAAAAAAATAAAAATCGCAGAGGCGATCAAATACCACCGAAAGAAAGCTCTATTTGTGGGAAGAAAAGGACGCAAATTTTGTTTGGGAGCCACGTCGCACGACCGCGCAATTGTCTGTTAAAGCGACGCAGCGCCGAATTGTAAAAACACCTTGGGTCATTTAGCAGCGTATGTGTCCGGGTCTTAAGTGGTTAAGGAACCTATTTAGAAAATTAAAAATGAACCTTTACAACCCCTTTAAAGTTGCCTCCAGGACAGGTGACTTTGGCTGTGACCAATCGCAGAATAATCAGCTCTGTGGGAGGGAGGGGTTTACCTGATTAAACTATTTTCTTTTCCTGTGATCTGACTTGGGCGGCAACTTCCATTGAAATCTATGGGTACAATTTGCCTTGAAGTAGTACAGAAATCATTTCTGAAGTCAGAGCGACTTCAGTAGTGTACATTAAGACTGCTCTCATTAACTTCAATTTCTCATGTCACGCGACGGGGTGACACAAGTCGGATCCCAAGTCGCGGTAGTGTGAACTAGGGCTGCAACTAACGATTATTTTCATAATCGATTAGTTGGCCGATTTTATTTTTTCGATTAATCGGATAATGGCCTTTAAAAAAAAAAATTAGCATTTTAAAATTTCTTTTGGCCCAATTTGTTGTTGGGCAGATTTCAAAACACAAATTGCCGCAAAAACACATTACGTGCTTTTCTGCAGCTTCTCCATTGAAGTATATTGAACCAAAAAAAAAATAACACCGTTTTGCGTTAAGTCCTTGCCCTTTCCAAATACGCAGCAGCTGAAAAAAAAAATCATGGATGTGAACGTGTCCCATAGGAAAACATGTAAATGAACTGTAGTGTGTTTCTGCAAAAAACGCCAAAACACAGAGGTGTGACCCAGGCCTGAGATGTTTAGTAACATAATGGGGTTAAAAAAAAAAACAAAGTACAAAGAGCAAATAATCGCTACTGTAAGGAGTTAATTTTACAGTAGCGATTTGCCTTTTTTTTTGTACTAGAAAGGGCAATTTTTTATTTTAACCCCACTATCTTACTGGGCGATTTTATTCGATTATGAAAATGTAATCGATTATGAAATTAATCGATTAGTTGTTTCGGCCCTAGTGTGAACCGACACTAAAGGTTGTGTGTGTATACAGGTTACAGGGATTGAAATGCAGCTCTGCTACTAATGTTGTAGAACATAATGGCCGGTTTCACATACCTGGGCGCATCTTTATTCCGGCGTAGTGTATCTTCTTTACGCTACGCCGGTGCAACGTTAAGAGGCAGGCATGGAATTCACAAAGCAAATGCTCCCGGTGTAGCGTATAGTTGGCAGCGTAAGCCGACGTAAGTCAAAGTAGGTGGAAGTGGGCGTGACATTAACTTTACACCGGAGGTAACCCTTACGCAAATCGCTTAAAAACATGCTCCGGGCACAAGTACGTTCGTGAATCGGCGTATCTTACTCATTTGCATATTTAACATGGGTACGCCGAATGCGCCCAGCCTAACTATGCGCCCACGATACGCCAGCGTAGGCAAGTTACGTCTGGCGGCTGAAGCCTATTTTTTCCGACATATCTAGCTTGGGGAATCGGCACAGAGATACGACAGCGCACATTTGTACTTACGACGGCGTATCTCGAGATACGTCGGCGTAAGTCCTACGTGAATCCGGGCCATTGTCACTATATCAAAGCAAGAAACTTGCCTTAGGCGGCGTACACACGACCGAGGTTCTCGCTGGAAACCAGCGAGAACCTCGCTGGAAGCTGCATTCCAGCGAGGACCTCGGCCGTGTGTACGCTCTCGGCGAGCTTCCCGTCGTGAAGCCCGTCGAGCAGAAATGGAGAGCACGCTCTCTATTTGCTCGACGGCCCGCCTGGATGAATGGCTGGTTGCCATTCCCGACGGGCGGGTCGCCGATTTCGACGGCCGGCAGAGAACCTCGACGGGCGGAACGATGTGTTCTGCCCGTCGAGGATCTCTGCCGTGTGTACACGGCCTTATTCCTCTGCATTTTAGCTGTTTCCTATGATCACTTATGAGGCTCGACTGATCAGTCTATATTATTGGATACATATAAGCATACAAAGCACGGTGTATGTATATCCCATGCCAGAATGGCAGTGCTATTTAACTGGAGTATACCCTAAGGCATTCTAGACATATCCCTGGTGCCAGCTAGCTTTTGCCCTTCAGGCAACTGGTGTCCTAATTTGTATAGCCTTTTCTATTTATTTTGGAAACATGCGTCTTTTGGTTCCTGCCCTATGTATTATCATCCTAGTTAAAAAGTAGTCTGGTGGCCTCTTGCCCTTGTGAACAAATGTGTCCAAGGAAAGCAACCAGCCAGGTTCCCCCTTTTCTGTTTTTATCTGAAAAATAAAAAAATGGACAAGCGGGTTGTTGAGGGCAACAGTTCTTGTGGGACACTTTCTGGGGTCAAGGGTTCTCTGGTGTAAGATATGAACAGTTTGTTACCAAAACAGCTACGTGTACAGAAGCTATAGCATTTGTTACCTGATCTCACCTTTCACCAACCTGCTTTTTTTTTGGTGGGGGGGGGGGGGGGGGGGGGGGGGGGGGGGGGGGGGGGGGGGGGGGGGGTGGGGGAGATTCGGCCCACGATGGGTCAAAAACAAATTTAAGACTGCTTTTCAGGCTCCGTGTACGCTGGGCTAAAAAAAAAAACGCCAGTTCCCTTGACAGAAAAAATGCTCATATAAAGCGTTCTTGTACAAAGTTCTAAAAATTCTGCTAGTAGCGTTTTTAAGCTTTTTTCTTTTTTTCTGCTGGAAAAAACGCTTCCTGCTCCCAGACACCAAAGCTAAAAAAAAAAGGAATAGCCTAATGTAGTATGCATGGAAACATAGGATAAACAGTATTCAGCTCCTAGGAGAAAAAAAAATTCTAATTGCTTCTAGGAGCATAAAAAAAAAAATACTAGTGTGCATTTGGGGTGCAGTTTTTAAAGGACATGTGGCTTGAAATGTGCACAAAAATGCATCAGGTATTTTTAAAGTAAGTATAAGTCACGGTTCACATACAGTAAGTATCTTACAAAGGTTGAGTACGCCCCTCACATTTTTGGAAATATTTTATATCTTTTCATGTGACAACACTGAAGAATTGACACTTTGCTACGATGTAAATTAGTGAGTGTATAGCTTGTATAATGGTGTAAATTTGCTTTCCCATTAAAATAACTCAACACACAGCCATTAATGTCTAAACCATTGGCAACAAAAGTGAGTACACCCCCTAAGTGAAAATGTCTAGATTGGGCCCAATTAGCCATTTTCCCTCCCCAGTGTCATGTGACTCATTTGTGTTACAAAGTCTTAGGTATGTTAAAGAGGAACTGCAGTTTGCTCACATTATTTGTAATAAAAACATCTTTGCCATTCTAAAGCTTCCCTTCCACCGCCTTTGGCTATTATTTTATATATACTGTGTTTCTGTGCTTGTCAAATATGCTGCAGAAATCTCCCTCGACCGAGTCTGGCTGCAATCATTTTGTGATCATGTAACTGTGGGCAGTTGAAGCTGCTACCTGTTCACTTCCTGGATTTACACAGAGGCACAGCTGCAGCTCTCACTGGCCCTCCTTGGACTCCCCCCCCCCCCCCCCCCCCCCCCCCCCCCCCCTGGCCCCCCCCCCCCCCCCCCCCCCCCCCCCCCTCCCCCCCCCCCCCCCCCCCCCCCCCCTCCCCCCCCGCCCCCCCCCACCCCCCCCCCCCTCCCCCCCCCCCCCCCCCCCCCCCCCCCCCCCCCCCCCCCCCCCCTTCCTGGCAAACTCTAACGCTGTGCATGATGTCATAAGCCAATGATGGCGAACCTTGGCACCCCAAATGTTTTGGAACTACTTTTTTCCATGATGCTCAACTACACTGCCAATTGCATGAGCATCATGGGAAACATAGTTCCAAAACATATGGGGTGCCAAAGTTTTCCATCACTGACCTAGGCTATAAGAAGACACTAAAACTGAGCTGCAGCACGGTGGCCAAGACCATACAGCAATTTAAACAAGACAGGTTCCACTCGGAACAGGCCTCGCCATGGTCGAGACCCAAGAAGTTGAGTGCATGTGCTCAGCGTCGTATACAGAGGTTGTCTTTGGGAAATAGATGTATGAGTGCTGCCAGCATTGCTGCCGAGGTTGAAGGGGTCAGCCTGTCAGTGCTCAGACCATACCCGAACACTGCATCAAATTAAGTCTGCATGGCTGTCATTCCAGAAGGAAGCCTCTTCTAAAGATGATACAAAAGGACATGAATTACTGGAACCATGTCCTGTGATAAACTTATTTAGTTCAGATGGTGACAAGCATGTGTGACGGCAACCAGGTGAAAAGTACAAAGACAGGTGTGTCTTGCCTACAGTCATCCATGGTGGTGGGAGTGTCATGGTCTAGGGCTGCATGAGTGCTGCCGGCACTGAGGAGCTACAGTTTATTGAGGGAACCATGAATGCCAACATGTAATGTGACATACTGAAACAGAGCATGACCCCCTCCCTCGGAGACTGGGCCGCAGGGCAGTATTCCAACACAACGACCCCAAACACACTTCCAAAACGACCACTGCCTTGCTAAAGAAGCTGAGGCTAAAGGTGATGGACTGTCCAAGCATGTCTCCAGACCTAAATCCTATTAAGCATCTGTGGAGCATTCTTAAACGCAAGGTGAAGGAGCGCAAGGTCTTCAACATCCACCAGCTCTGTGATGTCATAGAGGAGTGGAAGAGGACTTAAGTGGCAACCTGTGAAGCTCTGGTGAACTACATGCCCAAGAGAAGGGTTAAGGCAGTGATGGAAAATAATGGTGGCCACACAAAATATTGACACTTTGGGCATTTTCACTTGGGGTGTACTCACTTTTGTTGCCAGCGGTTTACTTGCCGGCGGTTCACACTGACATCTGTGAACAGCTGTGAGTGTCAATGCAAATTTAACGACACCCCCCCAGATTGGTTCACATTGCGAACTGCCAAATTGTGCAGGAATCATATATGTGATCCGATTCCAGTAGGGACATGGGTTCAAAGTGACATTTAGACATGTAAGAGACAAAGCATTACCATGGATTTCCTTGTGTTAACAGACAAAATTCTTTTTGTGTAGGATCATCTTCATAGAGATTCACTTAAAGAGGAAGTAAACCCTCTAAAACATTTCTTTAAAAAAAAAACTGCAAGAGAAAGGCATACTAGCTCATTATGAATTACTTACCTGAGATTGAACCCCCTGAAGCGACTCTCATTCCTCTCCTCCTCCACCATGATACCTGAGTAACTTCCGGGTATTGCGGCTCCGGTGCTCTGATTGGTGCGGGAGCCGTCAGTGACGGCGCAATCGCCTTTATTAACGGCACGCTCAGTGCACCTGCGCCGTTGACATCGGTGAAGCCTTTTCTGCAAATATCTCCTAAACCGTGTAGGTTTAGGAGATATTTTGTTGCTCCCTACAAGTAAGCCTTAATCTAGGCTTACCTGTAGGTTAAAGTGATCTGTAAGGGTTTACAACCACTTTAACACACGCATTCAAAACATGTGAAGCCCTGGTTCACACTGATGCTACTTTAAAATCGTGCTACTTTACTTGAAGTAGCGCGATTTCAAAGTAGCAAGGTCAGTGCGATTTCAGGTGCTACTTGATAAGACATTTGTGTGGCTTCATACACAGATGTCTATAGAAATCGCACCTGAAATCTGCAAAAGTAGTGCAGGAACTACTTTTGCAAATCGGTGCGGCGCTGCAAAATCGGTGTCGCACTGATTGGAACAGTGCCATTGCCGCCAATAGGCTGCGACTTGTCATGCGATTTGATCTCTCAAAATCGCATGACAAATCGCTCCAGTGTGAACCTAGGCTTACACATACTACCAGAGAGCTCTGAGTTGCATCACTGAAATATAGAATTTTTTAAAGTGGTTGTAAACCCTTTACAACCACTTTAACCTACAGGTAAGCCTAGATTAAGGCTTACCTGTAGGTGCTTGAAATATCTCCCAAGACATGCACGGTCTAGGAGATATTTGCATATCGCATAGATTTCTTCTGCACATGCGCCAGAATTAGGGCACGCCGTGCAACTTCTATCTCTGGTCATGCAGTTAAAGGCGGCTCCCGTGCCCATGTGCGGGAGTGACATCACGTGACTCCGGCCAGTCACAGAGCCAGAGTTTGTGCGGCCCCCGGAATGAAGAGGGTTGAAGAATGGATGCTGGCTACCAGCGAGGAAGACTGGGACATCACAGGCTTCTCCTGCAGGTAAGTGTCACATAATGGGCTACTTATGCGATGCATAGTAGTCCATAATGCTTTACCGTTGCAGGAAAACAAAGAAGATGTAACACCCATCAGGGTTTACTTCCTCTTTAACAATGCAGTATAGAAGTAATTTCCAACAATAAAAGGTTTTGTGAAATATTTTGCCAAATTTTCATGAGACTTCAAAATATTATATTTGTAAAATCTTTGCAGGTATCCTTTTTCCTGCATTGTGACTTGTGGATTTAGAGCCATATATCAACTGTCGCAACTTTTTGTCAGATGTTTTTCATGAACATTTATGGTAGATCAAAGTATAATATTGTCAGTTACATGGAAGGAAAAAAATATTGAGTTGTGTTATTTGCTTCAATTAAAAGTTCCTGCAAAATGCTTTCAAAGCATGGGAAATATTGGTATGCAAAGCTACTATTAGTAAATAATATATACTGAGGCCACCCATCTACATCTATCCAGGCCCATATTTGTAAAAAGACACATAGGAGCCATGGTTGAGGATAGGAACTAGTGAACGGAAATGAACATTCTGGACTGAAACCGAAATGGACAGTTTTGTGTGTGTGTATATATTTGACTTTATAATTACTATTATGAATTAAATTTCAAAAGGAATTGACTTTCGTACTTTATCAGCACCTTCTTTTGTTGTGTGTGTTTTATTTTTTTTGGCAGCCGATATATAGGTGCATCCCTAATAGGAACATTTTAAGGGGATGGTAGTCTGCCTGACTGCCTCTTGTATTTTTGTTTGTATCTCCTGTGTAAGCTTAAATCAAATGTCCCTTTTTATAGAATGCATTAAATATTAAAAAAAAAAAAAGCCTTTACAATCCCTTTAACAAAGAAAACCACTTCCCATTTCATGCTGTGTGGCAATGGCACCCACATGGAAGAGAAATGGCACAAGGCCTGAGAAAGGAAAATGCCTTTTTTTTTTTTTACACAAGCAAGGTGAAGACTACAAGAACATCGGCAAATCTTTATTTATCAGTCGGAATACTTTAACTGAATAGGTAGAAGCTGTTACATGTTTGTATCACTTTTGCTAAAGGGGTTGTAAAGGTAAAAAAAATGTACCCCTAAATAGCTTCCTTTACCTTAGTGCAGTCCTCCTTCACTTACCTCATCCTTCGATTTTTGCTTTTAAATGTCCTTATTTCTTCTGAGAAACCCTCACTTCCTGTTCTTCTGTCTGTAACTCCACACAGTAATGCAAGGCTTTCTCCCTGGTGTGGGGGAGGGGGCAAGCAGGAGTGTCGGGACACCCACTAACGCACAGCTCCTTTCTCTATCTGCAAAGTAGAGTGTCCTGACTTGCCTGCTTGCCCCCTCAAGAGGCTTTCTCCACACCAGGGAGAAAGCCTTGCATTACTGTGTGGAGTTAGACACAAAAACGGGAAGTGAGGATTTCTCAGAAGAAATAAGGACATTTTAAAAGCAAAATCGAAGGATGAGGTAAGTGCACTAAGGTAAAGGAAGCTATTTAGGGAAAAACAAATTACTTTTACAACCCCTTTAAGCTTTAAAAATGAAAACTAGAAGCTTATTGGTAGCCATGCACAGCTGCCCCTGACTCTGTTTGCATTATTCTTAGTAAATACCCACAGTGAATATAGGTTGCACCTTTAACACTGCTGCCAGTTCATCACAGGTTTTTTTTTTTTCTTTTTAGAAGCTGTATGACTTCAGATCCTCCTTTTTATTGTTACTTTGCATGGCCACAGGGCAGACAAGATGGGACGAGCGAATTGTGTATACATTTATTGTCCTGTGAAGATGAATGGTAAAACTGTCAACAGTAAAAAAATAAATAAGGTGGAACTTCAGTCTGCCTAAGGGAGTGGCTCTAATTTCCACTCAAGCACCACCATTCTAGGGCATGCACAGATGTGCCCATGAGCTCTGCCTGGCATTTGGATCCAGCCAGAACCCATCTGCGCAATGTGAATTTCCATGCATGTGCACAGAAGGAAGGTTTCAGACTTCCCTGGTAGCAGTCTTTGCGCACGAGTGAGAACCTAATATGTGAAGGCCAATGGTTTAGCACAGAGCAGCCCAGAACCTCCTGTTCTGGGGTCCCCTGACAGTGACATTGGCTCCTCCTTTGCTTTGTCTGCCCTCGGTAATCCTTTTGACCTTTGTATTACCACTTTAAACAAAAATTACATTTGTAATTGAGGGATAAAGTAGGCAGAACAGCACAACATGCTCTTTAGGGTCACGGTCCTCTTTTAACTTGGGTTGCCAAAAACAGAAAGCTAGAGTGTCGATAAGAATTTTACTTCACAATGTAACACACGGGAAAGGGAAACTGACAGACGCATTTCTGAGAGTCAGCAACTTGCATGATGGGCATCTCAAAGGACAGCAGCTCAAGAGTAGTCATAGAAGGCAGTCTCCCTTGCAACTATGATGAGAAGATTTTGCGCTGGGCGTTTCAGGGGTCGAGTAAGAAAACCAATGCTAAATACCTAAATAGAGCATTGCCAGTGGACCATTGCAGGATGTGTGTGTGTGTGTTGTTTTTTGTGTGTGTGTGTGTGTGTGTATATGTATGTATGTGTGTGTATATACACACACATATATATATAATTATATAATTTATATACACACACATATATATAATGTGTGTGTGTGTATATATATATATGTGTGTGTGGTGTGTGTGTGTGTGTGTGTGTGTGTGTGTGTGTGTGTGTGTGTGTGTGTGATATAATATATAATATATATTATATATATATATATATATATATAATAATATATATATATAAAAATGAATAATTCCAGGTTTGTTTTTTATTTTTCTAAATAGGTCCTTTTTACGCTAGTGCATTGTTGGTTCACTTACCTTTTTTCCTTTGATTTCCCTTCTAAATGTTTTGTTTTTCTTTGTCTGAATTTCTCACTTCCTGTTTCTCCTAAGCAGGGCTTTTTTTCTCAGAAAATAGGTGCAGGAACTCAACCACGACCCTGTTCAGATTTCACAAACAGTAGAAGGGTCTTAAAAGGGGCATTAAATACCAAGGTTCAGGTGGTTACACACAGATTGCAGAGCTGTCATTTGTAAACACAGAAACCAGAATTCTGTGTTTACAAGTGATTGTGGTGAGCGGGGCACCAAAGGGTCTGAGCCAGAGCTGGTGGAACTGAGTTCCCCCAAGTTCCCCCTGAAAAAAAAGCCCTGCTCCTAAGTAAACTTGCCACCATCATCCGAGCCGTGGCTAGTCAGCCAGAACAGCTTACTGAGGAGGAACAGGAAGTGAGAAATTCAGACAAAGTAAAAACACATTTAGAATGGAAATCGAAGGAAAGGGTAAGTGAACCAACAATGCACTAGCTTATAGGGAACCTATTTAGAAAATAAAAAACAAACCTTTTACAACCCCTTTAACTAAGCTAAAATCTACTTCCACTCCCCATTCTAAAGCTATTTCATCAAGCCTGTAAAAGGAAAGATGTCTGTACTTGCCTATTTTAAAGGCTCCCTGGTCACATGATCTCTCCAGCGGTTGCGGTGACATCATCGTAGGGATGAGATTGCTGACAATGAACGATGAAGTCACCCATAAGCTTACTATTGGGCAGCCGTTGTCAGCTGTCCTTCCTCTACACTGAAGCCAGCACATGTGACTGTTTCCGAAGCGACTTCAGAATACGCAAGTATAGGCATATTTCCTTTAACAGGGTAGATAGAATGGGGGGGGGGGGGAGATTTTAGCTTGGTTAGATTTTCACTGGAAATACTCTAAGTTTTAAAGAAAAACAATACATGTAGACATAAAGAAGTACATAAAAGGGAAGGTACACCGCCACAATATAACAAATCAACCCGTCACGCCACATAGCATAATGACAAAAGGTGTTCGGGAAACACAGTAAGGATACTGCAAGACAAACAACCCAGCTAACTTGCAGGAAATGTTCCTGGTTAGTTTGTGGTTGGAAGAAAAGAGAGTAAAATGGAACCGGCATCTTATACTGTCAGCAGGTCGGGGAACCTCAAGAAGAGAGAACGGAAGAACATAAAGACAATAGAGGAAAGAGAAAAATGGGAAAACATCCCACCAGGGGGACCGTCAACAATGAAGGATGGTGTTTATGGAACTATGAATTTAATTTTTGATACACAACACAGGACTTGGGTTTTACCATCAAGAATAAAGGATTATTTCTTAGTATGACACCAACTGTCACAGGTAAATGAGGAAGCATGCTGATCCGAGTCCCCTTTTGCTGGATCCAGCATTTAATTACTGGTGTCCAGAACCGAAGAAACTTCAACGTTTTATAGTAGTTGCCAGTCAGTACTTCTCGGTCTATGCCTAGTTAAATGGGTTCATCCTACAGCAAAGCAATGTCTCAAAACATTCCCCCAACCTGTCAGCACTATATTAGAAGAAAATAGACTGTAGTCCTCAAATCGTGGAATGGCCAGAGCCATTTTCAGACTTAGGCCTCAGTGGGCTGGTTTTAGATAAACTGGACAGAAGGGGTGTAACAAAGTGCCACATATTTGTGGACAGTCTGGAATATTTGATTTCCATTGAAAAAATCCCAGATGTGTGTTCAGAAATTTTATCTGTGGTATCATATTTATTTCCAAAACTAAACTGTAATTAAATTTCAATCAACATTCGAAAACCCCGGGGGGGGGGGGGGGCACCCCTAACGAGAGAATAATGCTGAATGGACATGATACTATTATTGAAGTATTAGAAGCAGATTTTCTTTAGTTATAGGAACCCAACAATAAAAATAACTAAAATATGGAAAATGTTAAACTGATGAGTTATATCTGGTTTAATGAGTGCACCCCTCTGTAGAATAATATCAACCTACAGGAAATCCTCCAGATTGGAAAGGTGGGGGAATGGGAAATGCATGGTATAAAAAGGCTGAGACAACTGTATAAGGGAGAAATGTATAGGAAGTTCCTGGATTTGAGGGAGGAATTTAATATCCCGCAACATTCATTTTTTATGCAAACGCGCGAATACGTGGGACAAAACGCCGGAAAAAAAAAAAACGTCCGAAAACGCTACGCTCAGGTGTGAATGCAGCATTAGTGTGAATGTGGTCCCACTCTCACATCCTCATGTTGCAGCTCTTGGACAGGAAACGACACAGGACATTTTTTTTTTTTTTGTGTGTTGTGCTTACCTGCTCTGTGTAGTAATTTTGCCCAGATCTAGCTCTTCTCTGGTCCCTCTTCTGGGCTTCTAGCCCCTCCCTTCTTCTGCTGCTGCTATGGCGGACCCGAGCCGCAGCAGTGTCCCCCTCGCTCCTCATTGGCTCACTGACTTTGACGGCAGCAGAAGCTACTATCTTGGCCAATGAGGAGGGAGCCAAATCTCCTCTTGCAACACTGTCGGATCAAGAGGGGGCTCTGGTAAGTATTGGGGGGCTTCTGTACAGAAGGCGTTTTCTTATTGTATAGAATGCATTAAGATAAAAAAAAAAAAGAAAATTGCCTTTTACTACAACTTTAAAAACAAAATGTAAATTGCAATTTCCAAGTTCATAGATGTGGCTGGGTGTTTTTTTTTTTTGTTTGTTTTTTTTTTCCCAAGCTGTAAACTTTCAGCAATTGCAGAAAAAAATAAATACCTGTTGATCTAGCCAGAAATGCAGTGTCCTTGTAGCTCCTGTGAGCTAGACCGAAAACAAAACCATCTTATCTGTCTTATGTAAACTACTAATCCACCTATGTAATGGAGATGAACAAAGGTAGACATGTTTGAAGCCTAGCATGGGTGGTAACCATGGCGCCCTTATAGACATTGTGGGCTGAAAGCTTAGCCGCTCGGGGACAAAAATGTTTCTTACTCAGTGAATATAAAAGGGAAAAGCCTGAAAAAAATTGTAATTAAACCACTACATCCACAGACCTGTAAACTGCAATATATAAAATGTTGTTCTTGGATTAATGTTATGTATTCTTTAACAAGCTCATTTTTAAATATAATTGGTGTGACATTATGTAATTGGATACCAAAATGTAAAATGATCTATTGCCTTTTGAAATATTTACAGTATCTCACAAAAGTGAGTACACCCCTCCACATTTTTGTAAATATTTTATACCTTTTTTTGTGACACCAATGAAGAAATTAAACTTTGCTACAATGTAAAGTAGTGAGTGTACAGCTTGTATAACAGTGTCGATTTGCTGTCCCCTCAAAATAACTCAACACAGCCATTAATGTCTAAACCGCTGGCAACAAAAGTGAGTACACCCCTAAATCAAAATGTCCAAATTGGGCCGAAAGTTTCAATTTTTTTTTTTTTTTTTTGTGGCCACCATTATTTTCCAGCACTGCCTTAACCCTCTAGGCATGAAGTTCACCAGAGCTTCACACAGTTGCCACTGGAGTTCTCTTCTACTTCTCCATGACCACATCACGGAACTGGTGGATGTTAGACACCTTGCACTCCTCCACCTTCCGTTTTGAGGATGCCCCACAGATGCTCAATAGGGTTTAGGTCTGGAGACATGCTTGGCCAGTCTATCACCTTTACTCTCAGCTTCTTTAGCAAGGCAGTGATTGTCTAGGAGGTGTGTTTGGGGTTGCTATGTTGGGAATACTGCCCTGTGGCCCAGTCTCCGAAGAGAGGGGATCATACTCTGCTTCAGTATGTCACAGTACATGTTGGAATTCATGGTTCTCTTAATGAACTGTAGCTCCCAGTGCTGGCAGCACTCATGCAGCCCTAGACCATGACACTGTTTGTAGGCTTTCTTGTGTGTCATCTTTAAAAGAGGCTTCCTTTTTGGACGACGGTCATGCAGACCATTTTGATGCAGTGTGCAGCGTATTGTGCAAGTGCTGACAGGCTGACCACCCCACCCCTTCAATGCTGGCAGCACTAATATATTTATGAAACAACACCCCCTGGCTATGAGGCTGAGCACGTGCACTTCTTTGGTCAACCACGGTGAGGTCTGTTCTGAGTTGAACCTGTCCTGTTAAACTGCTGTATGGTCTTGGCCACTGTGCTGCAGCTCAGTTTCCGGGTCTTGGCATCTTCTTATAGCCTAGGCCATCTTTATGTGTTGTAGAGCAGCCAGACTTTTTTTTTTTTCCAGACCATCGGAGCTTATTGCCATGAGGTGCCATGTTGAACTTCCAGTGACCAGTAAGAGAGTGATGCCGCGTACACATGAATGGAAATTCCCACCAACCATGGAAAACCATGGATTTATTTCCGACGGAATATGTTGTCTCAAGCTTGTGTTGCATACAAACGATCACACACAATTCCGACTGTCAAGGACGCGTTGACGTACAACACTACAAAGAGCCGAGAAAAAGAAAGTTCAACGATTCCGAGCATGCGGCGTCAATTCCGAGCATGTGTGTGTTTTTGTTTTTTTTTGCTCATCGGAATTGCATACAGACTATTGGAATTTTCGACAAGAAGTTTTCCCGTCGGAAAAATTGAGAACCAGCTCTCAATTTTTTTGCTGTCGGAGATTTTAACAGAAAAAGTCAGATGGAGCCAACACACGGTCGGAATTTCTGACCAAAAGCTCACATTGAACTTTTCTGTGTGTGTACACGGCATGAGAGTGATAACGCCAAATTTTAACACGCCTGAGACCATGTAACACGAATGAGTCACATGACTCTGGGGAGGGAAAATGGCTAATTGGGCCCAATTTGGACATTTATATTTGGGGGTGTAGTCACTTTTGTTGACAGCAGATTAGACATTAATGGCTGTGTAATTTTGAGGGGACAGAAAATGTACACTGTTATACTCAGGAGTCTCTGAAGCTTTCCAAGAAATATAGCAAGGGCTAAGGCCTGATTCACAAATATGCATTTTTTACATATATAATTTAACAGGTGTAATAGTGTTATTGTTCTCCCCTCACTTTGTGACACAGACGCACCTCATTGGACCTCCTGGTGGGTCTTGGGTATTCTTTGGAATGGTGATCATATTGAAAGGTGGTATTATACAATGGTCCCTAAAAAGCTCCAGAAGAAGCCACGATTGTGGTGAAACATGTAGCGGCAATCATTCTTTTGTAACGTGACCACAGGGCTTTTTCAGAATTATTTCTCTTTTAACTGCTTCATATCCGCCTATAGCTGGATGACGGCTACAACGCAGACCTACTTTGCCAGGAGGCCATCAATGGACATCCTGTGTTTGAGCGGCCTGTGCGCCCTCTGCAGGGCGCTTGCGGCTCGGTCTGTGATCAGCGAGTCTGAGACTCGCTGGATCACAGATCAGAGTAAGGGGTCGATCCCAACCACTTACCGCGTGATCAGCTGTCGGCCAATGACAGCTGATCATGTAATGTAAACCTGGCCAGTAATTGGCTTTTTTTTTTCTCCTCATGCTGATAGCGCCCAGTAAGCAAGTGGTTAATTATTTTATGTAATAACATGTATACCTTCGGTAATTTTTTGATGTCTGCTGTTTTTGTTTTTTTTGCACTTCTAAACTCCTCCAATTCTGCTCTTCTTGTACTAAAAATGCATAGCTGTAAATCACACTAAAGGTAAGGCCTGTTTTCAAAATCAAAGAGAGCTTTTATTTTTCTGCAACCAAGGTAAAATATTGGTGCGTAGAGATGGATTTTAGAGGGGGGAAAAAATGGTGAACTTGACCTTATTAAATCCGAGGGGTGTGTGTGTATAATAAAATATATATTGCTATAAACTTTATTTTTAAGTGTAATGTATTTCCTGTCTGGCTAGTCAAGAATAGTGTTGCTCACGAATATTCGCATTGCGAATATTCGTAACGAATATTGCATATTCGAGTATTCGCGAATAAATCGAATATCGCGGTGAATAATCGATATTGCGAATATTCGTATTTTTTCAAATTTATTTTTAAAACAGATCACATCCTAGTGATCTCCATCGACGTCTAAAAGCATTGCTGGTATGATTAGAGACCCTGGGCCGAGTAGCTGAGGCGATCCTTTTTATGTTGCCGAATATTCGCAATGCGAATATTCGTATTACGAATATTCGCGAATACTTTCTCTGCCCTTCTGTGTTTTAGTGTATAAAAAAAATAAAAAATAAATTAGCTTTAGTTTAGTCATATAAGTTTGTGTAAGTAGAGTTAGTGTTTAGTGCATATTAGTTTAGTAATCCAGGAAATGATCTCTGTTTTCGCGTGTTGAGGAGAATTTCGCAATCAATTTCGCATTAGCGAAATTTCGCAAATTTTTTATTTTTTTTGATAAAAATATCACGAATATTCGATATTAACAAATATTTCACGAATATTCTTCTATATATTCGTGAAATATAGCGAAATCGAATATTCCGCTCAACACTATTAAAGAACAACAAGACTATCTACCTTGATCTGCCTTCTTGTTGTCAGAATCATTGTTGGTAAAAGGCTAACATGGATCCATTGTGTTTGTTTTTTTTTTGTCATTCCGAGAATATTGTATTGGATTCTGTAATAAAAATCTACAGAAACTATACAGTATATTTTTTAACATTGCAGGAGGTTGATGAGTTGGGGCGTGCCTTCAAAAGGTGTAAGGCCCCTTTCACACGAACGGACCGTCTATCCGTTTTTCTTCCATCCGTCAACGAACGTCAATGCATTCCTATGGGCAAATGGATGACCATCCGTTAACCTCCGCTTCCGTGAAAACTAATCTTAACTTACAATGTGCGTCAACGTCCAATCGGTTCAGATCTGTTTTAAAGAAATATTTTTTTTTTCTTTTTATCTGTGAACTCAACCTATGACCCAGGCAGTAGTTGAACAATAGGATAAGGTGACCAGATTTTTAAAACGAAATCCGGGGACATATTTTTTTTTTTCTTACAATTAATGGCAGCAATCAGCGACTCTTAGCCCGTCGCTGCCGCCGCCCTCCTCTCAGCCTGTCAAGTCTTATGTCGCGTACACACGATCATTTTTTGTGATGGAAAAAATACTTTTCTGTGAAGTAAAAACGTTTTTAAAACTTCACTTTTCAAAGACGATGTTGCATACACACCATCGTTTTTTTCACAAAAAGCGAGGTTACGTTCACCACTCTTTTCCAATGAAGCTCGCTTCATAACTAGCTTCTCTGGCATGCGCGGGTTGAAAAACGTCGTTTAAAACGACGTTTTTGCTACACACGGTGGCTTTTTGTGAAACAAAAAACGACGTTTTGAAAAACGACACAAAAAAATTCAAGCATGTTGGAATTTTTTTTTGGTCGTTTTTTTGAAGACAAAAAACGACGTTTTGCCCCAACACACGATCAGATTTTAACAATTACGTATTATTAAAACTTTATTTTATTTCAGACACAAAAAAAAAAAAAAACCGACCGTGTGTAGCTCCATTACTCTACAGCCTCGGCTACTACTGGGTGGGACTAGCGGAGAAAGGATCACCCTGCCAGGGAAAAGCAAGGAGATAAGCAGGCAGGCGGCTGAAGAACATGCGGGTGGAGCTGAATGGGCAAACCGAAACGAAGATATAATCCCTCCGGCACCGACCAGAACATGATCAGAACTGAGACTGTCTTTGAAATTGCCCCCAGCACCTGTTTTCAAGTCCAATCCGGGACAAAACCAGGGACAAGTGTTGGTCCGAGGACAGTGTTCAATCCGGGGACTGTCCCCTGAAACCGGGGATGTCTGGTCACCCTACAATAGGAAGTACATTGGAAGTGCATCAACAAGGAAAAACATGGCCAGAGATGTCTCCCAGGAGCAGCTTCTAGTCACAATCTGGTTTTTCTTGTTATCCTTTCTCCACACATATGAGAAACAATGTCACACTGTCCAAAAACTGGTGGAATTCAACGCCCAAAGCAGATCGCAAAGACAAGGACAAATGAAGGACACAGCAAGGACAAGTTACTCACTGAAAACTGCAATGCAGCACGGGCAGAGCAATGCTTTCTGGGTGTCATCAAAGCCACAGAAACTGCTGTAAACGGAGCGAACGGATGCAAAAATTAATGGATGTAACGGGCAAATTAATGGATGTTAACAGAACCGAAGACGGATGAAGCAACGGATAAAAACTGCCTGTGAGAATGAGGCCTAAATGTCTTTGATTTCATGAGGTCACAAGATCCCAACTTGGCTGCCCTGTACTTTACTGGTTTTGTATACACAAATCTATGTATCTTGCTGTGAGTGTTTGCCAGTCTGGCTACCAAAGGTCTGAACTTGGCTACTAAATAGTAGATTAGATATGTGTCCCCAGTTCTTAAGGATCAGGGACTTGCTGTGTTCCTTTTGACATTATGTACATTTTAGATCATCCCCCTTTTTTTTTTTTTCTTTTTTTTTCAATAGAAAATTGAGTTGATGAGAAATGTTTCCTGACCGCTGTTTTACCCTTAATACACTGGTGTGTGCATTATGTCCTGGTCTGTTCTATAGGCTTCAACGTAAAAGGTTTTCCCGATGTATTAGTTTGTACTTGGGGGACGGGGGGGGGGGGGGGACGACTTCTAAAGATTACTGTACATCTATACCACTCACTAATTGGTTGCTAAATGTTACTGCTCACTGATTGGTTCCTAGAGGTTACTGCATATCCTACAGCTCAATCATTGGTCGCAAGATGTTAGTGAACAGCATTACTGCTCACTGGTTGTCAAAGGTTATAGCACATCATCTCCTCACTGCCTGCACACCATGGACTGGGGAGGTGAGAGAGACCCATCAATAGACAGAAAACTGCTAGGGATCCTAGGACTCCTGGGAGCAGTGGCAATGCTGGGGGGATTGATTGGATCAGTGACAGTGTTGGGAGGGATTAGTTAGGAGGCAGTACACTGTGGCAAATTCTGAATAATGTAGAGCAAATCTGGAAATCTTCGGCAAGTATATAGTGGTACCGCATACTAGCTCATTATGAGATACTTGCCTATGGAACGAGGCATCGGTGTACCTCCCGGTCCACGCCGAGGCAGCTGACATTTCGCCTCGGCGTGTCTTCCGGGTATCGCGGCTCCAGCGCTGTGAGTGGCTGCAGCCACGATGTCGTCTACTTCTTTCTGGCAAGGTCTGGCGACTGCCGGGCCTTCAGCCGAGAATCCCCTGTGCGATCACTTTTTGTGATGGGAAATTTTTTTTTTAAAAATGTCATTTAAATTATCGTGTGTGGGGCAAAATGTCATTTTATGTCTTCTGAAAAACGACCCAAAAAAATTCGAACATGCTCGAATTTTTTGTCATAAAAAATTATGCGTGTGTGGGCAAAACGACGTAAAAAATTACGTTTTAAACACGCACATGCCAGAAGCAAGTTAGGAAACGGGAGGTAAAACTACCTTCATAATGGAGTAAGCACAATTATCACGCTGTAATGCTGCATACACACGATCACTTTTTGTGATAAAAAAAAGACGTTTTTATGTGACGAAACAAAACGACGTTTTTCAAACTTCATTTTTCAAAACGACATTGCATACACACCATTGTTTTTCCTAAATGCTCTAGCCAAGCGTGGTGACGTACACCACGTTCGACGGCACTCTGTTCCATTGAAGCTCCATCTCATAACTTGCTTCTGAGCATGCGCGGGTTTAAAAACTGAGTTTTCAACGTCCGTTTTGCCCACACACCATCACTTTTTATGACACAAAAAATGACATTTTGAAAAACGACACAAAAAATTCAAGCATGTTCAAATTTTTTTTTTTTGGTCGTTTTTTTGAAGACATAAAACAACGTTTTTCCCACACACGATCATTTTAAATGACGTTTTTAAAAACGTTGTTTTTTTTTTTTCATCACAAAAAGTGATCGTGTGTATGCGGCATCACAGACAAAAAAGCAGGAAATCGTCTTTTACTAACAAGTAACCAGCTAAAAGCAGCCTCAAGGCAAATAGAACTTCCCCTTTAGAGTGCCGTCGTCTTGTTCATCATTTTCCAAAAATAATGGTGTGTATGGTGTGTAAGCAAAATGTCGTTTTTTTTTTTTTTTTTCCATCACAAAAAGTGATAGTGTGTACGAGTCATTAGTTCGAATTTTTTTTTACCTGTAGGTAAAAGTAAAAAAAAAAAGACTATACAACCGCTTTAATATGATTTCTGCTTTCTATGGTAGCAGCTGTAAATATTTCAGGGTGGGGGTTGTCATATCTAAAAGTCAATGGGATTTGCTTTAGCTAACGAGTCACTGTTCAGAAATGAGAAACCATTTATTAGTAGGTTATGCTAGGCTATGTGACAACCTGTATACCACATAAATCTATGGCCTTTTCTGTTTTTGAAGCTGACGCATGCCCTAAAACACCCCACGCCATAACTCTGTATTCGTTAAGGCTGCATTCACACCTGAGCATTTCAGTCATGCATTTTTTTTTATGCATTTTTTTTAATGTTTTTTTTTTTTTTTGTACTGGTCACCAATGTTAAAAGCAAAAAAATGCCTGTAATCTGCCCCAAAGAAGCCCCCTTTTTTTTTTTTCTTTTTTGAGCTTAAGGCGTTTTGCTTCCGCTGACAAAATGCTCAGATGTGAACAGGTGCCATGGAAATGAAATGGGATTTAGCTTGTTGGGTGTTTTTCAGGCGTTTTATGAGCTGAAAACGCTCAGGTTGGAATGCAGCTTATACATCAACAGCAATGTAGGTACTGATTTTTACTTGGTATGGCCCTGTACTGGAGAACCCAAATTGGGAGTTGGGGAAGCAGCATAAGGAGCCACTCGGCTGTGCTCATGTGCAGAGGAGGAGAATGCTGATAGGAGGAGGAAAATTACAGATTAGGTTATCACTCTTCTCCACCTTCACTGTCCAATCCTAGACTTAGGAAGGGATGTGACTGCAGCAGGAAAACGTGTTCCGTTCTGTGTGTGTAGAGCTGTAAGTCTCGGGTTATAACAGAAAATATAAATCCTTTGAGTAAAATGGCTCAATGTACAGTATGTGTCTGTGCATTTAGCAATTTTTCTGTTTTGGCTTTAAAGTGTTTACAACTAATAATAAAAAAAATTAAATAAAATTAAAATGCCCCCTGCAGAGAAAAATTAAATACTAGCCTGCCCTGCCACATACATTGTCATTTTTCATTGTTTTGAATACGTGTGCTAAACAATCTTCTGCAGGGCTGCCTGGCCCCCCTCTGTGCTCTGTAGTCTGAGCCTTTGTGTCTAGAGCCCGTACAGCTGATGCATGTCCATTTACTTTTATATAGGCTGCTTGCAGAGTCAGTAAAAATGATATCTAAAGTAGGGCAGTGATGGTGAACCTTGGCACCCCAGATGTTTTGTAACTACATTTTCCATGATGCTGATATACTCGGTAGTGTAGTTGAGCATTATGGAAACGTAGCTCCAAAACATCTGGTGTGCCAAGGTTCGCCATCACTGGAGTAGGGAGTCATTAAAACCAATTAGGTTTCCTTGTGTGTCTTTATAGGGGGATTTTGCTTCACCTTTCACTTCAAGGTGTCTCCATTGGAAGATCCCCCTCTGTTCTATTACAAATCTCTCTACGGTGGCTGGGGGGACTCAAACAATTCAAAAATGGGGAAGGGTGTTCTAACTCGCCACTCTCTCCAATTTTGGCTTTAGATACTTTTGTGTTGGTCATGCAACTAGATGCCTTGATAACATAGAGCCACTTTTTTTTTTTTTTTATCACCACCGAGTTTGGGTGTATTTTAGTGGTGATATGGATATTTCTAAATGCAAGAGAGAAAACATGGCCATGTGGAATGATGTGGATTAATTTTGATGTAAGTATAACTAGTGTTGGCAAGCTTGAATACATTGTGGGAAATCTTGGAGTCATATGACAACTTGATACAGCTTACCTACTTTTACAGTAAAGGGTTATCTGCTTGCTTTTGATTGCAGTAAGGGGTTTAGCCCTGAAGAGAAGAGGTGCTTCCTGTTGCTCTCAATTTCTGTGACTGTGTTCTGATAATGTGGCCTGTATTGTAGAAAATAATGGTGGCGCTTACTGCAGGTAGACAAGACATGTGGAACTTCAGTTGTTGTTTTTCAACTTTCCAGCATCTTGTAAATCTTCGTGCACTCTTGTGTTAACTTTTTTGGTCGGACATGTAAATACCTTATACACGCCCACTTCCTGTTTCTTGTCATTAGCCTAGGCTTATGACTAGAGGTCGACCGATTATGTGTTTTTCTCTGGTCGGATTGCCCGATATTTAGAAATCTTGGGCGGCACCCGATATATAATCGCCGATATTTTTGCGGATGATATTTTAGGCCGATTTTTTATTTTTTTATTGGTGCAGATGATTGCAGCAACTGGAAGCATGATGGCATTTGCAGAAGGAAATTATTGGCACTGCAGGTGCATGAATGCCACTGAAAGATGTACTAGCAGGTAGCACCGACTGGCAGATGGCACTGTGGCATGGTGGCAATAGGTTTGCATGGGGGCAGGTGGCACTGATGG